>CM077345.1:54708108-55060421 GCA_039655645.1 Ammopiptanthus mongolicus | reverse complement strand
TTATCAGTTAGAGTATTATGCTTCTTTGACTCTCTTAATTCACGAATTAGGATTCGATGTCTTACTGAAACTTGTTGATTTGGATATTAACTTTAAAGAGACACCAGTTTCATCCAATTCGGACACCTATAGCTCAATATATGGCCATTAGACGCAACAAAGGTATGACTGTCAAGAACAACATTACATCACCAAATTACGGATGCAATTTGAAAAAGATAGAGAACGATTTCGCTTTTGAGCTCTTCATGATAGTTAAGGATATTTCAATAAGCCTTCCAACGATACCAAGATCGATGCTGTTGAAGACCTAAAGCTCCAGAAATTGTCAGCAGACGCTTGCATGTTCTGATTGTCACGAACAGTATAACATCTCAAGCTTGAAGAAGAAATTTCACTCAGATCAAGATTGGTTCATATCTTGACTTCTCCAGCAAACATGTATTTATTTATCTTTTCTTTATAACAAAACCAAGATCACTTCATTTTGCCGAGCGTTCCTCAAAATACGACGTTTCGGACGCTTGATTATCGGCAGCAGGCACTTGACTTCAATCATCAGTGTTTTTGCTTTTCCAGCATTTGTACTTTTGTTTTTATTCACGCTTGTCATCTCTTTATTCTATTAGAATTGTTGACGCTTTTGTCTTCTTCTATTACAGTACATCATGCTTCAGGACATTATAGAAAATGGTACCTTATTTTCTGGTCAAGCTTGGACTTTGAATATCTTAATGCTTCATTCAAAATTACTTCTCCAGCCTTCATAATATTTGTATTCTGAATATGCGCTTGATTAGATTTACTGGAGGCTTCTTAAATTAGCTAAGGCGCTTGGTTACCCACTCGGCACATTCACAAGGCTGTTTAACTCGTTGCATTCTTACCAGTTAGCGTATTATGCAGCTTCGACCTTCTTAATGCACGAATTAGGATTCGATGTCTTCATCAAACTTATAGATATGGATATTAGCTTTAATGAGACACCGGTTGGATTCAATTCTGACATCTAAAGCTCAATATTTGGTCATCAGACACTACAAGGGTATGACGGTCAGGAACAACATCACGTCACCAACTTACGGTTGCAATTTGACAAAGATAGAGATCGATTTCGCTCTTGTCCTCTTCATGAGAGTTGCGGATATTTCTCTAAGCCTTCCAAAGATACCAAGATCGATGCTTTTGAACATGTAAAGCTCCAGAAATTGTATGCAGACGCTTGCATGTTCTGATTGTCACGAACAGTACAAGATCTCAAGCTTGAAGAAGGAATTTCACTCAGATCAGGATTGGTTCAGATCTCGACTTCTCCAGGAAACCTGTAGGTATTTCTCTTATCTTTCTTAAAAAGCCAAGATCACTTCATTTCGACGAGCGTACCTCAAAATACGACGTTTCGGACGCTTGATTATCGGCAGCAAGTGCTTGGCTTCAATCTTCAGTGTTTTTGCTTTTGCAGCTTTTGTACTTTTGTCTTCATTTGTGCTTCTTTTCTCTTTCTTCTATTAGCGTTGCCGAAGCTTTTGTCTTCTACTATTACAATACTTGATGTTGTAGAACTTTATCAAAAAGGGTACCTCATTTTCTGGTCAAGCTTGGACTTTGAATATCTTAATACGTCATTCGAAATTACTTCTCCAGTCGTCATAATGTTCTGTATTCTGAGTAGACGATTGATTAGCTTCACCGGAGGAGTCTTAAATGAGCTAAGGCATTTGGTTATCCACTGGGAACATTCACAAGGTTGTTTAAGTCGTACCATTCTGTCGAGTTAGCGTATTATGCTTGTTTGACCCTCTTAATGTCCGAATTAGGATTCGATGTCTGCATTAAACTTGCAGATATGGATATTAGATTTAATGAGATACCAGTTTCAACCAATTCGAATACCTACCCCTCAATATATGTCCATCAGACACGACAAAGGTTTGACTATCAGGAACAACATCACATCACCAACTTACGGATGCAATTTGACAAAGATAGACATCGATTTTGGTCTTGAACACCTCACGAGAGTTGCAGCTATTTCTACGAGCCCAACAACGATATCAAGATCGTTGATTTTGAACACCTAAAGCTCCAGAAATTGTCAACAGACGCTTGCATGTTCTGATTGTATTGAACAGTGTCACATCTCAAGCTTGAAGAAGGAATTTCACTCAGATCGGAATTGGTTCAGATCTCGACTTCTCCAGGAAACCTGTAGGTATTTCTCTTATCTTTCTTAAAAAACCAAGATCACTTCATTTCGACGAGCGTACCTCAAAATAAGACGTTTCGGACACTTGATTATCGGCAGCAGGTGCTTGAGTTCAATCTTCAGTGTTTTTGCTTTTGCAGGTTTTGTACTTTTGTCATCATTTATGCTTCTTTTCTCTTTCTTTTATTAGAGTTGCCGAAGCTTTTGTCTTCTACTATTACAATACTTGATGTTTCAGAACTTTATCGAAAAGGGTACCTCATTTTCTGGTCAAGCTTGGACTTTGAATATCTTAATACGTCATTCGAAATTACTTCTCCAGCCATCATAATGTTCTGTATTCTGAGCAGACAATTTATTAGCTTCACCGGAGGAGTCTTAAATGAGCTAAGGCGTTTGGTTATCCACTGAGAATATTCACAAGGTTGTTTAAGTCGTACCATTCTGTCGAGTTAGCGTATTATGCTTGTTTGACCCTCTTAATGTTCGAATTAGGATTCGATGTCTGCATTAAACTTGTAGATATCGATATTAGATTTAATGAGATACCGGTTTCATCCAATTCGAATACCTACACCTCAATATATGTCCATCAGACGCGACAAAGGTATGACTGTCAGGAACAACATCACATCACCAACTTACGGATGCATTTGACAAAGATAGACATCGATTTCGCTCTTGAACACCTCACGAGAGTTGCAGCTATTTCTATGAGCCCAACAACGATATCAAGATTGTTGCTTTTGAACACCTAAAGCTCCAGAAATTTTCAATAGACGCTTGCACGTTCTGATTGTATTGAATAGTGTCACATCTCAAGCTTGAAGAAGGAATTTCACTCAGATCGGGATTGGTTCAGATCTCGACTTCAACAGGAAACCTGTAGGTTTTTCTGTTATCTTTCTTAAAAAACCAAGATCACTTCATTTCGACAAGTGTACCTCAAAATATGACGTTTCGGAAGCTTGATTATCGGCAGCAGGCGCTTGACTTCAATCTTTAGTGTTTTTCCTTTTCCAGCATTTGTACTTTTGTTTTTATTCACGCTTATCTTCTCTTTATTCTATTAGAATTGTTGAAGCTTTTGTCTTCTTCTATTACAGTACTTCTTGCTTCAGGACTTTATAGAAAAGGGTACCTTATTTTCTGGTCAAGCTTGGACTTTGAATATCTTAATACTTCATTCAAAATTACTTCTCCAGCCTTCATAATGTTTGTATTCTGAGAAGACGCTTGATTAGATTCACCGGACGCTTCTTCAATTAGCTAAGGTGCTTGGTTACCCACTGGGCACATTCATAAGGCTGTTTAACTCATAGCATTCTTAGCAGTTAGCGAATTATGCTTCTTTGACCATCTTAATGCACGAATTAGGATTCGATGTCTGCATGAAACTTGTAGATATGGATATTAGCTTTAATGAGACACCGGTTTGATTAAATTCTGACATATAAAGCTCAATATTTGGTTATCAGAAGCTATAAAGGTATGACGGTCAGGAACAACATCACGTCACCAACTTACGGATGCAATTTGACAAAGATAGAGATCGATTTTGCTCTTGACCTCATCATGAGAGTTGCAGATATTTCTCTAAGCCTTCCAACGATACCAAGATCGATGCTTTTCAACACCTAAAGCTCCAGAAATTGTCAGCAGACGCTTGCATGTTCTGATTGTCACGAACAGTACCAGATCTTAAGCTTGAAGAAGGAATTTCGCTCAAATCGGGTTTGGTTCAGATCTCGACTTCTCCAGCAAACCTGTAGGTTTTTCTCTTTTCTTTCTTAAAAAGCCAAGACCACTTCATTTCAACGAGCGTACCTCAAAATACGACGTTTCGGACGCTTGATTATCGGCAGCAGGCGCTTGACTTCAATCTTCAGTGTTTTTGCTTTTCTAGGATTTGTACTTTTGCTTTTATTCACGCTTGTCTTCTCTTTATTATATTAGAGTTGCTGAAGCTTTTGTCTTTTACTATTATAATAATTGATGTTTCCGAACATTACGAAAAAAGGGTACCTCGTTTTCTGGTCAAGCTTGGACTTTGAATATCTTAATACTTCATTCGAAATTACTTCTCCAGCCATCATAATGTTCTGTATTCTGAGTAGATGCCTGATTTGCTTGACCGGAGGATTCTTAAATGAGTTAAGGCGCTTGCATATCCACTGGGCACATTCACAAGGCTGTTTAACTCGTTACATTCTGACCAGTGAGCGTATTTTGCCTCTTAGACCCTCTTAATGGCCAAATCAGGATTCGATGTTTTCACGAAACTTGTAGATATGGATATTAGCTTTAATGAGGCAATGGTTTCATCCAATTCGGACACCTACAGAACAATATATGGCCATCAGACGCTACAAAGGTATGACTGTCAGGAACAACATCATGTCACCAATTTACGGATGCAATTTGACAAAGATAGAGATTGATTTCGCTCTTGACCTCTTCATGAGAATTGCGTATATTTCTGTAAGCCTTCCAACGATACCAAGATCGATGCTTTTGAACACCTAAAGCTCCAGAAATAGTCCGCAGACGCTTGCATGTTCTGATTGTCACGAACAATTCCACATCTCAAGCTTGAAGAAGGAATTTGACTCAGATCGGGATTGGTTCAGATCTCGACTTCTCTAGGAAACCTGTAGGTATTTATCTTATCGTTTGAACCATACCAAGATCACTTCATTTAGACTAGCGTACCTCAAAATACGACTTTTCGGAGGCTTGATTATCGGTAGCAGGCGCATGACTTCAATCTTCAGTGTTTTTGCTTTTGCAGCATTTGTACTTTTGTTTTTATTCACGCTTGTGTTCTCTTTATTCTATTAGAATTGCTGAAGCTTTTGTCTTCTTCTATTAAAGTACTTCATCCATCAGAACTTTATAGAAAAGGGTACCTTATTTTCTGGTCATGCTTGGACTTTGAATATCTTAATACTTCATTCAAAATTACTTCTCCAGCCTTCATAATATTTGTATTTTGAATAGAAGCTTGATTAGATTCGCTGGACGCTTCTTAAATTAGCTAAGGCGCTTGGTTATCCACTGGGCACATTCAAAAGGCTGTTTAACTCGTTGCATTCTTAGCAGTTAGCATATTATGCTTCTTTGACCCTCTTAATGCATGACTTAGGATTCGATGTCTTCACTAAACTTGTAGATATGGATATTAGCTTTAATGAGACACCGGTTTCATTTAATTCGGACATCTGAAGCTCAATATTTGGTCATCAGACGCTACAAAGGTATGGCGGTCTGGAACAACATCACATCACCAACTTACGGATGCAATTCGACAAAGATAGAGATCGATTTCGCTCTTGAGCTCTTCATGAGAGTTGCGAATATTTATCTAAGATATTGTCGATGATTTTAACACCTAAAGCTCCAGATATTGTCAGCAGACGCTTGCATGTTCTGATTGTCACGAACAGTACCACATCTCTAGCTTGAAGAAGGAATTTCACTTAGATCGGGATTGGTTCAGATCTCGACTTCTCCAGGAAACATGTAGGTATTTATATTATCTTTCTAAAAAAACCAAGATCATTTCGTTTCGACGAGCGTGCCCCAAAATACGACGTTTCGGACGCTTCCTTATCGGCAGTAGGCGCTTGACTTAAATCTTCAGTGTTTTTGCTTTTGCAGCTTTTGTACTTTTGTCTTCATTTGTGCTTCTTTTCTATTTCTTCTATTAGAGTTGCTGAATTTTTTGTCTTCTACTATTGCAATACTTGATATTTCAGAACTTTATTGAAAAGGGTACCTCATTTTTTGGTCAAGCTTGGACTTTGAATATCTTAATACGTCATTCGAAATTACTTCTCCAACCCTCATAATGTTCTGTATTCTGAGTAGACGATTGATTAGCTTCACCGGAGGAGTCTTAAATGAGCTAAGGTGCTTGGTTAACCACTGGGAACATTCACAAGGCTATTTAAGTCGTAGCATTCTGTCGAGTTAGCGTATTATGCTTGTTTGACCCTCTTAATGTCCGAATTAGGATTCGTTGTCTTCATTAAACTTGTGGATGTGGATATTAGTTTTAATGAGTCACCGGTTTCATCCAATTCAGACACTTATAGCTCAATATATGACCATCAGACGCTACAAAGGTATGACTGTCAGGAACAACATCATGTCACCAATTTACGAATGCAATTTGACAAAGATAGAGATCGATTTCGCTCTTGACCTCTTTATGAGAGTTGCGGATATTTCTATAAGCCTTCCAAAGATACCAAGATCGATGCTTTTGAACACCTAAAGCTACAAATATTGTCAGCAGACGCTTGCATTTCTGATTGTCACCAACAGTACCACATCTCAAGCTTCAAGAAGGAATTTCACTCAGATCGGGATTGGTTCAGATCTCGACTTCCATGGAAAACATGTAGGTATTTATATTATCTTTCTAAAAAAACCAAGATCATTTCATTTCGATGAGCGTACCCCAAAATAAGACGTTTTGGACGCTTCCTTATCGGCAGGAGGCGCTTGACTTCAATCTTCAGTGTTTTTGCTTGTGTAGCTTCTGTACTTTCGTCTTCATTTGTGCGTCTTTTCTCTTTCTTCGATTAGAGTTGCCGAAGCTTTTGTCTTCTACTATTACAATACTAGATGTTTCTGAACGTTATCGAAAAGGGTACCTCATTTTCTGGTCAAGCTTGGACTTTGAATATCTTAATATGGCATTCGAAATTACTTCTCCAGCCATCATAATGTTCTGTATTCTGCGTAGACGATTGATTAGCTTCACCGGAGGAGTCTTAAATGAGCTAAGTCGTACCATTCTGTCGAGTTAGCGTATTATGCTTGTTTGACCCTCTTAATGTCCGAATTAGGATTCTATGTCTGCATTAAACTTGTAGATATGGATATTAGATTTAATGAGATACCGGTTTCATCCAATTCGAATACCTACACCTCAATATATGTCCATCAGACGCGACTAAGGTATGATTGTCAGGAACAACATCACATCACCAACTTACGGATGCAATTTGACAAAGATAGACATCGATTTCGCTCTTGAACACCTCACGAGAGTTGCAACTATTTCTATGAGCCCAACAACGATATCAAGATCATTGCTTTTGAACACCTAAAGCTGCATAAATTGTCAGTAGACACTTGCATGTTCTGATTGTAGTGAACAGTATCACATCTCAAGCTTGAAGAAGGAATTTCACTCAGATCGGGATTGGTTCAGATCTCGACTTCTGCAGGAAACATGTAGGTATTTATATTATCTTTCCAAGAAAACCAAGATCACTTCATTTCGACGAGCGTTCCTCAAAATACGACGTTTCAGATGCTTGATTATCGGCAACAGGGGCTTGACTTCAATCTTCAGTGTTTTTGCTTTTCCAGCATTTGTACTTTTGTTTTTATTAACGCTTGTCTTCTCTTTTTTATATTAGAATTACTGAAGCTTTTGTCATCTTCTATTACAGTACTTCATGCTTCAAGACTTTATAGAAAAGGGTACCTTATTTTCTGGTCAAGTTTGGACTTTCAATATCTTAATACTTCATTCAAAATTACTTATCCAGCCTTCATAATGTTTGTATTCTGAATAGACGCTTGATTAAATTCATCGGACGCTTCTTAAATTAGCTAAGGTGCTTGGTTATCCACAGGTCGCATTCACAAGGTTGTTTAACTTGTAGCATTCTTAGCAGTTAGCGTATTATGCTTCTTAAATTAGGATTCGATATCTTCGTGAAACTTGTAGATATGGATATTAGCTTTAATGAGACACTGATTTCATTCAATTCGGACATCTAAAGCTCAATATAAGGTCATCAGACGCTACAAAGGTATGACGGTCAGGAACAACATCATGTCACCAACATACGGATGCAATTTGACAAAGATAAAGATCAATTTCCCTTTTGACCTCTTCGTGAGAGTTGCGGATATTTCTCTAAGCCTTCCAACGATACCAAGATCGATGCTTTTTAACAACTAAAGCTCCCGAAATTGTCAGCAGGCGCTTGCATGTTCTGATTGTCACGAACAGTACCACATCTCAAGCTTGAAGAAGGAATTTCACTCAGATTGGGATTGGTTGAGATCTCGATTTGTCCAGGAAACATGTAGGTATTTATATTATCTTTCTAAGAAAACCAAGATCACTTCATTTCGACTAGCGTACCTCGAAATACGACCTTTCGGACGCTTGATTATCGGTAGCGGGCGCTTGACTTCAATCTTCAATGTTTTTGCTTTTCCAGCATTTGTACTTTTGTTTTTATTCACGCTTGTCTTCTCTTTATTCTATTAGAATTACTGAAGCTTTTGTCTTCTTCTATTACAGTACTTCATGCTTCAGGACTTTATAGAAAAGGGTGCCTTCTTTTATGGTCAAGCTTGGACTTTGAATATCTTAATACTTCATTCAAAATTACTTCTCCAGCCTTCATAATGTTTGTATTCTGAATAGACGCTTGATTAGATTCACTGGACGCTTCTTAAATTATCTAAGGCGCTTGGTTATCCACTGGGCACATTCACAAGGCTGTTTAACTCGTAGCATTCTTAGCAGTTAGCGTATTATGCTTCTTTGACCCTCTTAATGCACGAATTAGGATTCGATATCTTCATTAAACTTGTAGATATGGATATTAGATTTAATGAGATACCGGTTTCATCTAATTCGAACACCTACAACTCAATATATGTCCATCAGACGCTACAAAGGTATGACTGTCAGGAACAACATCACATCACCAACTTGTGGATCCAATTTGACGAAGATAGACATCGATTTCGCTCTTGAACTCTTCATGAGAGTTGCAGCTATTTCTATGAGCCCAACAACGATATCAAGATCGTTGCTTTTGAACTCCTAAAGCTCCAGAAATTGTCAGCAGACGCTTGCATGTTCTAATTGTCTTGAACAGTATCACATCTCATGCATGAAGAAGGAATTTTACTCAGATCGGGATTGGTTCAGATCTCGACTTCTCCAGGAAACATGTAGCTATTTATATTATCTTTCTAAGAAAACCAAGATCACTTCATTTCGACGAGCGTACCTTGAAATACGAGGTTTCAGACGCTTGATTATCGGCAGCAATCGCTTGACTTCAATCTTCAGTGTTTTTGCCTTTTCAGCATTTGTACTTTTGTTTTTATTCACGCTTGTCTTCTCTTTATTCTATTAGAATTGCTGAAGCTTTTGTCTTCTTCTATTACAGTACTTCATGCTTCAGGACTTCATAGAAAATGGTACCTTATTTTCTGGTCAAGCTTGGACTTTGAATATCTTAATACTTCATTCGAAATTACTTCTCCAGCCTTCATAATGTTTGTAATCTGAATAGACGCTTGAATAGATTCACCGAACGCTTCTTATATTTGCTAAGGTGCTTGGTTATCCACAGCGCGCATTCACAAGGTTGTTTAACTAGTAGCATTCTTAGCAGTTAGCGTATTATGCTTGGTTGACCCCTTTAATGCGTGAATTAGGATTCGATGCCTTCATGAAACTTGTAGATATGGACATTAGCTTTAATGAGGCACCGGTTTCATTCAATTCGGACATCTAAAGCTCAATATTTGGTCATTAGACGCTACAAAGGTATGACGGTCAGAAACAACATCACGTCACCAACTTACGGATGCAATTTGACAAAGATAGAGATCGATTTCGGTCTTGACCTCTTCATGAGAGTTGCGGATATTTCTCTATGCCTTCCAACGATACCAAGATCGATGCTTTTGAACACCTAAAGCTCCAGAAATTTTCAGCAGACGCTTTCATGTTCTGATTGTCACGAACAGTACCACATCTCACGCTTGGCTTCTCTTTATTCTATTAGAATTGCTGAAGCTTTCGTCTTCTTCTATTATAGTACTTCATGCTTCAGGACTCTATAGAAAAGGGTACCTTATTTTCTGGTCAAGCTTGGACTTTGAATATCTTAATACTTCGTTCAAAATTACTTATCCACCCTTCATAATGTTTGTATTCTGAATAGACGCTTGATTAGATTCACCGGACGTTTCTTAAATTAGCTATGGCGCTTGATTATCCACTAGGCACATGCACAAGGCTGTTTAACCCAAAGAATTCTTAGCAGTTAGCGTATTATGCAGCTTTGACCCTCTTAATGGCCGAATTGGGATTCGATGTCCTAGTGAAACTTGTTGATATGGATATTAACTTTAAAGAGAAACCAGTTTCAACCAATTCGGACACCTATAACTTAATATATGGCACAACAAAGGTATGACTGTCTGTCAGGAACAACATCACGTCACCGACTTACGGATGAAATTTGAAAAAGATAGAGATCGATTCCGCTTTTGAGCTCTTCATGAGAGTTGCTGATATTTCTATAAGCCTTCCAACGATACCAAGATCGACGCTTTTGAAGACCTAAAGCTCCAGAATCTGTCAGCAGACGCTTGCGTGTTCTGATTATCACGAACAGTATCACATCTCAAGCTTGAAGAAGAAATTTCACCCAGATCGACATTGGTTTAGATCTTGAATTCTCCAGGAAACATGTATTTATTTATCTTATCTTTATAACAAAACTTAGATCACTTCATTTCGACGAGCGTACCTCAAAATACGACGTTTCGGACGCTTGATTATTGGCAGCAGGCGCTTGACTTCAATCTTCAATGTTTTTGCATTTCCAGCATTTGTACTTTTGTTTTTATTCACGCTTGTCTTCTCTTTATTCTATTAGAATTGCCGAAGCTTTTGTCTTCTTCTATTACAGTACTTCATGCTTCAGGACTCTATAGAAAAGGGTACCTTATTTTCCGGTCAAGCTTGGACTTTGAATATCTTAATACTTCGTTCAAAATTACTTATCCACCCTTCATAATGTTTGTATTCTGAATAGACGCTTGATTAGATTCACTGGACGTTTCTTAAATTAGCAAAGGCGCTTGGTTATCCACTGGGCACATTCACAAGGCTGTTTAACTCGAAGCATTCTTAGCAGTTAGCGTATTATGCAGCTTTGACCCTCTTAATGGCCGAATTAGGATTCGATGACCTAATGAAACTTGTTGATATGGATATTAAATTTAAAGAGAAACCAGTTTCATCCAATTCGGACACCTATAGCTTAATATATGGCCATCAGACGCAACAAAGGTATGACTGTCTGTCAGGAACAACATCACGTCACCGACTTACGGATGAAATTTGAAATAGAGATCGATTCCGCTTTTGAGCTCTTCATGAGAGCTGCTGATATTTCTATAAGCCTTCCAATGATACCAAGATCGACGCTTTTGAAGACCTAAAGCTCCAGAATCTGTCAGCAGACGCTTGCATGTTCTGATTGTCACGAACAGTATCACATCTTAAGCTTGAAGAAGAAATTTCACTCAGATCGAGATTAGTTCAGATCTTGAATTCTCCAGGAAACATGTATTTAAGTATCTTATCTTTATAACAAAACCAAGATCACTTCATTTCGACGAGCGTACCTCAAAATACGACGTTTTGGACGCTTGATTATTGCAGCAGGCGCCTGACTTCAATCTTCAGTGTTTTTGCATTTGCAGCTTTTGTACTTTTGTCTTTATTCGTGCTTCTCTTCTCTTTCTTCTATTAGAGTTGCTGATGCTTTTGTCTTCTAATATTACAATAATTGATGTTTCCAACATTATGGAAAAGGGAACCTCGTCTTCTAGTCAAGCTTGGACTTTCAATATCTTAATACTTCATTCGAAATTACTTCTCTAGCCATCATAATGTTCTGTATTCTGAGTAGACGCTTGATTAGCTTCACCGGAGGATTCTTAAATGAGCTAAGGCACTTGGTTATCCACTGGGCACATTCACAAGGTTGTTTAACTCGTTGCATTCTGACCAATGAGCGTATTATGCTTCTTAGACCCTCTTAATGGCTGAATTAGGATTCGATGTCTTTATTAAACTTGTAGATATGGATATTAGATTTAATGAGATATCGGTTTCATCTAATTCGAACACCTACAACTCAATATATGTCCATCAGAGGCTACAAAAGTATGAATGTCAGGAACAATATCACATCACCAACTTACGGATGCAATTTGACAAAGATAGACATCGATTTCGCTCTTGAACTCTTCACGAGAGTTACAGCTATTTCTATGAGCCCAACAACGATATCAAGATCGTTGCTTTTGAACACCTAAAGCTCCAGAAATTGTCAGCAGACGCTTGCATGTTCTGTTTGTCTTGAACAGTATCACATCTCAAGCTTGAAGAAGGAATTTCACTCAGATCGGGATTGGTTCAGATCTCGAATTCTGCAGGAAATGGGTAGGTATTTATATTATCTTTCTAAGAAAACTAAGATCACTTCATTTCAACGAGTGTTCCTCAAAATACG
This sequence comes from Ammopiptanthus mongolicus, assembly GCA_039655645.1. NCBI lineage: Eukaryota > Viridiplantae > Streptophyta > Magnoliopsida > Fabales > Fabaceae > Ammopiptanthus > Ammopiptanthus mongolicus. Next base: position 55,047,848 of record CM077345.1, on the reverse strand, counting down.
AAGTTTCCGACGCTTGATTATCGGCAGCAGTGGCTTGACTTCAATCTTCAGTGTTTTTGCTTTTCCAGCATTTGTACTTTTGTTTTTATTCATGCTTGTCTTCTCTTTATTCTATTAGAATTGCTGAAGCTTTTGTCATCTTCTATTACAGTACTTCATGCTTTAAGACTTTATAGAAAAGGATACCTTATTTTCTGGTCAAGCTTGGACGTTCAATATCTTAATACTGCATTCAAAATTACTTCTCCAGCCTTCATAATGTTTGTATTCTGAATAGACTCTTGATTGGATTCACCGAACGCTTCTTAAATTAGCTAAGGCACTTGGTTATCCGCTGGGCACAATCACAAGGCTGTTTAACTCGTAGCATTTTTAGTAGTTAGCGAATTAAGCTTCTTTGACCATCTTAAGGCACGAATTAGGATTCGATGTCTTCTTGAAACTTTTAGATATGGATATTAGCTTTAATGAGACACTGGTTTCATTCAATTCTTACATCTACAGCTCAATATTTGGTCATCAGACGCAACAAAGGTATGACGGTCAGGAACAACATCACGTCAACAACTTACGGATGCAATTTGACAAAGATAGAGATCGATTTCGCTCATCACCTCTTCACGAGAGTTGCGGATATTTCTCTAAGCCTTCCAACGATACCAAGATCGATGCTTTTGAACACCTAAAGCTCCAGAAATTGTTAGCACACGCTTGCATGTTCTAATTGTCACGAACAGTATCACATCTTGAGATTGATGAAGGAATTTCCCTCAGATAGAGATTGGGTCAGATCTCGAATTCTCCCGGAAACATGTAGGTATTTCTCTTATCTTTCTTAAAAAACAAAGATCACTTCATTTGAACGGGCGTACCTCATAATACGACGTTTCGGACGCTTGATTATCGGCAACAGGCGCTTGACTTCAATCTTCAATGTTTTTTCTTTTCCTGCATTTGTACTATTGTTTTTATTCACGCTTGTCTTCTCTTTATTCTATTACAATTGTTGAAGCTTTTGTCTTCTTCTATTACAGTACTTCATGCTTTAGGACTTTATAGAAAAGGGTACCTTATTTTCTGGTCAAGCTTGAACTTTGAATATCTTAATACTTCATTCAAAATTACTTCTCCAGCCTTCATAATGTTTGTATTCTGAATAGACGCTTGATTAGATTCACCGGACGCTTCTTAAATTAGCTAAGGAGCTTGGTTATCCACTGCGCACATTCACAAGGTTTTTTAACTCGTAGCATTCTTAGCAGTTAGCGTATTATGCTTCTTTGACCCTCTTAATGCACGAATTAGGTTTCGATGTCTTCATGAAAATTTTAGATATGGATATTAGCTTTAATGAGACACTGGTTTCATTCGATTCTTACGTCTAAAGCTCAATATTTGCTCATCAGACGCTACAAAGGTATGACGGTCAGGAACAACATCACGTCACCAACTTACGGATGCAATTTGACAAAGATAGAGATCGATTTCGCTCATCACCTCTTCATGAGAGTTGCGGATATTTCTCAAAGCCTTCCAACGATACCAAGATCGATGCTTTTGAACAACTAAAGCTCCAGAAATTGTTAGCAGACACTTGCATGTTCTGATTGTCACGAACAGTACCACATCTCAAACTTGAAGAAGGAATTTCACTCAGATCGAGATTGGTTCAGATCTCGACTTGTGCAGGAAACATGTAGGTATTTATATTATCTTTCCAAGAAAACTAAGATCACTTCATTTCCACAAGCGTACCTCGAAATACGACGTTTCGGACGCTTGATTATCGGCAGCAGGCGCTTGACTTCAATCTTCAATGTTTTTGCTTTTTCAGCTTTTGTACTTTTGTTTTTATTCACGCTTGTCATCTCTTTATTCTATTAGAATTGTTGAAGCTTTTGTCTTCTTCTATTACAGTACTTCATGCTTCAGGAATTTATAGAAAAGGGTACCTTATTTTCTGGTCAAGCTTGGAATTTGAATATCTTAATACTTCAATGAAAATTACTTCTCCAGCCTTCATAATGTTTGTATTCTGAATAGACGCTTGATTAGATTCACTGGATGCTTCTTAAATTAGCTAAGGCGCTTGGTTATCCACTGGGCACATTCACAAGGCTGTTTAACTCGTAGCATTCTTAGTAGTTAGCGTATTATGCTTCTTTAACCCTCTTAATGCATGAATTAGGATTCGATGTCTTCACTAAACTTGTAGATCTGGATATTAGATTTGATGAGATACCAGTTTCATCTAATTCGAACACCTACAACTCAATATGTGTCCATCAGATGCTATAAAGGTATGACTGTCAGGAACAACATCACATCACCAACTTGTGCAACCAATTTGACAAAGATAGACATCGATTTCGCTCTTGAACTCTTCACGAGAGTTGAAGCTATTTCTATAAGCCCAACAACGATATAAAGATCGTAGCTTTTGAACTCCTAAAGCTCCAGAAATTGTCTGCAGACGCTTGCATGTTCTGATTGTCTTGAACAGTATCACATCTCAAGCATGAAGAAGGAATTTCACTCAGATCGGGATTGGTTCAGATCTCGACTTCTCCAGGAAACATGTAGGTATTTATATTATCTTTCTAAGAAAACCAAGATCACTTCATTTCGACGAGCGTACCTCGAAATACGACGTTTCAGACGCTTGATTATCGGCAGCAGGCGCTTGACTTCAATCTTCAGTGTTTTTGCTTTTTCAGCATTTGTACTTTTATTTTTTTTCATGCTTGTCTTCTCTTCATTCTATTAGAATTTCCGAAGCTTTTGTCTTCTTCTATTACAGTACTTCATGCTTCAGGACTTTACAGAAATGAGTACCTTATTTTCTGGTGAAGCTTGGACTTTGAATATCTTAATACTTCGTTAAAAATTACTTCTCCAGCCTTCATAATGTTTGTATTCTGAATAGACGCTTTATTAGATTCACCGAACGCTTCTTAAATTAGCTAAGGTGCTTGGTTATCCACAGGGCGCATTCACTAGGCTGTTTAACTCGTAGCATTCTTAGCAGTTAGCGTATTATGCTTCTTTGACTCTCTTAATGGACGAATTAGGATTCGATGCCTTCATGAAACTTGTAGATATGGATATTAGCTTTAATGAGACACCGGTTTCATTCAATTCGAACATCTAAAGCTCAATATTTGATCATCAGACGCTACAAAGGTATGACGGTCAGGAACAACATCACGTCACCAACTTACGGATGCAATTTGACAAAGATAGAGATCGATTTCGCTCCTGACCTCTTCCTGAGAGTTGCGGATATTTCTCTAAGCCTTCCAACGATACCAAGATCGATCCTTTTGAACTCCTAAAGCTCTAGAAATTGTCAGCAGACGCTTGCAGGTTCTGATTGTCACGAACAGTACCACATCTCACGCTTGACTTCTCTTTATTCTATTAGAATTGCTGAAGCTTTTGTCTTCTTCTATTACAGTATTTCACGCTTCAGGACATTATAGAAAAGGGTACCTTATTTTCTTGTCAAGCTTGGACTTTGAATATCGTAATGCTTCATTCAAAATTACTTCTCTAGCCTTCATAATGTTTGTATTCTGAATAGACGCTTGATTGGATTCACCGGACGCTTCTTAAATTAGCTTAGGCGCTTGGTTATCCACTGGGCACATTCACAAGGCTGTTTAACTCGTAGCATTCTTAGCAGTTAGCGTATTATGCTTCTTTGACCCTCTTAATGCACGAATTAGGATTCGATGTCTTTATGAAACTTGTAGATATGGATATTAGCTTTCAAAAGACACCTGTTTCATCCAATTCGGATGCCAACAACTCAATATATGGCCATCAGACGCAACAAAGGTATGACTGTCAGGAACAACATCACGTCACCAAATTACGGATGCAATTTGAAAAAGATAGAGATCGATTTCGCTTTTGAGATCTTCATGAGAGTTGTGGTTATTTCTATAAGCCTTCCAACGATGCCAATATCGATGCTTTTGAAGACCTAAAGCTCAAAAGATTGTCAGCAAACGCTTGCATGTTCTGATTATCACGAACTGTATCACATCTCAAGCTTGAAGAAGAAATTTCACTCAGATCGAGATTGGTTCAGATCTTGAATTCTCCAAGAAACATGTATTTATTTATCTTATCTTTATAACAAAATCAAGATCACTTCATTTCGACGAGCGTACCTCAAAATACGACGTTTCGGACACTTGATTATTGGCAGCATGCGCCTGACTTCAATCTTCAGTGTTTTTGCTTTTGCAACTTTTGTACTTTTGTCTTTATTCGTGCTTCTCTTCTCTTTCTTCTATTAGAGTTGCTGATGCTTTTGTCTTCTAATATTACAATAATTGATGTTTCCGAACATTATGGAAAATGGAACCTCCTTTTCTGGTCAAGCTTGGACTTTCAATATCTTAATACTTCATTCGAAATTACTTCTCTAGCCATCATAATGTTTTGTATTCTGAGTAGACGCTTGATTAGCTTCACCGGAGGATTCTTAAATGAGCTAAGGCGCTTAGTTATCCACTGGGCACATTCACAAGGATGTTTAACTCGTTGCATTCTGACCAGTGAGCGTATTATGCTTCTTAGACCCACTTAATGGCCGAATTAGGATTCGATGTCTTTATTAAACTTGTAGATATTGATATTAGATTTAATGAGATACCGGTTTCATCTAATTTGAACACATACAACTCAATATATGTCCATCAGACGCTACAAAGGTATGAATGTCAGGAACAACATCACATCACCAACTTACGGATACAATTTGACAAAGATAGACATCGATTTTGCTCTTGAACTCTTCACGAGAGTTACAGCTAATTCTATGAACCCAGCAACGATATCATGATCGCTGCTTTTGAACACCTAAAGCTCCAGAAATTGTCAGCAGACGCCTGCATGTTCTGTTTGTCTTGAACAGTATCACATCTCAAGCTTGAAGAAGGAATTTCACTCAGATCGGGATTGGTTCAGATCTCGAATTCTGCAGGAAACAGGTAGTTATTTATATTATCTTTCTAAGAAAACCAAGATCACTTCATTTCGACTAGCGTTCCTCAAAATACGAAGTTTTCCGACGCTTGATTATCGGCAGCAGGGGCTTGACATCAATCTTCAGTGTTTTTGCTTTTCCAACTTTTGTACTTTTGTTTTTATTCACGCTTGTCTTCTCTTTATTCTATTAGAATTGCTGAAGCTTTTGTCATCTTCTATTACATTACTTCATGCTTCAAGACTTTATAGAAAACGGTACCTTATTTTCTGGTCAAGCTTGGACTTTGAATATCTTAATACTTCATTCAAAATTACTTCTCCAGCCTTCATAATGTTTGTATTCTGAATAGACGCTTAATTAAATTCACTGGACGCTTCTTAAATTAGCTAAGGAGCTTGGTTATCCACTGAGCACATTCACAAGGTTGTTTAACTCGTAGCATTCTTAGCAGTTAGCGTATTATGCTTCTTTAACCTTCTTAATGCACGAATTAGGATTCGATGTCTTCATGAAATTGTTATATATGGATATTAGCCTTAATGAGACACTGGTTTCATTCAATTCTGACATCTAAAGCTCAATATATGGTCATCAGACGCAACAAAGGTATGACGGTCAGGAACAACATCACGTCACCAACTTACGGAGTGAATTTGACAAAGATAGAGATCGATTTCCCTCTTGAACTCTTCATGAGAGTTGCGGATATTTCTCTAAGCCTTCCAATAATACCAAGATCGATGCTTTTTAACAACTAAAGCCCCAGAAATTGTCAGCAGACGCTTGCATGTTCTGATTGTCACGAACAGTATCACATCTTGTGCTTGAAGAAGGAATTTCCCTCAGATAGAGATTGGGTCAGATCTCGACTTCTCCCAGAAACATGTAGTTATTTCTCTTATCATTCTAAAAAAACCAAGATCACTTCATTTCCACGAGCGTACCTCTAAATACGACGTTTCGGATGCTTGATTATCGGCAGCAGGCGCTTGATCTTCAATCTTCAATGTTTTTGCTTTTCCAGCTTTTGTACTTTTGTTTTTATTCACGCTTGTCCTCTCTTTATTCTATTAGAATTGCTGAAGCTTTTGTCTTCTTCTATTACAGTACTTCATGCTTCAGGACTTTATAGAAAAGGGTACCTTATTTTCTGGTCAAGCTTAGACATTGAATATCTTAATACTTCATTCAAAATTACTTCTCTTGCCTTCACAATGTTTGTATTCTGAAGAGACGCTTGATTAGATTCACCGAACGCTTCTTAAATAAGCTAAGGAGCTTGGTTATCGACTGCGCACATTCACAAGGTTGTTTAACTTGTTGCATTCTTAGCAGTTAGCGTATTATGTTTCTTTGACCATCTTAATGCACGAATTAGGATTCGATGTCTTCATGAAAATTTTAGATATGATATTAGCTTTAATGAGACACTGGTTTCATTCAATTCTGACGTCTAAAGCTCAATATTTGGTCATCAGACGCTACAAAGGTATGACGGTCAGGAACAACATCACGTCACCAACTTACGGATGAAATTTGACAAAGATAGAGATCGATTTCGCTCATCTCCTCTTCATGAGAGTTGCGGATATTTCTCTAAGTCTTCCAACGATACCAAAATCGATGCTTTTCAACACCTAAAGCTCCAGAATTTGGCAGCAGACGCTTGCATGTTCTGATTATCACGAACAGTACCACATCTCAAGCTTGAAGAAGGAATTTCAGTTAGATCGGGATTGGTTCAGATCTCGACTTGTCCAGGAAACATGTAGGTATTTATATTATCTTTCTAAGCAAATCAAGATCACTTCATTTCCACGAGCGTACCTCGAAATACGACGTTTCGGACACTTGATTATCGGCAGCAGGCACTTGATCTTCAATCTTCAATGTTTTTGCTATTCCAGCTTTTGTACTTCTGTTTTTATTCACGCTTGTCCTCTCTTTATTCTATTAGAATTGCTGAAGCTTTTGTCTTCTTCTATTACAGTACTTCATGCTTCAGGACATTATAGAAAAGGGTACCTTATTTTCTGGTCAAGCTTGGACTTTGAATATCTTAATACTTCATTCTAAATTACTTCTCCTGCCTTCATAATGTTTGTATTCTGAATAGACGCTTGATTAGATTCATCGAACGCTTCTTAAATAAGCTAAGGAGCTTGGTTATCCACTGCGCACATTCACAAGGTTGTTTAACTTGTTGCATTCTTAGCAGTTAGCGTACTATGTTTCTTTGACCCTCTTAATGCACGAATTAGGATTCGATGTCTTCATGAAACTTTTCGATATGATATTAGCTTTAATGAGACACTGGTTTCATTAAATTCTGACATCTATAGCTCAATATTTGGTCATCAGACGCTACAAAGGTATGACGGTCAGGAACAACATCACGTCACCAACTTACGGATGCAATTTGACAAAGATAGAGATCGAATTCCCTCTTGACCTCTTCATGAGAGTTACGGATATTTCTCTAACCCTTCCAATAATACCAAGATCGAAGCTTTTTAACAACTAAAGCTCCAGAAATTGTCAGCAGACGCTTGCATGTTCTGATTGTCACGAACAGTATCACATCTTCAGCTTGAAGAAGGAATTTCCCTCAGATAGAGATTGGGTCAGATCTCGACTTCTCCCAGAAAAATGTAGGTATTTCTCTTATATTTCTAAAAAAACCAAGATCACTTCATTTCCACTAGCGTACCTCGAATTACGACGTTTCGGACGCTTGATTACCGGCAGCAGGCGCTTGATCTTCAATCTTCAATGTTTTTGCTTTTCCAGCTTTTGTACTTTTGTTTTTATTCACGCTTGTCCTCTCTTTATTCTATTAGAATTGCTGAAGCTTTTGTCTTCTTCTATTACAGTACTTCATGCTTCAGGACTTTATAGAAAAGGGTACCTTATTTTCTGGTCAAGCTTGGACTTTGAATATCTTAATACTTCATTCAAAATTACTTCTCCTGCCTTCATAATGTTTGTATTCTGAATAGACGCTTGATTAGATTCACCGAACGCTTCTTAAATAAGCTAAGGAGCTTGGTTATCCACTGCGCACATTCACAAGGTTGTTTAACTTGTTGCATTCTTAGCTGTTAGCGTATTATGTTTCTTTGACCCTCTTAATGCACGAATTAGGATTCGATGTCTTCATGAAACTTTTCGATATGATATTAGCTTTAATGAGACACTGGTTTCATTAAATTCTGACATCTATAGCTCAATATTTGGTCATCAGACGCTACAAAGGTATGACGGTCAGGAACAACATCACGTCACCAACTTACGGATGCAATTTGACAAAGATAGAGATCGAATTCCCTCTTGACCTCTTCATGAGAGTTACGGATATTTCTCTAACCCTTCCAATAATACCAAGATCGAAGCTTTTTAACAACTAAAGCTCCAGAAATTGTCAGCAGACGCTTGCATGTTCTGATTGTCACGAACAGTATCACATCTTCAGCTTGAAGAAGGAATTTCCCTCAGATAGAGATTGGGTCAGATCTCGACTTCTCCCAGAAAAATCTAGGTATTTCTCTTATATTTCTAAAAAAACCAAGATCACTTCATTTCCACTAGCGTACCTCGAATTACGACGTTTCGGACGCTTGATTTCCGGCAGCAGGCGCTTGATCTTCAATCTTCAATGTTTTTGCTTTTCCAGCTTTTGTACTTTTGTTTTTATTCACGCTTGTCCTCTCTTTATTCTATTAGAATTGCTGAAGCTTTTGTCTTCTTCTATTACAGTACTTCATGCTTCAGGACTTTATAGAAAAGGGTACCTTATTTTCTGGTCAAGCTTGGACTTTGAATATCTTAATACTTCATTCAAAATTACTTCTCCTGCCTTCATAATGTTTGTATTCTGAATAGACGCTTGATTAGATTCACCAAACGCTTCTTAAATAAGCTAAGGAGCTTGGTTATCCACTGCGCACATTCACAAGGTTGTTTAACTTGTTGCATTCTTAGCAGTTAGCGTATTATGTTTCTTTGACCCTCTTAATGCACGAATTAGGATTCGATGTCTTCATGAAGCTTTTAGATATGATATTAACTTTAATCAGACACTGGTTTCATTCAATTCTGACATCTAAAGCTCAATATTTGGTCATCAGACGCTACAAAGGTATGACGGTCAGGAACAACATCACGTCACCAACTTACGGATGCAATTTGACAAAGATAGAGATCGATTTCGCTCATCTCCTCTTCATGAGAGTTGCGAATATTTCTCTAAGCCTTCCAACGATACCAAGATCGATGCTTTTGAACACCTAAAGCTCCAGAATTTGGCAGCAGACGCTTGCATGTTCTGATTATCACGAACAGTACCACATCTCAAGCTTGAAGAAGGAATTTCAGTCAGATCGGGATTGGTTCAGATCTCGACTTGTCCAGGAAACATGTAGGTATTTATATTATCTTTCTAAGCAAACCAAGATCACTTCATTTCCACGAGCGTACCTCGAAATACGACGTTTCGGACGCTTGATTATCGGCAGTAGGCGCTTGATCTTCAATCTTCAATGTTTTTGCTATTCCTGCTTTTGTACTTTTGTTTTTATTCACGCTTGTCCTCTCTTTATTCTATTAGAATTGCTGAAGCTTTTGTCTTCTTCTATTACAGTACTTCATGCTTCAGGACTTTATAGAAAAGGGTACCTTATTTTCTGGTCAAGCTTGGACTTTGAATATCTTAATACTTCATTCAAAATTACTTCTCCTGCCTTCATAATGTTTGTATTCTGAATAGACGCCTGATTAGATTCACCGGACGCTTCTTAAATTAGCTAAGGAGCTTGGTTATCCACTGCGCACATTCACAAGGTTGTTTAACTTGTAGCATTCTTAGCAGTTAGCGTATTATGTTTCTTTGACCCTCTTAATGCACGAATTAGGATTCGATGTCTTCATGAAACTTTTAGATATGATATTAGCTTTAATGAGACACTCGTTTCATTCAATTCTGACATCTAAAGCTCAATATTTGGTCATCAGACGCTACAAAGGTATGACGGTCAGGAACAACATCACGTCACCAACTTACAGATGCAATTTGACAAAGACAAAGATCGATTTCGCTCATCACCTCTTCATGAGAGTTGCGGATATTTCTCTAAGCCTTCCAAAGATACCAAGATCGATGCTTTTGAACACCTAAAGCTCCAGGATTTGGCAGCTGACGCTTGCATGTTCTGATTATCACGAACAGTACCACATCTCAAGCTTGAAGAAGGAATTTCAGTCAGATCGAGATTGGTTCAGATCTCGACTTGCCCAGGAAACATGTAGGTATTTATATTTTCTTTCTAAGCAAACCAAGATCACTTCATTTGCACGAGTGTACCTCGAATTACGACGTTTCGGACGCTTGATTATAGGCAGCAGGCGCTTGATCTTCAATCTTCAATGTTTTTGCTTTTCCAGCTTTTGTACTTTTGTTTTCATTCACGCTTGTCCTCTCTTTACTCTTTTAGAATTGCTGAAGCTTTTGTCTTCTTCTATTACAGTACTTCATGCTTCAGGACTTTATGGAAAAGGGTACCTTATTTTCTGATCAAGCTTGGACTTTGAATATCTTAATACTTCATTCAAAATTACTTCTCCACCTTCATAATGTTTGTATTCTGAATAGACGCTTGATTAGATTCACCGGACGCTTCTTAAATTAGCTAAGGAGCTTGGTTATCCACTGCGCACATTCACAAGGTTGTTTAACTTGTAGCATTCTTAGCAGTTAGCGTATTATGTTTCTTTGACCCTCTTAATGCACGAATTAGGATTCGATGTCTTCATGAAACTTTTAGATATGATATTAGCTTTAATGAGACACTCGTTTCATTCAATTCTGACATCTAAAGCTCAATATTTGGTCATCAGACGCTACAAAGGTATGACGGTCAGGAACAACATCACGTCACCAACTTATGGATGCAATTTGGCAAAGATAGAGATCGATTTCGCTCATCACCTCTTCATGAGAGTTGCGGATATTTCTCTAAGCCTTCCAACGATACCAATATCGATGCTTTTGATCACCTAAAGCTTCAGAATTTGGCACCAGACGCTTGCATGTTCTGATTATCACGAACAGTACCACATCTCAAGCTTGAAGAAGAAATTTCACTCAGATCGGGATTGGTTCAGATCTCGACTTGTGCAGGAAACATGTAGGTATTTATATTATATTTCCAAGAAAACCAAGATTACTTCATTTCCACGAGCGTACCTCGAAATACGACGTTTCGGACGCTTGATTATCGGCAGCAGGCGCTTGACTTCAATCTTCAATGTTTTTGCTTTGCCAGCTTTTGTACTTTTGTTTTTATTCATGCTTGTCTTCTCATTATTCTGTTAGAATTGCTGAAACTTTTGTCTTCTTCTATTACAGTACTTTATAGAAAAGGGTACCTTATTTTCTGGTCAAGCTTGGAGTTTGAATATCTTAATACTTCATTCAAAATTACTTCTCCTGCCTTCATAATGTTTGTATTCTGAATAGACGCTTGATTAGATTCACCGGACGCTTCTTAAATTAGCTAAGGAGCTTGGTTATCCACTGCGCACATTCACAAGGTTGTTTAACTTGCAACATTCTTAGCAGTTAGCGTATTATGTTTCTTTGACCCTCTTAATGTACGAATTAGGATTCGATGTCTTCATGAAACTTTTAGTTATGATATTAGCTTTAATGAGACACTGGTTTCATTCAATTCTGACGTCTAAAGCTCAACATTTGGTCATCAGACGCTACAAAGGTATGACGGTCAGGAACAACATCACGTCACCAACTAACGGATGCAATTTGACAAAGATAGAGATCGATTTCGCTCATCTCCTCTTCATGAGAGTTGCGGATATTTCTCTAAGCCTTCCAACGATACCAAGATCGATGCTTTTGAACACCTAAAGTTCCAGAATTTGGCAGCAGACGCTTGCATGTTCTGATTATCACGAACAGTACCACATCTCAAGCTTGAAGAAGGAATTTCAGTCAGATCGGGATTGGTTCAGATCTCGACTTGTCCTGGAAACATGTAGGTATTTATATTATCTTTCTAAGCAAACCAAGATCACTTCATTTCCACGAGCGTACCTCGAAATACGACGTTTCGGACGCTTGATTATCGGCAGCAGGCGCTTGATCTTCAATCTTCAATGTTTTTGCTATTCCAGCTTTTGTACTTCTGTTTTTATTCACGCTTGTCCTCTCTTTATTCTATTAGAATTGCTTAAGCTTTTGTCTTCTTCTATTACAGTACTTCATGCTTCAGGACATTATAGAAAAGGGTACCTTATTTTCTGGTCAAGCTTGGACTTTGAATATCTTAATACTTCATTCAAAATTACTTCTCCTGCCTTCATAATGTTTGTATTCTGAATAGACGCATGATTAGATTCACCGGATGCTTCTTAAATTAGCTAAGGAGCTTGGTTATCCACTGCGCCCATTCACAAGGTTGTTTAACTTGTAGCATTCTTAGCAGTTAGCGTATTATGTTTCTTTGACCCTCTTAATGCACGAATTAGGATTCGATGTCTTCATGAAACTTTTAGATATGATATTAGCTTTAATGAGACACTGGTTTCATTCAATTCTGACATCTATGGCTCAATATTTGGTCATCAGACGCTACAAAGGTATGACGGTCAGGAACAACATCACGTCACCAACTTACGGATGCAATTTGACAAAGATAGAGATCGAATTCCCTCTTGACCTCTTCATGAGAGTTGCGGATATTTCTCTAACCCTTCCAATAATACCAAGATCGATGCTTTTTAACAACTAAAGCTGCAGAAATTGTCAGCAGACGCTTGCATGTTCTGATTGTCACGAACAGTATCACATCTTCAGCTTGAAGAAGGAATTTCCCTCAGATAGAGATTGGGTCAGATCTCGACTTCTCCCAGAAAAATGTAGGTATTTCTCTTATCTTTCTAAAAAAACCAAGATCACTTCATTTCCACTAGCGTACCTCGAAATACGACGTTTCGGACGCTTGATTACCAGCAGCAGGCGCTTGATCTTCAATCTTCAATGTTTTTGCTTTTCCAGCTTTTGTACTTTTGTTTTTATTCACGCTTGTCCTCTCTTTATTCTATTAGAATTGCTGTAGCTTTTGTCTTCTTCTATTACAGTACTTCATGCTTCAGGACTTTATAGAAAAGGGTACCTTATTTTCTGGTCAAGCTTGGACTATGAATATCTTAATACTTCATTCAAAATTACTTCTCCTGCCTTCATAATGTTTGTATTCTGAATAGACGCTTGATTAGATTCGCCAAACGCTTCTTAAATAAGCTAAGGAGCTTGGTTATCGACTGCGCACATTCACAAGGTTGTTTAACTTGTTGCATTCTTAACAGTTAGTGTATTATGTTTCTTTGACCCTCTTAATGCACGAATTAGGATTCGATGTCTTCATGAAGCTTTTAAAGATGATATTAACTTTAATGAGACACTGGTTTCATTCAATTCTGACATCTAAAGCTCAATATTTGGTCATCAGACGCTACAAAGGAATGACGGTCAGGAACAACATCACGTCACCAACTTACGGATGCAATTTGACAAAGATAGAGATCGATTTCGCTCATCTCCTCTTCATGAGAGTTGCGAATATTTCTCTAAGCCTTCCAACGATACCAAGATCGATGCTTTTGAACACCTAAAGCACCAGAATTTGGCAGCAGACGCTTTCATGTTCTGATTATCACGAACAGTACCACATCTCAAGCTTGAAGAAGGAATTTCAGTCAGATCGGGATTGGTTCAAATCTCGACTTGTCCAGGAAACATGTAGGTATTTATATTATCTTTCTAAGCAAACCAAGATCACTTCATTTCCACGAGCGTACCTCGAAATACGACGTTTCGGACGCTTGATTATCGGCAGCAGCGCTTGATCTTCAACCTTCAATGTTTTTGCTTTTCCAGCTTTTGTACTTTTTGTTTTTATTCACGCTTGTCCTCTCTTTATTCTATTAGAATTGCTGAAGCTTTTGTTGTCTTCTATTACAGTACTTCATGCTTCAGGACTTTATGGAAAAGGGTACCTTATTTTCTGGTCAAGCTTGGACTTTGAATATCTTAATACTTCATTCAAAATTACTTCTCCTGCCTTCATAATGTTTGTATTCTGAATAGACGCTTGATTAGATTCAGTGGACGCTTCTTAAATTAGCTAAGGAGCTTGGTTATCCACTGCGCACATTCCCAAGGTTGTTTAACTTGTAGCATTCTTAACAGTTAGCGTATTATGTTTCTTTGACCCTCTTAATGTACGAATTAGGATTCGATGTCTTCATGAAACTTTTAGATATGATATTAGCTTTAATGAGACACTGGTTTCATTCAATTCTGACATCTAAAGCTCAATATTTGGTCATCAGACGCTACAAAGGTATGACGGTCAGGAACAACATCACGTCACCAACTTACGGATGCAATTTGACAAAGATAGAGATCGATTTCGCTCATCACCTCTTCTTGAGAGTTGCGGATATTTCTCTAAGCCTTCCAACGATACCAATATCGATGCTTTTGAACACCTAAAGCTTCAGAATTTGGCACCAGACGCTTGCATGTTCTGATTATCACGAACAGTACCACATCTCAAGCTTGAAGAAGAAATTTCACTCAGATCGGGATTGGTTCAGATCTCCACTTGTGCAGGAAACATGTAGGTATTTATATTATATTTCCAAGAAAACCAAGATTACTTCATTTCCACGAGCGTACCTCGAAATACGACGTTTCGGACGCTTGATTATCGGCAGCAGGCGCTTGACTTCAATCTTCAATGTTTTTGCTTTGCCAGCTTTTGTACTTTTGTTTTTATTCATGCTTGTCTTCTCATTATTCTATTAGAATTGCTGAAGCTTTTGTCTTCTTCTATTACAGTACTTCATGCTTCAGGACTTTATTGAAAAGGGTACCTTATTTTCTGGTCAAGCTTGGAGTTTGAATATCTTAATACTTCATTCAAAATTACTTCTCCTGCCTTCATAATGTTTGTATTCTGAATAGACGCTTGATTAGATTCACCGAGCGCTTCTTAAATAAGCGAAGGAGCTTGGTTATCCACTGCGCACATTCACAAGGTTGTTTAACTTGTTGCATTCTTAGCAGTTTGCGTATTATGTTTCTTTGACCCTCTTAATGCACGAATTAGGATTCGATGTCTTCATGAAAATTTTAGATATGATATTAGCTTTAATGAGACACTGGTTTCATTCAATTCTGACGTCTAAAGCTCAATATTTGGTCATCAGAAGCTACAAAGGTATGACGGTCAGGAACAACATCACGTCACCAACTTACGGATGCAATTTGACAAAGATAGAGATCGATTTCGCTCATCACCTCTTCATGAAAGTTGCGGATATTTCTCTAAGCCTTCCAACGATACCAAGATCGATGCTTTTGAACACCTAAAGCTCCAGAATTTGGCAGCAGACGCTTGCATGTTCTGATTATCACGAACAGTACCACATCTCAAGCTTGAAGAAGGAATTTCAGTCAGATCGGGATAGGTTCAGATCTCGACTTGTCCAGGAAACATGTTGGTATTTATATTATCTTTCTTAGCAAACCAAGATCACTTCATTTCCACGAGCGTACCTCGAAATACGACGTTTCGGACGCTTGATTATCGGCAGCAGGCGCTTGATCTTCAGTCTTCAATGTTTTTGCTTTTCCAGCTTTTGTACTTTTGTTTTTATTCACGCTTGTCCTCTCTTTATTCTATTAGGATTGCTGAAGCTTTTGTCTTCTTCTATTACAGTACTTCATGCTTCAGGACTTTATGGAAAAGGGTACCTTATTTTCTGGTCAAGCTTGGACTTTGAATATCTTAATACTTCATTCAAAATTACTTCTCCTGCCATCATAATGTTTGTATTCTGAATAGATGCTTGATTAGATTCACTGGTCGCTTCTTAAATTAGCTAAGGAGCTTGGTTATCCACTGCGCACATTCACAAGGTTGTTTAACTTGTAGCATTCTTAGCAGTTAGCGTATTATGTTTCTTTGACCCTCTTAATGTACGAATTAGAATTCGATGTCTTCATGAAACTTTTAGATATGATATTAGCTTTAATGAGACACTGGTTTCATTCAATTCTGACATCTAAAGCTCAATATTTGGTCATCAGACGCTACAAAGGTATGACGGTCAGGAACAACATCACGTCACCAACTTACAGATGCAATTTGACAAAGATAGAGATCGATTTCGCTCATCACCTCTTCAAGAGGGTTGCGGATATTTCTTTAAGCCTTCCAACGATACCAAGATCGATGCTTTTGAACACCTAAAGCTCCAGAATTTGGCAGCAGACGCTTGCATGTTCTGATTATCACGAACAGTACCTCATCTCAAGCTTGAAGAAGGAATTTCAGTCAGATTGGGATTGGTTCAGATCTCGACTTGTCCAGGAAACATGTAGGTATTTATATTATCTTTCTAAGCAAACCAAGATCACTTCATTTCCACGAGCGTACCTCGAAATACGACGTTTCGGACGCTTGATTATCGGCAGCAGGCGCTTGATCTTCAATCTTCAATGTTTTTGCTATTCCAGCTTTTGTACTTTTGTTTTTATTCACGCTTGTCCTCTCTTTATTCTATTAGAATTGCTGAAGCTTTTGTCTTCTTCTATTACAGTACTTCAAGCTTCAGGAATTTATGGAAAAGGGTACCTTATTTTCTGGTCAAGCTTGGACTTCATTCAAAATTACTTCTCCTGCCTTCATAATGTTTGTATTCTGAATAGACGCTTGATTAGATTCACCGGACGCTTCTTAAATTAGCTAAGGAGCTTGGTTATCCACTGCGCACATTCACAAGGTTGTTTAACTTGTAGCATTCTTAGCAGTTAGCGTATTATGTTTCTTTGACCCTCTTAATGCACGAATTAGGATTCGATGTCTTCATGAAACTTTTAGATATGATATTAGCTTTACTGAGACACTGGTTTCATTCAATTCTGACATCTAAAGCTCAATATTTGGTCATCAAACGCTACAAAGGTATGACGGTCAGGAACAACATCACGTCACCAACTTACGGATGCAATTTGACAAAGATAGAGATCGATTTCGCTCATCACCTCTTCATGAGAGTTGCAGATATTTCTCTAAGCCTTCCGACGATACCAAGATCGATGCTTTTGAACACCTAAAGCTCCAGAATTTGGCACCAGACGCTTGCATGTTCTGATTATCACGAACAGTACCACATCTCAAGCTTAAAGAAGGAATTTCACACAGATCGGGATTGGTTCAGATCTCGACTTGTGCAGGAAACATGTAGGTATTTATATTATCTTTCCAAGAAAACCAAGATCACTTCATTTCCACGAGCGTACCTCGAAATACGACGTTTCGGACGCTTGATTATCGGCAGCAGGCGCTTGACTTCAATCTTCAATGTTTTTGCTTTGCCAGCATTTGTACTTTTGTTTTTATTCACGCTTGTCTTCTCTTTATTCTATTAGAATTGCTGAAGCTTTTGTCTTCTTCTATTATAGTACTTCATGCTTCAGGACTTTATAGAAAAGGGTACCTTATTTTCTGGTCAAGCTTGGACTTTGAATATCTTAATACTTCATTCAAAATTACTTTGTCCTGCCTCCATAATGTTTGTATTCTGAATAGATGCTTGATTAGATTCACCAAACGCTTCTTAAATAAGCTAAGGAGCTTGGTTATCCACTGCGCACACTCACAAGGTTGTTTAACTTGTAGCATTCTTAGCAGTTAGCGTATTATGTTTCTTTGACCCTCTTAATGCACGAATTAGGATTCGATGTCTTCATGAAACTTTTAGATATGATATTAGCTTTACTGAGACACTGGTTTCATTCAATTCTGACATCTAAAGCTCAATATTTGGTCATCAAACGCTACAAAGGTATGACGGTCAGGAACAACATCACGTCACCAACTTACGGATGCAATTTGACAAAGATAGAGATCGATTTCGCTCATCACCTCTGCATGAGAGTTGCAGATATTTCTCTAAGCCTTCTGACGATACCAAGATCGATGCCTTTGAACACCTAAAGCTCCAGAATTTGGCACCAGACGCTTGCATGTTCTGATTATCACGAACAGTACCACATCTCAAGCTTGAAGAAGGAATTTCAGTCAGATCGGGATAGGTTCAGATCTCGACTTGTCCAGGAAACATGTTGGTATTTATATTATCTTTCTAAGCAAACCAAGATCACTTCATTTCCACGAGCGTACCTCGAAATACGACGTTTCGGACGCTTGATTATCGGCAGCAGGCGCTTGATCTTCAGTCTTCAATGTTTTTGCTTTTCCAGCTTTTGTACTTTTGTTTTTATTCACGCTTGTCCTCTCTTTATTCTATTAGAATTGCTGAAGCTTTTGTCTTCTTCTATTACAGTACTTCATGCTTCAGGACTTTATGGAAAAGGGTACCTTATTTTCTGGTCAAGCTTGGACTTTGAATATCTTAATACTTCATTCAAAATTACTTCTCCTGCCATCATAATGTTTGTATTCTGAATAGATGCTTGATTAGATTCACTGGTCGCTTCTTAAATTAGCTAAGGAGCTTGGTTATCCACTGCGCACATTCACAAGGTTGTTTAACTTGTAGCATTCTTAGCAGTTAGCGTATTATGTTTCTTTGACCCTCTTAATGTACGAATTAGAATTCGATGTCTTCATAAAACTTTTAGATATGATATTAGCTTTAATGAGACACTGGTTTCATTCAATTCTGACATCTAAAGCTCAATATTTGGTCATCAGACGCTACAAAGGTATGACGGTCAGGAACAACATCACGTCACCAACTTACAGATGCAATTTGACAAAGATAGAGATCGATTTCGCTCATCACCTCTTCAAGAGGGTTGCGGATATTTCTTTAAGCCTTCCAACGATACCAAGATCGATGCTTTTGAACACCTAAAGCTCCAGAATTTGGCAGCAGACGCTTGCATGTTCTGATTATCACGAACAGTACCTTATCTCAAGCTTGAAGAAGGAATTTCAGTCAGATTGGGATTGGTTCAGATCTCGACTTGTCCAGGAAACATGTAGGTATTTATATTATCTTTCTAAGCAAACCAAGATCACTTCATTTCCACGAGCGTACCTCGAAATACGACGTTTCGGACGCTTGATTATCGGCAGCAGGCGCTTGATCTTCAATCTTCAATGTTTTTGCTATTCCAGCTTTTGTACTTTTGTTTTTATTCACGCTTGTCCTCTCTTTATTCTATTAGAATTGCTGAAGCTTTTGTCTTCTTCTATTACGGTACTTCAAGCTTCAGGAATTTATGGAAAAGGGTACCTTATTTTCTGGTCAAGCTTGGACTTCATTCAAAATTACTTCTCCTGCCTTCATAATGTTTGTATTCTGAATAGACGCTTGATTAGATTCACCGGACGCTTCTTAAATTAGCTAAGGAGCTTGGTTATCCACTGCGCACATTCACAAGGTTGTTTAACTTGTAGCATTCTTAGCAGTTAGCGTATTATGTTTCTTTGACCCTCTTAGGATTCGATGTCTTCATGAAACTTTTAGATATGATATTAGCTTTACTGAGACACTGGTTTCATTCAATTCTGATATCTAAAGCTCAATATTTGGTCATCAAACGCTACAAAGGTATGACGGTCAGGAACAACATCACGTCACCAACTTACGGATGCAATTTGACAAAGATAGAGATCGATTTCGCTCATCACCTCTTCATGGGAGTTGCAGATATTTCTCTAAGCCTTCCGACGATACCAAGATCGATGCTTTTGAACACCTAAAGCTCCAGAATTTGGCAGCAGACGCTTGCATGTTCTGATTATCACGAACAGTACCACATCTCAAGCTTAAAGAAGGAATTTCACTCAGGTCGGGATTGGTTCAGATCTCGACTTGTGCAGGAAACATGTAGGTATTTATATTATCTTTCCAAGAAAACCAAGATCACTTCATTTCCACGAGCGTACCTCGAAATACGACGTTTCGGACGCTTGATTATCGGCAGCAGGCGCTTGACTTCAATCTTCAATGTTTTTGCTTTGCCAGCATTTGTACTTTTGTTTTTATTCACGCTTGTCTTCTCTTTATTCTATTAGAATTGCTGAAGCTTTTGTCTTCTTCTATTATAGTACTTCATGCTTCAGGACTTTATAGAAAAGGGTACCTTATTTTCTGGTCAAGCTTGGACTTTGAATATCTTAATACTTCATTCAAAATTACTTTGTCCTGCCTCCATAATGTTTGTATTTTGAATAGATGCTTGATTAGATTCACCAAACGCTTCTTAAATAAGCTAAGGAGCTTGGTTATCCACTGCGCACACTCACAAGGTTGTTTAACTTGTAGCATTCTTAGCAGTTAGCGTATTATGTTTCTTTGACCCTCTTAATGCACGAATTAGGATTCGATGTCTTCATGAAACTTTTAGATATGATATTAGCTTTACTGAGACACTGGTTTCATTCAATTCTGATATCTAAAGCTCAATATTTGGTCATCAAACGCTACAAAGGTATGACGGTCAGGAACAACATCACGTCACCAACTTACGGATGCAATTTGACAAAGATAGAGATCGATTTCGCTCATCACCTCTTCATGAGAGTTGCAAATATTTCTCTAAGCCTTCCGACGATACCAAGATCGATGCTTTTGAACACCTAAAGCTCCAGAATTTGGCACCAGACGCTTGCATGTTCTGATTATCACGAACAGTACAACATCTCAAGCTTGAAGAAGGAATTTCACTCAGATCTGGATTGGTTCAGATCTCGACTTGTGCAGGAAACATGTAGGTATTTATATTATATTTCCAAGAAAACCAAGATTACTTCATTTCCACGAGCGTACCTCGAAATACGACGTTTCGGACGCTTGATTATCGGCAGCAGGCGCTTGACTTCAATCTTCAATGTTTTTGCTTTGCCAGCATTTGTACTTTTGTTTTTATTCACGCTTGTCTTCTCTTTATTCTATTAGAATTGCTGAAGCTTTTGTCTTCTTCTATTACAGTACTTCATGCTTCAGGACTTTATAGAAAAGGGTACCTTATTTTCTGGTCAAGCTTGGAGTTTGAATATCTTAATACTTCATTCAAAATTACTTCTCCTGCCTTCATAATGTTTGTATTCTGAATAGACGCTTGATTAGATTCACCGAACGCTTCTTAAATAAGCGAAGGAGCTTGGTTATCCACTGCGCACATTCACAAGGTTGTTTAACTTGTTGCATTCTTAGCAGTTTGCGTATTATGTTTCTTTGACCCTCTTAATGCACGAATTAGGATTCGATGTCTTCATGAAAATTTTAGATATGATATTAGCTTTAATGAGACACTGGTTTCATTCAATTCTGACGTCTAAAGCTCAATATTTGGTCATCAGACGCTACAAAGGTATGACGGTCAGGAACAACATCACGTCACCAACTTACGGATGCAATTTGACAAAGATAGAGATCGATTTCGCTCATCACCTCTTCATGAAAGTTGCGGATATTTCTCTAAGCCTTCCAACGGTACCAAGATCGATGCTTTTGAACACCTAAAGCTCCAGAATTTGGCAGCAGACGCTTGCATGTTCTGATTATCACGAACAGTACCACATCTCAAGCTTGAAGAAGGAATTTCAGTCAGATCGGGATAGGTTCAGATCTCGACTTGTCCAGGAAACATGTTGGTATTTATATTATCTTTCTAAGCAAACCAAGATCACTTCATTTCCACGAGCGTACCTCGAAATACGACGTTTCGGACGCTTGATTATCGGCAGCAGGCGCTTGATCTTCAGTCTTCAATGTTTTTGCTTTTCCAGCTTTTGTACTTTTGTTTTTATTCACGCTTGTCCTCTCTTTATTCTATTAGAATTGCTGAAGCTTTTGTCTTCTTCTATTACAGTACTTCATGCTTCAGGACTTTATGGAAAAGGGTACCTTATTTTCTGGTCAAGCTTGGACTTTGAATATCTTAATACTTCATTCAAAATTACTTCTCCTGCCATCATAATGTTTGTATTCTGAATAGATGCTTGATTAGATTCACTGGTCGCTTCTTAAATTAGCTAAGGAGCTTGGTTATCCACTGCGCACATTCACAAGGTTGTTTAACTTGTAGCATTCTTAGCAGTTAGCGTATTATGTTTCTTTGACCCTCTTAATGTACGAATTAGAATTTGATGTCTTCATGAAACTTTTAGATATGATATTAGCTTTAATGAGACACTGGTTTCATTCAATTCTGACATCTAAAGCTCAATATTTGGTCATCAGACGCTACAAAGGTATGACGGTCAGGAACAACATCACGTCACCAACTTACAGATGCAATTTGACAAAGATAGAGATCGATTTCGCTCATCACCTCTTCAAGAGGGTTGCGGATATTTCTTTAAGCCTTCCAACGATACCAAGATCGATGCTTTTGAACACCTAAAGCTCCAGAATTTGGCAGCAGACGCTTGCATGTTCTGATTATCACGAACAGTACCTTATCTCAAGCTTGAAGAAGGAATTTCAGTCAGATTGGGATTGGTTCAGATCTCGACTTGTCCAGGAAACATGTAGGTATTTATATTATCTTTCTAAGCAAACCAAGATCACTTCATTTCCACGAGCGTACCTCGAAATACGACGTTTCGGACGCTTGATTATCGGCAGCAGGCGCTTGATCTTCAATCTTCAATGTTTTTGCTTTTCCAGCTTTTGTACTTTTGTTTTTATTCACGCTTGTCCTCTCTTTATTCTATTAGAATTGCTGAAGCTTTTGTCTTCTTCTATTACAGTACTTCAAGCTTCAGGAATTTATGGAAAAGGGTACCTTATTTTCTGGTCAAGCTTGGACTTCATTCAAAATTACTTCTCCTGCCTTCATAATGTTTGTATTCTGAATAGACGCTTGATTAGATTCACCGGACGCTTCTTAAATTAGCTAAGGAGCTTGGTTATCCACTGCGCACATTCACAAGGTTGTTTAACTTGTAGCATTCTTAGCAGTTAGCGTATTATGTTTCTTTGACCCTCTTAATGCACGAATTAGGATTCGATGTCTTCATGAAACTTTTAGATATGATATTAGCTTTACTGAGACACTGGTTTCATTCAATTCTGACATCTAAAGCTCAATATTTGGTCATCAAACGCTACAAAGGTATGACGGTCAGGAACAACATCACGTCACCAACTTACGGATGCAATTTGACAAAGATAGAGATCGATTTCGCTCATCACCTCTTCATGAGAGTTGCAGATATTTCTCTAAGCCTTCCGACGATACCAAGATCGATGCTTTTGAACACCTAAAGCTCCAGAATTTGGCACCAGACGCTTGCATGTTCTGATTATCACGAACAGTACCACATCTCAAGCTTAAAGAAGGAATTTCACTCAGATCGGGATTGGTTCAGATCTCGACTTGTGCAGGAAACATGTAGGTATTTATATTATCTTTCCAAGAAAACCAAGATCACTTCATTTCCACGAGCGTACCTCGAAATACGACGTTTCGGACGCTTGATTATCGGCAGCAGGCGCTTGACTTCAATCTTCAATGTTTTTGCTTTGCCAGCATTTGTACTTTTGTTTTTATTCACGCTTGTCTTCTCTTTATTCTATTAGAATTGCTGAAGCTTTTGTCTTCTTCTATTACAGTACTTCATGCTTCAGGACTTTATAGAAAAGGGTACCTTATTTTCTGGTCAAGCTTGGACTTTGAATATCTTAATACTTCATTCAAAATTACTTCTCCTGCCTCCATAATGTTTGTATTCTGAATAGATGCTTGATTAGATTCACCAAACGCTTCTTAAATAAGCTAAGGAGCTTGGTTATCCACTGCGCACACTCACAAGGTTGTTTAACTTGTAGCATTCTTAGCAGTTAGCGTATTATGTTTCTTTGACCCTCTTAATGCACGAATTAGGATTCGATGTCTTCATGAAACTTTTAGATATGATATTAGCTTTACTGAGACACTGGTTTCATTCAATTCTGATATCTAAAGCTCAATATTTGGTCATCAAACGCTACAAAGGTATGACGGTCAGGAACAACATCACGTCACCAACTTACGGATGCAATTTGACAAAGATAGAGATCGATTTCGCTCATCACCTCTTCATGAGAGTTGCAAATATTTCTCTAAGCCTTCCGACGATACCAAGATCGATGCTTTTGAACACCTAAAGCTCCAGAATTTGGCACCAGACGCTTGCATGTTCTGATTATCACGAACAGTACAACATCTCAAGCTTGAAGAAGGAATTTCACTCAGATCAGGATTGGTTCAGATCTCGACTTGTGCAGGAAACATGTAGGTATTTATATTATCTTTCCAAGAAAACCAAGATCACTTCATTTCCACCAGCGTACCTCGAAATACGACGTTTCGGACGCTTGATTATCTGCAGCAGGCGCTTGACTTCAATCTTCAATGTTTTTGCTTTGCCAGCATTTGTACTTTTGTTTTTATTCACGCTTGTCTTCTCTTTATTCTATTAGAATTGCTGAAGCTTTTGTCTTCTTCTATTATAGTACTTCATGCTTCAGGACTTTATAGAAAAGGGTACCTTATTTTCTGGTCAAGCTTGGACTTTGAATATCTTAATACTTCATTCAAAATTACTTTGTCCTGCCTCCATAATGTTTGTATTCTGAATAGATGCTTGATTAGATTCATCAAACGCTTCTTAAATAAGCTAAGGAGCTTGGTTATCCACTGCGCACACTCACAAGGTTGTTTAACTTGTAGCATTCTTAGCAGTTAGCGTATTATGTTTCTTTGACCCTCTTAATGCACGAATTAGGATTCGATGTCTTCATGAAACTTTTAGATATGATATTAGCTTTACTGAGACACTGGTTTCATTCAATTCTGATATCTAAAGCTCAATATTTGGTCATCAAACGCTACAAAGGTATGACGGTCAGGAACAACATCACGTCACCAACTTACGGATGCAATTTGACAAAGATAGAGATCGATTTCGCTCATCACCTCTTCATGAGAGTTGCCGATATTTCTCTAAGCCTTCCGACGATACCAAGATCGATGCTTTTGAACACCTAAAGCTCCAGAATTTGGCACCAGACGCTTGCATGTTCTGATTATCACGAACAGTACAACATCTCAAGCTTGAAGAAGGAATTTCACTCAGATCGGGATTGGTTCAGATCTCGACTTGTGCAGGAAACATGTAGGTATTTATATTATCTTTCCAAGAAAACCAAGATCACTTCATTTCCACGAGCGTACCTCGAAATACGACGTTTCGGACGCTTGATTATCGGCAGCAGGCGCTTGACTTCAATCTTCAATGTTTTTGCTTTGCCAGCATTTGTACTTTTGTTTTTATTCACGCTTGTCTTCTCTTTATTCTATTAGAATTGCTGAAGCTTTTGTCTTCTTCTATTATAGTACTTCATGCTTCAGGACTTTATAGAAAAGGGTACCTTATTTTCTGGTCAAGCTTGGACTTTGAATATCTTAATACTTCATTCAAAATTACTTTGTCCTGCCTCCATAATGTTTGTATTCTGAATAGATGCTTGATTAGATTCACCGAACGCTTCTTAAATAAGCTAAGGAGCTTGGTTATCCACTGCGCACATTCACAAGGTTGTTTAACTTGTTGCATTCTTAGCAGTTAGCGTATTATGTTTCTTTGACCCTCTGAATGCACAAATTAGGATTCGATGTCTTCATGAAACTTTTAGATATGATAGTAGCTTTAATGAGACACTGGTTTATTCAATTCTGACATCTAAAGCTCAATATTTGGTCATCAGACGCTACAAAGGTATGACGGCCAGGAACAACATCACGTCACCAACTTACGGATGCAATTTGACAAAGATAGAGATCGATTTCGCTCATCACCTCTTCATGAGAGTTGCGGATATTTCTCTAAGCCTTCCAACCATACCAAGATCGATGCTTTTGAACACCTAAGGCTCCAGAATTTGGCACCAGACGCTTGCTTGTTCTGATTATCACGAACAGTACCACATCTCAAGCTTGAAGAAGGAATTTCAGTCAGATCGGGATTGGTTCAGATCTCGACTTGTCCAGGAAACATGTAGGTATTTATATTATCTTTCTAAGCAAACCAAGATCACTTCATTTCCACGAGCGTACCTCGAAATACGACGTTTCGGACGCTTGATTATCGGCAGCAGGCGCTTGATCTTCAATCTTCAATGTTTTTGCTTTTCCAGCTTTTGTACTTTTGTTTTTATTCACGCTTGTCCTCTCTTTATTCTATTAGAATTGCTGAAGCTTTTGTCTTCTTCTATAACAGTACTTCATGATTCAGGACTTTATAGAAAAGGGTACCTTATTTTCTTGTCAAGCTTGGACTCTGAATATCTTAATACTTCATTCAAAATTACTTCTCCAGCCTTCATAATGTTTGTATTCTGAATAGACGCTTGATTAGATTCACCGGACGCTTCTTAAATTAGGTAAGGCGCTTGGTTATCCACTGGGCACATTCACAAGGCTGTTTAACTCGTAGCATTCTTAGCAGTTAGCGTATTATGCTTCTTTGACCCTCTTAATGCACGAATTAGGATTCGATGTCTTCATTAAACTTATAGATATGGATATTAGATTTAATGAGATAACGGTTTCATCTAATTCGAACACCTACAACCCAATATATGTCCATTAGACGCTACAAAGGTATGACTGTCAGGAACAACATCACATCACCAACTTATGGATCCAATTAGACAAAGATAGACATTGATTTCGCTCTTGAACTCTTCATGAGAGTTGCAGCTATTTCTATGAGCCCAACAACGATATCAAGATCGTTGCTTTTAAACTCCTAAAGCTCTAGAAATTGTCAGCAGACGCTTGCATGTTCTGATTGTCTTGAACAGTATCACATCTCAAGCATGAAGAAGGAATTTCACTCAGATCGGGATTGGTTCAGATCTCGACTTGTCCATTAAACATGTAGGTATTTATATTATCTTTCTAAGCAAACCAAGATCACTTCATTTCGACGAGCGTACCTCGAAACACGACGTTTCGGATGCTTGATTATCGGCAGCAGGCGCTTGACTTCAATCTTCAGTGTTTTTGCTTTTTCAGCATTTGTACTTTTGTTTTTTTTTCACGCTTGTCTTCTCTTTATTCTATTAGAATTTCCGAAACTTTTGTCTTCTTCTATTACAGTGCTTCATGCTTCAGGACTTTATAGAAATGGGTACCTTATTTTCTGGTCAAGCTTGGACTTTGAATATCTTAATACTTCATTCAAAATTACTTCTCTAGCTTTCGTAATGTTTGTATTCCGAATAGACGCTTGATTGGATTCACCGGGCGCTTCTTAAATTAGCTAAGGCACTTGGTTATCCACTGGGCACATTCACAAAGTTGTTTAACTCATAGCATTCTTGGCTGTTTGCGTATTATGCTTCTTTGACCCTCTTAATTCACGAATTAGGATTCGATGTCTTAATGAAACTTGTAGATATGGATATTAGCTTTCAAAAGACATAATTTGGATGCCTACAACTCAATATATGGCCATCAGACGCAACAAAGGTATGACGGTCAGGAACAACATCACGTCACCAACTTACAGATGCAATTTGACAAAGATAGAGATCGATTTCCCTCTTGACCTCTTCATGAGAGTTGCGGATATTTCTCTAAGCCTTCCAAAAATACCAAGATCGATGCTTTTTAACAACAAAAGCTCCAGAAATTGTCAGCAGAGGCTTGCATGTTCTGATTGTCACGAACAGCATCACATCCTGAGCTTGAAGAAGGAATTTTCCTCAGATAGAGATTGGGTCAGATCTCGACTTCTCCCAGAAACATGTAGGTATTTCTCTTATCTTTCTAAAAAAACCAAGATCACTTCATTTCGACGAGCGTACCTCAAAATACTACGTTTCGGACGCTTGATTATCGGCAACAGGCGCTTGACTTCAATCTTCAATGTTTTTGCTTTTCTTGCATTTGTACTATTGTTTGTATTCACGCTTGTCTTCTCTTTATTCTATTAGAATTGTCGAAGCTTTTGTCTTCTTCTATTACAGTACTTCATACTTCAGGACTTTATAGAAAAGGGTACCTTATTTTCTGGTAAAGCTTGGACTTTGAATATCTTAATACTTTATTCAAAATTACTTCTCCAGCCTTCATAATGTTTGTATTCTGAATAGACGCTTGATTAGATTCACCGGACGCTTCTTAAATTAGCTAAGGCGCTTGGTTAAGCACTGGGCACATTCACAAGGCTGTTTAACTCGTAGCATTCTTAGCAGTTAGCGTATTATGCTTCTTTGACCCTCTTAATGCACGAATTAGGATTCGATGTCTTCATTAAACTTATAGATATGGATATTAGATTTAATGAGATAACGGTTTCATCTAATTCGAACACCTACAGCCCAATATATGTCCATTAGACGCTACAAAGATATGACTGTCAGGAACAACATCACATCACCAACTTGTGGGTCCAATTTGACAAAGATAGACATTGATTTCGCTCTTGAACTCTTCACGAGAGTTGCTGCTATTTCTATGAGCCCAACAACGATATCAAGATCGTTGCTGTTGCACTCCAAAAGCTCCAGAAATTGTCAGCAGACGCTTGCATGTTCTGATTGTCTTGAACAGTATCACATCTCAAGCATGAAGAAGGAATTTCACTCAGATCGGGATTGGTTCAGATCTCGACTTGTCCAGGAAACATGTGGGTATTTATATTATCTTTCTATGAAAACCAAGATCATTTCATTTCGACGAGCGTACCTCGAAATACGACGTTTCGGATGCTTGATTATCGGCAGCAGGCGCTTGACATCAATCTTCAGTGTTTTTGCTTTTTCAGCATTTGTACTTTTGTTTTTTTTCACGCTTGTCTTCTCTTTATTCTGTTAGAATTTCCGAAGCTTTTGTCTTCTTCTATTACAGTACTTCATGCTTCAGGACTTTATAGAAATGGGTACCTTATTTTCTGGTCAAGCTTGGACTTTGAATATCTTAATACTTCATTCAAAATTACTTCTCTAGCCTTCGTAATGTTTGTATTCTGAATAGACGCTTGATTGGATTCACCGGACGCTTCTTAAAATAGCTATGGCACTTGGTTATCCACTGGGCACATTCACAAGGTTGTTTAACTCGTAGCATTCTTGGTTGTTTGCGTATTATGCTTCTGTGACCCTCTTAATGCACGAATTAGGATTCGATGTCTTAATGAAACTTGTAGATATGGATATTAGCTTTCAAAAGATACCGGTTTCATCCAATTCGGATGCCTACAACTCAATATATGGCCATCAGACGCAACAAAGGTATGACTGTCAGAAACAACATCACGTCACCAAATTACGGATGCGATTTGAAAAAGATAGAGATCGATTTCGCCTTTGAGCTCTTCATGAGAGTTGTGGATATTTCTATAAGCCTTCCAACGATGCCAAGATCGATGCTTTTGAAGACCTAAAGCTCCAAAGATTGTCAGCAGACGCTTGCATGTTCTGATTGTCTTGAACAGTATCACATCTAAAGCATGAAGAAGGAATTTCACTCAGATCGGGATTGGTTCAGATCTCGACTTGTCCAGGAAACAAGTGGGTATTTATATTATCTTTCTATGAAAACGAAGATCACTTCATTTCGACGAGCGTACCTCGAAATACGACGTTTCGGATGCTTGATTATCGGCAGCAGGCGCTTGACTTCAATCTTCAGTGTTTTTGCTTTTTCAGCATTTGTACTTTTGTTTTTTTTTCATGCTTGTCTTCTCTTTATTCTATTAGAATTTTCGAAGCTTTTGTCTTCTTCTATTACAGTACCTCATGCTTCAGGACTTTATAGAAATGGGTACCTTATTTTCTGGTCAAGCTTGGACTTTGAATATCTTAATACTTCATTCAAAATTACTTCTCTAGCCTTCTCAATGTTTGTATTCTGAATAGACGCTTGATTGGATTCACCGGACGCTGCTTAAATTAGCTAAGGCACTTGGTTATCCACTAGGCACATTCACAAGGTTGTTTAACTCGTAGCATTCTTGGTTGTTTGCGTATTATGCTTCTGTGACCCTCTTAATGCACGAATTAGGATTCGATGTCTTAATGAAACTTGTAGATATGGATATTAGCTTTCAAAAGACACCGGTTTCATCCAATTCGGATGCCTACAACTCAATATATGGCCATCAGACGCAACAAAGGTATGACTGTCAGGAACAACATCACGTCACCAAATTACGGATGCAATTTGAAAAAGATAGAGATCGATTTCGCCTTTGAGCTCTTCATGAGAGTTGTGGATATTTCTATAAGCCTTCCAACGATGCCAAGATCGATGCTTTTGAAGACCTAAAGCTCCAAAGATTGTCAACAGACGCTTGCATGTTCTGATTGTCACGAACTGTATCACATCTCAAGCTTGAAGAAGAAATTTCACTCAGATCGAGATTGGTTCAGATCTCGAATTCTGCAGGAAACAGGTAGTTATTTATATTATCTTTCTAAGAAAACCAAGATCACTTCATTTCGAAGAGTGTTCCTAAAAATACGAAGTTTTCCGACGCTTGATTATCGGCAGCAGGGGCTTGACATTAATCTTCAGTGTTTTTGCTTTTCCAGCTTTTGTACTTTTGTTTTTATTCACGAATGTCTTCTCTTTATTCTATTAGAATTGATGAAGCTTTTGTCATCTTCTATTACAGTACTTCATGCTTCAAGACTTTAT
The DNA here is from genome assembly GCA_039655645.1 of Ammopiptanthus mongolicus. Classification (NCBI taxonomy): domain Eukaryota; kingdom Viridiplantae; phylum Streptophyta; class Magnoliopsida; order Fabales; family Fabaceae; genus Ammopiptanthus; species Ammopiptanthus mongolicus. The sequence continues at coordinate 55,017,084 of CM077345.1, read as the reverse complement.
AGAAAAGGGTACCTTATTTTCTTGTCAAGCTTGGACTTTGAATATCTTAATACTTCATTCAAAATTACTTCTCCAGCCTTCATAACGTTTGTGTTCTGAATAGGCGCTTGATTAGATTCACCGGACGCTTCTTAAATTAGCTAAGGAGCTTGGTTATCCACTGCGCACATTCCCAAGGTTAGCGTATTATGCTTCTTAGCATATTCTTAGCAGTAAGCGTATTATGCTTCTTTGACCCTCTTAATGCGCGAATTAGGATTCGATGTCTTCATGAAACTTTTATATATGGATATTAGCTTTAATGAGACACTGGTTTCATTCAATTCTGGCATCTAAAGCTCAATATATGGTCATCAGACGCTACAAAGGTATGACGGTCAGGAACAACATCACGTCACCAACTTACGGATGCAATTTGACAAAGATAGAGATCGATTTCCCTCTCGACCTCTTCATGAGAGTTGCGGATATTTCTCTAAGCCTTCCAATAATACCAAGATCGATGCTTTTTAACAACTAAAGCTCCAGAAATTATCAGCAGACGCTTGCTTGTTCTGATTGTCACGAACAGCATCACATCTTGAGCTTAAAGAAGGAATTTTCCCCAGATAGAGATTGGGTCTGATCTCGACTTCTCCCAGAAACATGTAGGTATTTCTCATATCTTTCTAAAAAAACCAAGATCACTTCATTTCGACGAGCGTACCTAAAAATACGACATTTCGGACGCTTGATTATCGGCAACAGGCGCTTGACTTCAATCTTCAATGTTTTTGCTTTTCCTGCATTTGTACTATTGTTTGTATTCACGCTTGTCTTCTTTTTATTCTATTAGAATTGCTGAAGCTTTTGTCTTCTTCTATTACAGTACTTCATGATTCAAGACTTTATAGAAAAGGGTACCTTATTTTCTGGTCAAGCTTGGACTTTGAATATCTTAGTACTTCATTCAAAATTACTTCTCCAGCCTTCATAATGTTTGTATTCTGAATAGACGCTTGATTAGATTCACCGGACGCTTCTTAAATAAGCTAAGGCGCTTGGTTAAGCACTGGGCACATTCACAAGGCTGTTTAACTCGTAGCATTCTTATTAGTTAGCGTATTATGCTTCTTTGACCCTCTTAATGCATGAATTAGGATTCGATGTCTTCATTAAACTTATAGATATGGATATTAGATTTAATGAGATAACGGTTTCATCTAATTCGAACACCTACAACCCAATATATGTCCATTAGACGCTACAAAGGTATGACTGTCAAGAACAACATCACATCACTAACTTGTGGATCCAATTTGACAAAGAAAGACATTGATTTCGCTCTTGAACTCTTCACGAGAGTTGCAACTATTTCTATGAGCCCAACAACGATATCAAGATCGTTGCTTTTGAATTCCTAAAGCTCCAGAAATTGTTAGCAGACGCTTGCATGTTCTGATTGTCTTGAACAGTATCACATCTCAAACATGAAGAAGGAATTTCACTGAGATCAGGATTGGTTCAGATCTCGACTTGTCCCGGAAACATGTGGGTATTTATATTATCTTTCTATGAAAACCAAGATCACTTCATTTCGACGAGCGTACCTCAAAATACGACGTTTCAGATGCTTGATTATCGGCAGCAGGCGCTTGACTTCAATCTTCAGTGTTTTTGCTTTTTCAACATTTGTACTTTTGTTTTTTTTCACGCTTGTCTTCTCTTTATTCTATTAGAATTTCCGAAGCTTTTGTCTTCTTCTATTACAGTACTTCATGCTTCAGGACTTTATAGAAATGGGTACCTTATTTTCTGGTCAAGCTAGGACTTTGAATATCTTAATACTTAATTCAAAATTACTTCTCTAGCCATCGTAATGTTTGTATTCTGAATAGACGCTTGATTGGATTCACCGGACACTTCTTAAATTAGCTAAGGCACTTGGTTATCCACTGGGCACATTCACAAGGTTGTTTAACTCGTAGCATTCTTGGTTGTTTGCGTATTATGCTTCTTTGACCCTGTTAATGCATGAATTAGGATTCGATGTCTTAATGAAACTTGTAGATATGGATATTAGTTTTCAAAAGACACCGGTTTCATCCAATTCGGATGCCTACCACTCAATATATGGCCATCAGACGCAACAAAGGTATGACTGTCTGGAACAACATCACGTCCCCAAATTACGGATGCAATTTGAAAAAGATAGGGATTTATTTCGCTTTTGAGCTCTTCATGTGAGTTGTGGATATTTCTATAAGCCTTCCAATGATGCCAAGATCGATGCTTTTGAAGACCTAAAGCTCCAAAGATTGTCAGCAGACGCTTGCATGTTCTGATTGTCACGAACTGTATCACATCTCAAGCTTGAAGAAGAAATTTCACTCAGATCGAGATTGGTTCAGATCTTGAATTCTCCAGGAAACATGTATTTATTTATCTTATCTTTATAACAAAACCAAGATCACTTCATTTCGACGAGCGTACCTCAAAATACGACGTTTCGGACGCTTGATTATTGCCAGCAGGCGCCTGACTTCAATCTTCAGTGTTTTTGCTTTTGCAGCTTTTGTACTTTTGTCTTTATTCGTGCTTCTCTTCTCTTTCTTCTATTAGAGTTGCTGATGCTTTTGTCTTCTAATATTACAATAATTGATGTTTCCGAATATTATGGAGAAGGGAACCTCGTTTTCTGGTCAAGCTTGGACTTTCAATATCTTAATACTTCATTCGAAATTACTTCTCTAGCCATCATAATGTTTTGTATTCTGAGTAGACGCTTGATTAGCTTCACCGGAGGATTCTTAAATGAGCTAAGGCGCTTAGTTATCCACTAGGCACATTCACAAGGATGTTTAACTCGTTGCATTCTGACCAGTGAGCGTATTAAGCTTCTGAGACCCTCTAAATGGCCGAATTAGGATTCGATGTCTTTATTAAACTTGTAGATATTGATATTAGATTTAATGGGATACCGGTTTCATCTAATTCGAACACCTACAACTCAATATATGTCCATCAGACGCTACAAAGGTATGAATGTCAGGAACAACATCACATCACCAACTTACGGATGCAATTTGACAAAGATAGACATCGATTTTGCTCTTGAACTCTTCACGAGAGTTACAGCTATTTCTATGAGCCCAAGAACGATATGAAGATCGCTGCTTTTGAACACCTAAAGCTCCAGAAATTGTCGGCAGACGCTTGCATGTTCTGTTGGTCTTGAACAGTATCACATCTCAAGCTTGAAGAAGGAATTTCACTCAGGTCGGGATTGGTTCAGATCTCGAATTCTGCATGAAACAGGTAGATATTTATATTATCTTTCTAAGAAAAACGTGATCACTTCATTTCGAAGAGCGTTCCTCAACATACGAAGTTTTCCGACGCTTGATTATCGGCAGCAGGGGCTTGACATCAATCTTCAGTGTTTTTGCTTTTCCAGCTTTTGTACTTTTGTTTTTATTCACGATTGTCTTCTCTTTATTCTATTAGAATTGATGAAGCTTTTGTCATCTTCTATTACAGTACTTCATGCTTCAAGACTTTATAGAAAAGGGTACCTTATTTTCTGGTCAAGCTTGGACTTTGAATATCTTAATACTTCATTCAAAATTACTTCTCCAGCCTTCATAATGTTTGTGTTCTGAATAGGCGCTTGATTAGATTCACCGGACGCTTCTTAAATTAGCTAAGGAGCTTGGTTATCCACTGCGCACATTCCCAAGGTTGTTTAACTCGTAGCATTCTTAGCAGTTAGCGCATTATGCTTCTTTGACCCTCTTAATGCACGAATTAGGATTCGATGTCTTCATGAAACTTTTATATATGGATATTAGCTTTAATGAGACACTGGTTTCATTCAATTCAGGCATCTAAAGCTCAATATATGATCATCAGACGCTACAAAGGTATGACGGTCAGGAACAACATCACGTCACCAACTTACGGATGCAATTTGACAAAGATAGAGATCGATTTCCCTCTTGACCTCTTCATGAGAGTTGCGGATATTTCTCTAAGCCTTCCAATAATACCAAGATCGATGCTTTTTAACAACTAAAGCTCCAGAAATTGTCAGCAGACGCTTGTTTGTTCTGATTGTCACGAACAACATCACATCTTGAGCTTGAAGAAGGAATTTTCCTCAGATGGAGATTGGGTCAGATCTCAACTTCTCCCAGAAACATGTAGGTATTTCTCATATCTTTCTAAAAAAACAAAGATCACTTCATTTCGACGAGCGTACCTAAAAATACGACATTTCGGACGCTTGATTATCGGCAACAGGCGCTTGACTTCAATCTTCAATGTTTTTGCTTTTCCTGCATTTGTACAATTGTTTGTATTCACGCTTGTCTTCTTTTTATTCTATTAGAATTGTCGAAGCTTTTGTCTTCTTCTATTACAGTACTTCATGCTTCAGGACTTTATAGAAAAGGGCACCTTATTTTCTGGTCAAGCTTGGACTTTGAATGCAACACCCTTTCCCGAGTGTCACATTCCCGAACGTTTATAGGGCCGAAAATATTTATTAATGCGGAAAATACGATTTTTCTTTTTCTTTTCTTTTCATAAAGATGTAATGGGATTAGTAAAGGTAATAAATAATACTAATAAGTGTACTTAGGTTCACCATGCATTACTAGGACATACATACAGTATTATAAATAAAGAAACAGAAATTGAAAAACAGAAACATCAACATTACTGTATACAGACATAAGTCTAATGTATGACTGACATAAGAAATAAAATAAGTACTAGGAGTCGTAGCTCCCAAAAGGTACTACAAAAACTGACATAGTCTGGCCGACAACAAAACTAAAACAGCAAAAGAGTCCACCTCCGAACTCAAAGGGATTGCGGAACGGAACCATCGTCGCGTCCATCTGTTCAAGCATCAACAGCAAGTACCAGCAGAAAACATATAGATATGGGTGAGATTCCCGTTCATCAACACAACAAAACAGCAGTAGCAAAAACGGGACGACTCACCGGGTAACAGGGTACTCAACATGCTTACAAGAATTCTCAATGTCAATCATGTTAAGCAGTTAACAACATAATAGCATGCTAAACATTTAACAGCATAATATAAGGCATCCTTAAACAATACAGCGATGTATAACAGTAAATGTAAACATCAATAGCCATAAACATCAATAGCCATGCAATGCAATGCAATGTATATGACTCAATGTCAATGTCACTGGGTACTACTCTGACCCCTACTCCATGGAGCTAACAAAACATTCGGAGAGAGTGAATGGGAGGACATGTTCCGGTTTCTGCCAGCCATGAGCAAGATGCTACAACATTCGTAACGTGCACGTATCTGGCTTTACGGTAACACTCTCGACCAAACATGAAAAGTACGGCATCTAGTAGAGGATATCAGTGTATTGCACGGATTCGCCACGACACAGAAGAATCACCAACTGGTCACATGTCAGCCCTTCCAACCCTGATACCTGCAAAAGACCATTGAAGATCGTCACCGTAAGATTCGCACCCGCATCAAGGTGTAAGCTCAACTCCTAGGCTCAAGGCCTTACGACTATGCACATGAAATGCCAATGCTTACACAAAGCAGATGCGATAAAGCAATGTCTATCCATTGGATAGACCTCAAGGTTCACTAAGGTTCTCTTCCTTAGAAATTACACACATCTTTGTTTTATAAAACATTTATCCATCGGATAAAACATTTATCCATCGGATAAATATCTCGTGATTCCTTTGGAATGATCCAGACTGCTTTCAGAATCGCCGACTGTCCCCACAAACCAACACAAGTCTTTTCAGTGTGTTTTGTCCTCACTCACACGCTTTCTAGGAAACTTCCCAGAAGGTCACCCATCCCATAATCACTCTAAGTCAAGCACGCTTAACTATAAAGTTCTTATGCTCTAAGTTCCCGAAAAGAAGATAAATCTTGTTGATATGGGTAGTACCAATCAATTCTTATATGCCTTCCCTTAACTATACAGTCCCATACCTGCATAGCCTCAGGATTCCTTCCACTGTACAGTCCCATACCAGGACAGTCTCAGGATCTCTCTCATTCCGGCCATCACAAGACGGAAACAATTGAACGATTAACCTAGATCCGAATTACCGGTCCGTCATCGAACTACTGTTTCAAAAACCAAAACGTTTCGTGTTTGTGTTTACATCTTATGAATTATGTCTCAAGTCCTAAGCATTATGAGTAAGGATTGAGAATCCTCTTAGATAAGTCTTTGAGGCTTTCTAAGATATTAATCCCTTGTTTTTCAATTAAGAAAATAAGTGTGGATTCACTTAAGTCTTATGAAGTCATTGATGTACTAAGTCATCAATGGTATAGCACATGGTCTTGTTCCACCACATACCATACTTAATTAACCCTTGTCTTCAACTCTAAGTTAATTACTTAACTTAGGTTTTTCACGCGTAAAACTTTACGATTGAGTTAGAAAACTCTTTTTGTAAACCAAACAACTTTTACAGTTGAAAACTCATTTGATTTTAAAACAACATTTGAACTACTTACTTCATTTCTAGCATTTTCTGAAACATGAAATTCGCTTAGCGGAATTCCATTCGCTTAGCGAAAATGAGGCAGTAATACCTCCTTTGGAACTCCTCTAGATCGCTCGGCGAGATATAAATCGCGTAGCGAAATATATTGTATTCGCTTAGCGAATATGTATTCGCTTAGCGCAAGTACAGACGGTTACACCTCTTTGTAAACACCTCTGGATCGCTCGGCGAAACAGAATTCGTGCAGCGAAATTTCACTATATTCGCTTAGCGAGTATAATTTCGCTTAGCGAAATGGAGGCGGTTATACCTCCTTTGGAGACTTCTCTGGATCGCTCAGCGAGACGTAATTCGCGTAGCGAAACTTGTTTGGTTAGCTTAGCGAATATGAATTCGCTTAGCGAAAGTGAGGCAGTGATGCCCAACTTAGACTTTCCCTGTTTTCGCGTAGCGAAAGTAAATTCGCTTAGCGAAAAGTTGCCTTAAAACAAGACAGCAACCTTATGGAACCATTTTGATTCTCTTCATGAAACCACTTCTTTTCTCATTTTGAGTCACTTGATTAACTAGATGAACTAAGGATAAGGTATAAAACATGTTTCACTTTGGTGAAAGCACTTTGAGATTAAATTCCATTTAAAGTCACTTAGGGTTTTTCTTTGAAAAACACAAGTTATTGAAAACACTTTCCTTACATAAAAACTTGACTTGTCCAGGAAACATGTAGGAATTTATATTATCTTTCTAAGCAAACCAAGATCACTTCATTTCCACGAGCGTACCTCGAAATACAACGTTTCGGACGCTTGATTATCGGCAGCAGGCGCTTGATCTTCAATCTTCAATGTTTGTATTCTGAATAGACGCTTGATTAGATTCACCGGACACTTTTTAAATTAGCTAAGGAGCTTGGTTATCCACTGCGCACATTCACAAGGTTGTTTAACTCGTAGCATTCTTAGCAGTTAGCGTATTATGCTTCTTTGACCCTCTTAATGCATGAATTAGGATTTGATGTCTTCATGAAACTTTTAGATATGGATATTAGCTTTAATGAGACACAGGTTTCATTCAATTCTGACATCTAAAGCTCAATATTTGGTCATCAGACGCTACAAAGGTATGACGGTCAGGAACAACATCACGTCACCAACTTACGGATGCAATTTGACAAAGATAGAGATCGATTTCGCTCATCACTTCTTTATGAGAGTTGCGGATATTTCTCTAAGCCTTACAACGATACCAAGATCGATGCTTTCGAACACCTAAAGCTCCAGAAATCGTCCGCAGACGCTTGCATGTTCTGATTGTCACGAATAGTACCACATCTCAAGCTTGAAGAAGGAATTTCACTTAGATCGGGATTGGTTCAGATCTCGACTTGTCCAGGAAACATGTAGGAATTTATATTATCTTTCTAAGCAAACCAAGATCACTTCATTTCCACGAGCGTACCTCGAAATACGACGTTTCGGACGCTTGATTATCGGCAGCAGGCGCTTGATCATCAATCTTCAATGTTTTTGCTTTTCCAGCTTTTGTACTTTTGTTTTTATTCACGCTTGTCCTCTCTTGATTCTATTAGAATTGCTAAAGCTTTTGTCTTCTTCTATTACAGTACTTCATGTATCAGGACTTTATAGAAAAGGGTACCTCATTTTCTGGTCAAGCTTGGACTTTGAATATCTTAATACTTCATTCAAAATTACTTCTCCTGCCTTCATGATGTTTGTATTCTGAAAAGACGCTTGATTAGATTCACCGGACGCTTCTTAAATTAGCTAAGGAGCTTGGTTATCCACTACGCACATTCCCAAGGTTGTTTAACTCGTAGCATTCTTAGTAGTTAGCGTATTATGCTTCTTTGACCCTCTTAATGCACGAATTAGGATTCGATGTCTTCATGAAACTTTTAGATATGGATATTAGCTTTAATGAGACCCTGGTTTCATTCAATTCTGACATCTAAAGCTCAATATTTGGTCATCAGACACTACAAAGGTATGACGGTCAGGAACAACATCACGTCACAAACTTACGGATGCAATTTGACAAAGATAGAGATCGATTTCCCTCTTGACCTCTTCATGAGAGTTGCGGATATTACTCTAAGCCTTCCAATAATACCAAGATCGATGCTTTTTAACAGGTAAAGCTCCAGAAATTGTCAGCAGACGCTTGCTTGTTCTGATTGTCACGAACAGCATCACATCTTGAGCTTGAAGAAGGAATTTTCCTCAGATAGAGATTGGGTCAGATCTCGACTTCACCCAGAAACATGTAGGTATTTCTCATATCTTTCTAAAAAAACCAAGATCACTTCATTTCGACGAGCGTACCTAAAAATACGATATTTCGGACGCTTGATTATCGGCAACAGGCGCTTGACTTCAATCTTCAATGTTTTTGCTTTTCCTGCATTTGTACTATTGTTTGTATTCACGCTTGTCTTCTTTTTATTCTATTAGAATTGTCGAAGCTTTTGTCTTCTTCTATTACAGTACTTCATGCTTCAGGACTTTATAGAAAAGGGCATCTTATTTTCTGGTCAAGCTTGGACTTTGAATATCTTAATACTTCATTCAAAATTACTTTACCAGTCTTCATAATGTTTGTATTCTGAATAGACGCTTGATTAGATTCACCGGAAGCTTCTTAAATTAGCTAAGGAGCTTGGTTATCCACTGCGCACATTCACAAGGTTGTTTAACTCGTAGCATTCTTAGCAGTTAGCGTATTATGCTTCTTTGACCCTCTTAATGCATGAATTAGGAATCGATGTCTTCATGAAACTTTTAGATATGGATATTAGCTTTAATGAGACACTGGTTTCATTCAATTCTGACATCTAAAGCTCAATATTTGGTCATCAGACGCTACAAAGGTATGACGGTCAGGAACAACATCACGTCACCAACTTACGGATGCAATTTGACAAAGATAGAGATCGATTTCGCTCATCACTTCTTTATGAGAGTTGCGGATATTTCTCTAAGCCTTACAACGATACCAAGATCGATGCTTTCGAACACCTAAAACTCCAGAAATCGTCCGCAGACGCTTGCATGTTCTGATTGTCACGAATAGTACCACATCTCAAGCTTGAAGAAGGAATTTCTCTCAGATCGGGATTGGTTCAGATCTCGACTTGTCCAGGAAGCATGTAGGAATTTAGATTGTCTTTCTAAGCAAACCAAGATCACTTCATTTCCACGAGCGTACCTTGAAATACGACGTTTCGGACGCTTGATTATCGGCAACAGGCGCTTGATCTTCAATCTTCAATGTTTTTGCTTTTCCAGCTTTTGTAGTTTTGTTTTTATTCACGCTTGTCCTCTCTTGATTCTATTAGAATTGCTAAAGCTTTTGTCTTCTTCAATTACAGCACTTCATGTATCAGGACTTTATAGAAAAGGGTACCTCATTTTCTGGTCAAGCTTGGACTTTGAATATCTTAATGCTTCATTCAAAATTACTTCTCCTGCCTTCATGATGTTTGTATTCTGAATAGACGCTTGATTAGATTCACCGGACACTTCTTAAATTAGCTAAGGAGCTTGGTTATCCACTACGCACATTCCCAAGGTTGTTTAACTCGTAGCATTCTTAGCAGTTAGCGTATTATGCTTCTTTGACCCTCTTAATGCACGAATTAGGATTCGATGTCTTCATGAAACTTTTAGATATGGATATTAGCTTTAATGAGACACTGGTTTCATTCAATTCTGACATCTAAACCTCAATATTTGGTCATCAGACACTACAAAGGTATGACGGTCAGGAACAACATCACGTTACCAACTTACCGACAAAGATAGAGATCGATTTCACTCATCACCTCTTCATGAGAGCTGCGGATATTTATCTAAGTTTTCCAACGATACCAAGATCGATGCTTTTGAACTCCTAAAGTTCCAGAATTTGGCAGCAGACGCTGGCATGTTCTGATTATCACGCACAGTACGACATCTCAAGCTTGAAGAAGGAATTTCACTCAGATCGAGATTGGTTCAGATCTCGACTTGTGCAGGAAACATGTAGGTATTTATATTATCTTTCCAAGAAAACCATGATCACTTCATTTCGAAGAGCTTTCCTCAACATACGAAGTTTTCCGACGCTTGATTATCGGCAGCAGGGGCTTGACATCAATCTTCAGTGTTTTTGCTTTTCCAGCTTTTGTACTTTTGTTTTTATTCACGATTGTCTTCTCTTTATTCTATTAGAACTGATGAAGCTTTTGTCATCTTCTATTACAGTACTTCATGCTTCAAGACTTTATAGAAAAGGGTACCTTATTTTCTGGTCAAGCTTGGACTTTGAATATCTTAATACTTCATTCAAAATTACTTTTCCAGCCTTCATAATGTTTGTATTCTGAATAGACGCTTGATTAGATTCGCCAGACGCTTCTTAAATTAGCTAAGGAGCTTGGTTATCCACTGCGCACATTCACAAGGTTGTTTAACTCGTAGTATTCTTAGCAGTTAGCGTATTATGCTTCTTTGACCCTCTTAATGCATGAATTAGGATTCGATGTCTTCATGAAACTTTTAGATATGGATATTAGCTTTAATGAGACATAGGTTTCATTCAATTCTGACATCTAAAGCTCAATATTTGGTCATCAGACGCTACAAAGGTATGACAGTCAGGAACAACATCACGTCACCAACTTACGGATGCAATTTGACAAAGATAGAGATCGATTTCGGTCATCACCTCTTTATGAGAGTTGCGGATATTTCTCTAAGCCTTACAACGATGCCAAGATCGATACTTTTGAACACCTAAAGCTCCAGAAATCGTCCACAGACGCTTGCATGTTCTGATTGTCACGAATAGTACCACATCCAAGCTTGAAGAAGGAATTTCACTCAGATCGGGATTGGTTCAGATCTCGACTTGTCCAGGAAACATGTAGGAATTTATATTATCTTTCTAAGCAAACCAAGATCACTTCATTTCCACGAGCGTACCTCGAAATACGACGTTTCGGACGCTTGATTATCGGCAGCAGGCGCTTGATCTTCAATCTTCAATGTTTTTGCTTTTCCAGCTTTGGTACTTTTGTTTTTATTCACGCTTGTCCTCTCTTGATTCTATTAGAATTGCTAAAGCTTTTGTCTTCTTCTATTACAGTACTTCATGTATCAGGACTTTATAGAAAAGAGTACCTCATTTTCTGGTCAAGCTTGGACTTTGAATATCTTAATACTTCATTCAAAATTACTTCTCCTGCCTTCATGATGTTTGTATTCTGAATAGACGCTTGATTAGATTCACCGGACGCTTCTTAAATTAGCTAAGGAGCTTGGTTATCCACTACGCACATTCCCAAGGTTGTTTAACTCGTAGCATTCTTAGCAGTTAGCGTATTATGCTTCTTTGACCTTCTTAATGTACGAATTAGGATTCGATGTCTTCATGAAAATTTTAGATATGGATATTAGCTTTAATGAGACACTGGTTTCATTCAATTCTGACATCTAAAGCTCAATATTTGGTAATCAGACACTACAAAGGTATGACGGTCAGGAACAACATCATGTCACCAACTTACGGATGCAATTTGACAAAGATAGAGATCCATTTCCCTCTTGACCTCTTCATGAGAGTTGCGGATATTTCTCTAAGCCTTCCAATAATACCAATATCGATGCTTTTTAAAAACTAAAGCTCCAGAAATTGTCAGCAGACGCTTGCTTGTTCTGATTGTCTCGAACAGCATCACATCTTGAGCTTGAAGAAGGAATTTTCCTCAGATAGAGATTGGGTCAGATCTCGACTTCTCCCAGAAACATGTAGGTATTTCTCATATCTTTCTAAAAAAACCAAGATCACTTCATTTCGACGTGCGTACCTAAAAATACGACATTTCGGACGCTTGATTATCGGCAACAGGCGCTTGACTTCAATCTTCAATGTTTTTGCTTTTCCTGCATTTGTACTATTGTTTGTATTCACGCTTGTCTTCTTTTTATTCTATTAGAATTGTCGAAGCTTTTGTCTTCTTCTATTACAGTACTTCACGCTTCTGGACTTTATAGAAAAGGGCACCTTATTTTCTGGTCAAGCTTGGACTTTGAATATCTTAATACTTCATTCAAAATTACTTTACCAGTCTTCATAATGTTTGCATTCTGAATAGACGCTTGATTAGATTCACCGGACGCTTCTTAAATTAGCTAAGGAGCTTGGTTATCCACTGCGCACATTCACAAGGTTGTTTAACTCGTAGCATTCTTAGCAGTTAGCGTATTATGCTTCTTTGACCCTCTTAATGCAGGAATTAGGATTCGATGTCTTCATGAAACTTTTAGATATGGATATTAGCTTTAATGAGACACTGGTTTCATTCAATTCTGACATCTAAAGCTCAATATTTGGTCATCAGACGCTACAAAGGTATGACGGTCAGGAACAACATCACGTCACCAACATACGGATGCAATTTGACAAAGATAGAGATCGATTTCGCTCATCACCTCTTTATAAGAGTTGCGGATATTTCTCTAAGCCTTACAACGATACCAAGATCGATGCTTTCGAACACCTAAAGCTCCAGAAATCGTCCGCAGACGCTTGCATGTTCTGATTGTCATGAATAGTACCACATCTCAAGTTGAAGAAGGAATTTCACTCAGATCGGGATTGGTTCAGATCTCGACTTGCCCAGGAAACTTGTAGGAATTTATATTGTCTTTCTAAGCAAACCAAGATCACTTCATTTCCACGAGCGTACCTCGAAAGACGACGTTTCGGACGCTTGATTATCGGCAACAGGCGCTTGATCTTCAATCTTCAATGTTTTTGCTTTTCCAGCTTTTGTACTTTTGTTTTTATTCACGCTTGTCCTCTCTTGATTCTATTAGAATTGCTAAAGCTTTTGTCTTCTTCTATTACAGCACTTTATGTATCACGACTTTATAGAAAAGGGTACCTCATTTTCTGGTCAAGCTTGGACTTTGAATATCTTAATACTTCATTCAAAATTACTTCTCCTGCCTTCATGATGTTTGTATTCTGAATAGACGCTTGATTAGATTCACCGGACGCTTCTTAAATTATCTAAGGAGCTTGGTTATCCACTACGCACATTCCCAAGGTTGTTTAACTCGTAGCATTCTTGGTAGTTAGCATATTATGCTTCTTTGACCCTCTTAATGCACGAATTAGGATTCGATGTCTTCATGAAACTTTTAGATATGGATATTAGCTTTAATGAGACCCTGGTTTCATTCAATTCTGACATCTAAAGCTCAATATTTGGTCATCAGACACTACAAAGGTATGACGTCAGGAACAACATCACGTCACCAACTTACGGATGCAATTTGACAAAGATAGAGATCGATTTCCCTCATCACCTCTTCATGAGAGCTGCGGATATTTCTCTAAGCCTTCCAACGATACCAAGATCGATGCTTTTGGACTCCTAAAGTTCCAGAATTTGGCAGCAGACGCTTGCATGTTCTGATTATCACGAACAGTACGACATCTCAAGCTTGAAGAAGGAATTTCACTCAGATCGAGATTGGTTCAGATCTCGACTTGTGCAGGAAACATGTAGGTATTTATATTATCTTTCCAAGAAAACCATGATCACTTCATTTCGAAGAGCGTTCCTCAACATACGAAGTTTTCCGACGCTTGATTATCGGCAGCAGGGGCTTGACATCAATCTTCAGTGTTTTTGCTTTTCCAGCTTTTGTACTTTTGTTTTTATTCACGCTTGTCCTCTCTTGATTCTATTAGAATTGCTAAAGCTTTTGTCTTCTTCTATTACAGTACTTCATGTATCAGGACTTTATAGAAAAGGGTACCTCATTTTCTGGTCAAGCTTGGACTTTGAATATCTTAATACTTCATTCAAAATTACTTCTCCTGTCTTCATGATGTTTGTATTCTGAATAGACGCTTGATTAGATTCACCGGACGCTTCTTAAATTAGCTAAGGAGCTTGGTTATCCACTACGCACATTCCCAAGGTTGTTTAACTCGTAGCATTCTTAGCAGTTAGCGTATTATGCTTCTTTGACCCTCTTAATGCACGAATTAGGATTCGATGTCTTCATGAAACTTTTAGATATGGATATTAGCTTTAATGAGACACTGGTTTCATTCAATTCTGACATCTAAAGCTCAATATTTGGTCATCTGAAACTACAAAGGTATGACGGTCAGGAACAACATCACGTCACCAACTTACAGATGCAATTTGACAAAGATAGAGATCGATTTCCCTCTTGACCTCTTCATGAGAGTTGCGGATATTAGTCTAAGCCTTCCAATAATACCAAGATCGATGCTTTTTAACATTTAAAGCTCCAGAAATTGTCAGCAGACGCTTGCTTGTTCTGATTATCACGAACAGTATCACATCTTGAGCTTGAAGAAGGAATTTTCCTCAGATAGAGAATGGGTCAGATCTCGACTTCTCCCAGAAACATGTTGGTATTTCTCATACCTTTCTAAAAAAACTAAGATCACTTCATTTCGACGAGCGTACCTAAAAATACGATATTTCGGACGCTTGATTATCGGCAACAGGCGCTTGACTTCAATCTTCAATGTTTTTGCTTTTCCTGCATTTGTACTATTGTTTGTATTCACGCTTGTCTTCTTTTTATTCTATTAGAATTGTCGAAGCTTTTGTCTTCTTCTATTACAGTACTTCATGCTTCAGGACTTTATAGAAAAGGGCACCTTATTTTCTGGTCAAGCTTGGACTTTGAATATCTTAATACTTCATTCAAAATTACTTTACCAGTCTTCATAATGTTTGTATTCTGAATAGACGCTTGATTAGATTCACCGGAAGCTTCTTAAATTAGCTAAGGAGCTTGGTTATCCACTGCGCACATTCACAAGGTTGTTTAACTCGTAGCATTCTTAGCAGTTAGCGTATTATGCTTCTTTGACCCTCTTAATGCATGAATTAGGAATCGATGTCTTCATGAAACTTTTAGATATGGATATTAGCTTTAATGAGACACTGGTTTCATTCAATTCTGACATCTAAAGCTCAATATTTGGTCATCAGACGCTACAAAGGTATGACGGTCAGGAACAACATCACGTCACCAACATACGGATGCAATTTGACAAAGATAGAGATCGATTTCGCTCATCACCTCTTTATAAGAGTTGCGGATATTTCTCTAAGCCTTACAACGATACCAAGATCGATGCTTTCGAACACCTAAAGCTCCAGAAATCGTCCGCAGACGCTTGCATGTTCTGATTGTCATGAATAGTACCACATCTCAAGTTGAAGAAGGAATTTCACTCAGATCGGGATTGGTTCAGATCTCGACTTGCCCAGGAAACTTGTAGGAATTTATATTGTCTTTCTAAGCAAACCAAGATCACTTCATTTCCACGAGCGTACCTCGAAAGACGACGTTTCGGACGCTTGATTATCGGCAACAGGCGCTTGATCTTCAATCTTCAATGTTTTTGCTTTTCCAGCTTTTGTACTTTTGTTTTTATTCACGCTTGTCCTCTCTTGATTCTATTAGAATTGCTAAAGCTTTTGTCTTCTTCTATTACAGCACTTTATGTATCAGGACTTTATAGAAAAGGGTACCTCATTTTCTGGTCAAGCTTGGACTTTGAATATCTTAATACTTCATTCAAAATTACTTCTCCTGCCTTCATGATGTTTGTATTCTGAATAGACGCTTGATTAGATTCACCGGACGCTTCTTAAATTATCTAAGGAGCTTGGTTATCCACTACGCACATTCCCAAGGTTGTTTAACTCGTAGCATTCTTGGTAGTTAGCATATTATGCTTCTTTGACCCTCTTAATGCACGAATTAGGATTCGATGTCTTCATGAAACTTTTAGATATGGATATTAGCTTTAATGAGACACTGGTTTCATTCAATTCTGACATCTAAAGCTCAATATTTGGTCATCAGACACTACAAAGGTATGACGTCAGGAACAACATCACGTCACCAACTTACGGATGCAATTTGACAAAGATAGAGATCGATTTCCCTCATCACCTCTTCATGAGAGCTGCGGATATTTCTCTAAGCCTTCCAACGATACCAAGATCGATGCTTTTGGACTCCTAAAGTTCCAGAATTTGGCAGCAGACGCTTGCATGTTCTGATTATCACGAACAGTACGACATCTCAAGCTTGAAGAAGGAATTTCACTCAGATCGAGATTGGTTCAGATCTCGACTTGTGCAGGAAACATGTAGGTATTTATATTATCTTTCCAAGAAAACCATGATCACTTCATTTCGAAGAGCGTTCCTCAACATACGAAGTTTTTCGACGCTTGATTATCGGCAGCAGGGGCTTGACATCAATCTTCAGTGTTTTTGTTTTTCCAGCTTTTGTACTTTTGTTTTTATTCACGATTGTCTTCTCTTTATTCTATTAGAATTGATGAAGCTTTTGTCATCTTCTATTACAGTACTTCATGCTTTAAGACTTTATAGAAAAGGGTACCTTATTTTCTGGTCAAGCTTGGACTTTGAATATCTTAATACTTCATTCAAAATTACTTTTCCAGCCTTCATAATGTTTGTATTCTGAATAGACGCTTGATTAGATTCGCCAGACGCTTCTTAAATTAGCTAAGGAGCTTGGTTATCCACTGCGCACATTCACAAGGTTGTTTAACTCGTAGCATTCTTAGTGTCTTCATGAAACTTTTAGATATGGATATTAGCTTTAATAAAACACTGGTTTCATTCAATTCTGACATCTAAAGCTCAATATTTGGTCATCAGACGCTACAAAGGTATGACGGTCAGGAACAACATCACGTCACCAACTTACGGATGCAATTTGATAAAGATAGAGATCGATTTCACTCATCACCTCTTTATGAGAGTTGCGGATATTTCTCTAAGCCTTACAACGATACCAAGATCGATGCTTTTGAACACCTAAAGCTCCAGAAATCGTCCGCAGACGCTTGCATGTTCTGATTGTCACGAATAGTACCACATCTCAAGCTTGAAGAAGGAATTTCACTCAGATCGGGATTGGTTCAGATCTCGACTTGTCCAGGAAGCATGTAGGAATTTATATTATCTTTCCAATGAAACCAAGATCACTTCATTTCCACGAGCGTACCTCGAAATACGACATTTCGGACGCTTGATTATCGGCAGCAGGCGCTTGATCTTCAATCTTCAATGTTTTTGCTTTTCCTGCATTTGTACTATTGTTTGTATTCACGCTTGTCTTCTCTTTATTCTATTAGAATTGCTGAAGCTTTTGTCTTCTTCTATTACAGTACTTAATGCTTCAGGACTTTATAGAAAAGGGTACCTTATTTTCTGGTCAAGCTTGGACTTTGAATATCTTAATACTTCATTAAAAATTGCTTTTCCAGCCTTCATAATGTTTGTATTCTGAAACATGAAATTCGCTTAGCGGAATTCCATTCGCTTAGCGAAAATGAGGCAGTAATACCTCCTTTGGAACTCCTCTAGATCGCTCGGCGAGATATAAATCGCGTAGCGAAATATATTGTATTCGCTTAGCGAATATGTATTCGCTTAGCGCAAGTACAGACGGTTACACCTCTTTGTAAACACCTCTGGATCGCTCGGCGAAACAGAATTCGTGCAGCGAAATTTCACTATATTCGCTTAGCGAGTATAATTTCGCTTAGCGAAATGGAGGCGGTTATACCTCCTTTGGAGACTTCTCTGGATCGCTCAGCGAGACGTAATTCGCGTAGCGAAACTTGTTTGGTTAGCTTAGCGAATATGAATTCGCTTAGCGAAAGTGAGGCAGTGATGCCCAACTTAGACTTTCCCTGTTTTCGCGTAGCGAAAGTAAATTCGCTTAGCGAAAAGTTGCCTTAAAACAAGACAGCAACCTTATGGAACCATTTTGATTCTCTTCATGAAACCACTTCTTTTCTCATTTTGAGTCACTTGATTAACTAGATGAACTAAGGATAAGGTATAAAACATGTTTCACTTTGGTGAAAGCACTTTGAGATTAAATTCCATTTAAAGTCACTTAGGGTTTTTCTTTGAAAAACACAAGTTATTGAAAACACTTTCTTACATAAAAACTTGACTTGTCCAGGAAACATGTAGGAATTTATATTATCTTTCTAAGCAAACCAAGATCACTTCATTTCCACGAGCGTACCTCGAAATACAACGTTTCGGACGCTTGATTATCGGCAGCAGGCGCTTGATCTTCAATCTTCAATGTTTGTATTCTGAATAGACGCTTGATTAGATTCACCGGACACTTTTTAAATTAGCTAAGGAGCTTGGTTATCCACTGCGCACATTCACAAGGTTGTTTAACTCGTAGCATTCTTAGCAGTTAGCGTATTATGCTTCTTTGACCCTCTTAATGCATGAATTAGGATTTGATGTCTTCATGAAACTTTTAGATATGGATATTAGCTTTAATGAGACACAGGTTTCATTCAATTCTGACATCTAAAGCTCAATATTTGGTCATCAGACGCTACAAAGGTATGACGGTCAGTAACAACATCACGTCACCAACTTACGGATGCAATTTGACAAAGATAGAGATCGATTTCGCTCATCACTTCTTTATGAGAGTTGCAGATATTTCTCTAATCCTTACAACGATACCAAGATCGATGCTTTCGAACACCTAAAGCTCCAGAAATCGTCCGCAGACGCTTGCATGTTCTGATTGTCACGAATAGTACCACATCTCAAGCTTGAAGAAGGAATTTCACTTAGATCGGGATTGGTTCAGATCTCGACTTGTCCAGGAAACATGTAGGAATTTATATTATCTTTCTAAGCAAACCAAGATCACTTCATTTCCACGAGCGTACCTCGAAATACGACGTTTCGGACGCTTGATTATCGGCAGCAGGCGCTTGATCATCAATCTTCAATGTTTTTGCTTTTCCAGCTTTTGTACTTTTGTTTTTATTCACGCTTGTCCTCTCTTGATTCTATTAGAATTGCTAAAGCTTTTGTCTTCTTCTATTACAGTACTTCATGTATCAGGACTTTATAGAAAAGGGTACCTCATTTTCTGGTCAAGCTTGGACTTTGAACTCTTAATACTTCATTCAAAATTACTTCTCCTGCCTTCATAATGTTTGTATTCTGAATAGACGCTTGATTAGATTCACCGGACGCTTCTTAAAGTAGCTAAGGCGCTTGGTTAAGCACGGGGCACATTCACAAGGCTGTTTAACTCGTAGCATTCATAGCAATTGGCGTATTATGCTTCTTTGACCCTCTTAATGCACGAATTAGGATTCGATGTCTTCATTAAACTTATAGATATGGATATTAGATTCAATGAGATAACGGTTTCATCTAATTCGAACACCTACAAATCAATATATGTCCATCAGATGCTACAAAGGTATGACTGTCAGGAACAACATCACATCACCAACTTGTGGATCCAATTTGACAAAGATAGACATCGATTTCGCTCTAGAACTCTTCACGAGAGTTGCAACTATTTCTATAAGCCCAACAACGATATCAAGATCGTTGCTTTTGAACACCTAAAGCTCCAGAAATTGTCAGCAGACGCTTGCATGTTCTGTTTGTCTTGAACAGTATCACATCTCAAGCTTGAAGAAGGAATTTCACTTAGATCGGGATTGGTTCAGATTTCAAATTCTGTAGGAAACAGGTAGTTATTTAAAATACCACGTTTCGGACCCTTGATTATCGGCAACAGGCGCTTGATCTTCAATCTTCAGTGTTTTTGCTTTTCCAGCTTTTGTACTTTTGTTTTTATTCACGCTTGTCTTCTCTTTATTCTATTAGAATTGCTGAAGCTTTTGTCATCTTCTATTACAGTACTTCATGCTTCAAGACTTTATAGAAAAGGGTGCCTTATTTTCTGGTCAAGCTTGGACTTTGAATATCTTAATACTTCATTCAAAATTACTTCTCCAGCCTTCATGATGTTTGTATTCTGAATAGACGCTTGATTAGATTCGCCGGATGCTTCTTAAATTAGCTAAGGAGCTTGGTTATCCACTGCGCACATTCCCAAGGTTGTTTAACTCGTAGATTCTTAGCAGTTAGCGTATTATGCTTCTTTGACCCTCTTAATGCACGAATTAGGATTCGATGTCTGCATGAAACTTTTAGATATGGATATTAGCTTTAATGAGACACTGGTTTCATTCAAGTCTGACATCTAAAGCTCAATATATGGTCATCAGACGCTACAAAGGTATGACGGTCGGGAACAACATCACGTCACCAACTTACGGATGTAATTTGACAAAGATAGAGATCGATTTCCCTCTTGACCTCTTCATGAGAGTTACAGATATTTCTCTAAGCCTTCCAATAATACCAAGATCGATGCTTTTTAACAACTAAAGCTCCAGAAATTGTCAGCAGACGCTTGCATGTTCTGATTGTCACGAACAGTATCACATCTTGAGCTTGAAGAATGAATTTCCCTCAGATAGAGATTGGTTCAGATCTCGAATTCTCCCAGAAACATGTAGGTATTTCTCTTATCTTTCTAAAAAAACCAAGATCACTTCATTTCGACAAGCGTACCTCAAAATACGACGTTTCGGACGCTTGATTATCGGCAACAGGCGCTTGACTTCAATCTTCAATGTTTTTGCTTTTCCTGCATTTGTACTATTGTTTGTATTCACGCTTGTCTTCTCTTTATTCTATTAGAATTGTTGAAGCTTTTGTCTTCTTCTATTACAGTACTTCATGCTTCAGGACTTTATAGAAAAGGGTACCTTATTTTCTGGTCAAGCTTGGACTTTGAATATCTTAATACTTCATTCAAAATTACTTTTCCAGCCTTCATAAAGTTTGTATTCTGAATAGACGCTTGATTAGATTCACCGGACGCTTCTTAAATTAGCTAAGGAGCTTGGTTATCCACTGGACACATTCACAAGGTTGTTTAACTTGTAGCATTCTTAGCAGTTAGCGTATTATGTTTCTTTGACCCTCTTAATGCACGAATTAGGATTCGATGTCTTCATGAAACTATTAGATATGGATATTTGCTTTAATGAGACACTGGTTTCATTCAAATCTGACGTCTAAAGCTCAATATTTGGTCATCAGACGCTACAAAGGTATGACGGTGAGGAACAACATCACGTCACCAACTTACGGATGCAATTTGACAAAGATAGAGATCGATTTCGCTCATCACCTCTTTATGAGAGTTGCGGATATTTCTCTAAGCCTTACATCGATACCAAGATCGATGCTTTCGAACACCTAAAGCTCAAGAAATCGTCCACAGACGCTTGCATGTTCTGATTGTCACGAATAGTACCACATCTCAAGCTTGAAGAAGGAATTTCTCTCAGATCGGGATTGGTTCAGATCTCGACTTGTCCAGGAAGCATGTAGGAATTTATATTGTCTTTCTAAGCAAACCAAGATCACTTCATTTCCACGAGCGTACCTCGAAATACGACGTTTCGGACGCTTGATTATCGGCAACAGGCGCTTGATCTTCAATCTTCATTGTTTTTGCTTTTCCAGCTTTTGTACTTTTGTTTTTATTCATGCTTGTCCTCTCTTGATTCTATTAGAATTGCTAAAGCTTTTGTCTTCTTCTATTACAGCACTTCATGTATCAGGACTTTATAGAAAAGGGTACCTCATTTTCTGGTCAATCTTGGACTTTGAATATCTTAATACTTCATTAAAAATTACTTCTCCTGCCTTCATGATATTTGTATTCTGAATAGACGCTTGATTAGATTCACCGGACGCTTCTTAAATTAGCTAAGGAGCTTGGTTATCCACTACGCACATTCCCAAGGTTGTTTAACTCGTAGCATTCTTAGCAGTTAGCGTATTATGCTTCTTTGACCCTCTTAATGCACGAATTAGGATTCGATGTCTTCATGAAACTTTTAGATATGGATATTAGCTTTAATGAGACACTGGTTTCATTCAATTCTGACATCTAAAGCTCAATATTTGGTCATCAGACACTACAAAGGTATGACGGTCAGGAACAACATCACGTCACCAACTTACCGATACAATTTGACAAAGATAGAGATCGATTTCGCTCATCACCTCTTCATGAGAGCTGCGGATATTTCTCTAAGCCTTCCAACGATACCAAGATCGATGCTTTTGAACTCCTAAAGTTCCAAAATTTGGCAGCAGACGCTTGCATGTTCTGATTATCACGAACAGTACGACATCTCAAGCTTGAAGAAGGAATTTCACTCAGATCGAGATTGGTTCAAATCTCGAATTGTGCAGAAACATGTAGGTATTTATATTATCTTTCCAAGAAAACCATGATCACTTCATTTCGAAGAGCGTTCCTCAACATACGAAGTTTTTCGACGCTTGATTATCGGCAGCAGGGGCTTGACATCAATCTTCAGTGTTTTTGTTTTTCCAGCTTTTGTACTTTTGTTTTTATTCACGATTGTCTTCTCTTTATTCTATTAGAATTGATGAAGCTTTTGTCATCTTCTATTACAGTACTTCATGCTTTAAGACTTTATAGAAAAGGGTACCTTATTTTCTGGTCAAGCTTGGACTTTGAATATCTTAATACTTCATTCAAAATTACTTTTCCAGCCTTCATAATGTTTGTATTCTGAATAGACGCTTGATTAGATTCGCCAGACGCTTCTTAAATTAGCTAAGGAGCTTGGTTATCCACTGCGCACATTCACAAGGTTGTTTAACTCGTAGCATTCTTAGTGTCTTCATGAAACTTTTAGATATGGATATTAGCTTTAATAAAACACTGGTTTCATTCAATTCTGACATCTAAAGCTCAATATTTGGTCATCAGACGCTACAAAGGTATGACGGTCAGGAACAACATCACGTCACCAACTTACGGATGCAATTTGATAAAGATAGAGATCGATTTCACTCATCACCTCTTTATGAGAGTTGCGGATATTTCTCTAAGCCTTACAACGATACCAAGATCGATGCTTTTGAACACCTAAAGCTCCAGAAATCGTCCGCAGACGCTTGCATGTTCTGATTGTCACGAATAGTACCACATCTCAAGCTTGAAGAAGGAATTTCACTCAGATCGGGATTGGTTCAGATCTCGACTTGTCCAGGAAGCATGTAGGAATTTATATTATCTTTCCAATGAAACCAAGATCACTTCATTTCCACGAGCGTACCTCGAAATACGACATTTCGGACGCTTGATTATCGGCAGCAGGCGCTTGATCTTCAATCTTCAATGTTTTTGCTTTTCCTGCATTTGTACTATTGTTTGTATTCACGCTTGTCTTCTCTTTATTCTATTAGAATTGCTGAAGCTTTTGTCTTCTTCTATTACAGTACTTAATGCTTCAGGACTTTATAGAAAAGGGTACCTTATTTTCTGGTCAAGCTTGGACTTTGAATATCTTAATACTTCATTAAAAATTGCTTTTCCAGCCTTCATAATGTTTGTATTCTGAAACATGAAATTCGCTTAGCGGAATTCCATTCGCTTAGCGAAAATGAGGCAGTAATACCTCCTTTGGAACTCCTCTAGATCGCTCGGCGAGATATAAATCGCGTAGCGAAATATATTGTATTCGCTTAGCGAATATGTATTCGCTTAGCGCAAGTACAGACGGTTACACCTCTTTGTAAACACCTCTGGATCGCTCGGCGAAACAGAATTCGTGCAGCGAAATTTCACTATATTCGCTTAGCGAGTATAATTTCGCTTAGCGAAATGGAGGCGGTTATACCTCCTTTGGAGACTTCTCTGGATCGCTCAGCGAGACGTAATTCGCGTAGCGAAACTTGTTTGGTTAGCTTAGCGAATATGAATTCGCTTAGCGAAAGTGAGGCAGTGATGCCCAACTTAGACTTTCCCTGTTTTCGCGTAGCGAAAGTAAATTCGCTTAGCGAAAAGTTGCCTTAAAACAAGACAGCAACCTTATGGAACCATTTTGATTCTCTTCATGAAACCACTTCTTTTCTCATTTTGAGTCACTTGATTAACTAGATGAACTAAGGATAAGGTATAAAACATGTTTCACTTTGGTGAAAGCACTTTGAGATTAAATTCCATTTAAAGTCACTTAGGGTTTTTCTTTGAAAAACACAAGTTATTGAAAACACTTTCCTTACATAAAAACTTGACTTGTCCAGGAAACATGTAGGAATTTATATTATCTTTCTAAGCAAACCAAGATCACTTCATTTCCACGAGCGTACCTCGAAATACAACGTTTCGGACGCTTGATTATCGGCAGCAGGCGCTTGATCTTCAATCTTCAATGTTTGTATTCTGAATAGACGCTTGATTAGATTCACCGGACACTTTTTAAATTAGCTAAGGAGCTTGGTTATCCACTGCGCACATTCACAAGGTTGTTTAACTCGTAGCATTCTTAGCAGTTAGCGTATTATGCTTCTTTGACCCTCTTAATGCATGAATTAGGATTTGATGTCTTCATGAAACTTTTAGATATGGATATTAGCTTTAATGAGACACAGGTTTCATTCAATTCTGACATCTAAAGCTCAATATTTGGTCATCAGACGCTACAAAGGTATGACGGTCAGTAACAACATCACGTCACCAACTTACGGATGCAATTTGACAAAGATAGAGATCGATTTCGCTCATCACTTCTTTATGAGAGTTGCAGATATTTCTCTAATCCTTACAACGATACCAAGATCGATGCTTTCGAACACCTAAAGCTCCAGAAATCGTCCGCAGACGCTTGCATGTTCTGATTGTCACGAATAGTACCACATCTCAAGCTTGAAGAAGGAATTTCACTTAGATCGGGATTGGTTCAGATCTCGACTTGTCCAGGAAACATGTAGGAATTTATATTATCTTTCTAAGCAAACCAAGATCACTTCATTTCCACGAGCGTACCTCGAAATACGACGTTTCGGACGCTTGATTATCGGCAGCAGGCGCTTGATCATCAATCTTCAATGTTTTTGCTTTTCCAGCTTTTGTACTTTTGTTTTTATTCACGCTTGTCCTCTCTTGATTCTATTAGAATTGCTAAAGCTTTTGTCTTCTTCTATTACAGTACTTCATGTTCAGGACTTTATAGAAAAGGGTACCTTATTTTCTGGTCAAGCTTGGACTTTGAATCTTAATACTTTATTCAAAATTACTTCTCCTGCCTTCATAATGTTTGTATTCTGAATAGACGCTTGATTAGATTCACCGGACGCTTCTTAAATTAGCTAAGGCGCTTGGTTAAGCACGGGGCACATTCACAAGGCTGTTTAACTCGTAGCATTCATAGCAATTGGCGTATTATGCTTCTTTGACCCTCTTAATGCACGAATTAGGATTCGATGTCTTCATTAAACTTATAGATATGGATATTAGATTCAATGAGATAACGGTTTCATCTAATTCGAACACCTACAAATCAATATATGTCCATCAGATGCTACAAAGGTATGACTGTCAGGAACAACATCACATCACCAACTTGTGGATCCAATTTGACAAAGATAGACATCGATTTCGCTCTAGAACTCTTCACGAGAGTTGCAACTATTTCTATAAGCCCAACAACGATATCAAGATCGTTGCTTTTGAACACCTAAAGCTCCAGAAATTGTCAGCAGACGCTTGCATGTTCTGTTTGTCTTGAACAGTATCACATCTCAAGCTTGAAGAAGGAATTTCACTTAGATCGGGATTGGTTCAGATTTCAAATTCTGTAGGAAACAGGTAGTTATTTAAAATACCACGTTTCGGACCCTTGATTATCGGCAACAGGCGCTTGATCTTCAATCTTCAGTGTTTTTGCTTTTCCAGCTTTTGTACTTTTGTTTTTATTCACGCTTGTCTTCTCTTTATTCTATTAGAATTGCTGAAGCTTTTGTCATCTTCTATTACAGTACTTCATGCTTCAAGACTTTATAGAAAAGGGTGCCTTATTTTCTGGTCAAGCTTGGACTTTGAATATCTTAATACTTCATTCAAAATTACTTCTCCAGCCTTCATGATGTTTGTATTCTGAATAGACGCTTGATTAGATTCGCCGGATGCTTCTTAAATTAGCTAAGGAGCTTGGTTATCCACTGCGCACATTCCCAAGGTTGTTTAACTCGTAGATTCTTAGCAGTTAGCGTATTATGCTTCTTTGACCCTCTTAATGCACGAATTAGGATTCGATGTCTGCATGAAACTTTTAGATATGGATATTAGCTTTAATGAGACACTGGTTTCATTCAAGTCTGACATCTAAAGCTCAATATATGGTCATCAGACGCTACAAAGGTATGACGGTCGGGAACAACATCACGTCACCAACTTACGGATGTAATTTGACAAAGATAGAGATCGATTTCCCTCTTGACCTCTTCATGAGAGTTACAGATATTTCTCTAAGCCTTCCAATAATACCAAGATCGATGCTTTTTAACAACTAAAGCTCCAGAAATTGTCAGCAGACGCTTGCATGTTCTGATTGTCACGAACAGTATCACATCTTGAGCTTGAAGAATGAATTTCCCTCAGATAGAGATTGGTTCAGATCTCGAATTCTCCCAGAAACATGTAGGTATTTCTCTTATCTTTCTAAAAAAACCAAGATCACTTCATTTCGACAAGCGTACCTCAAAATACGACGTTTCGGACGCTTGATTATCGGCAACAGGCGCTTGACTTCAATCTTCAATGTTTTTGCTTTTCCTGCATTTGTACTATTGTTTGTATTCACGCTTGTCTTCTCTTTATTCTATTAGAATTGTTGAAGCTTTTGTCTTCTTCTATTACAGTACTTCATGCTTCAGGACTTTATAGAAAAGGGTACCTTATTTTCTGGTCAAGCTTGGACTTTGAATATCTTAATACTTCATTCAAAATTACTTTTCCAGCCTTCATAAAGTTTGTATTCTGAATAGACGCTTGATTAGATTCACCGGACGCTTCTTAAATTAGCTAAGGAGCTTGGTTATCCACTGGACACATTCACAAGGTTGTTTAACTTGTAGCATTCTTAGCAGTTAGCGTATTATGTTTCTTTGACCCTCTTAATGCACGAATTAGGATTCGATGTCTTCATGAAACTATTAGATATGGATATTTGCTTTAATGAGACACTGGTTTCATTCAAATCTGACGTCTAAAGCTCAATATTTGGTCATCAGACGCTACAAAGGTATGACGGTTAGGAACAACATCACGTCACCAACTTACGGATGCAATTTGACAAAGATGGAGATCGATTTTGCTCATCATCTCTTCATGAGAGTTGCGGATATTTCTCTAAGCCTTCCAAGGATACCAAGATCGACTTCTCTCTTGACCTCTTCATGAGAGTTGCGGATATTTCTCTAAGCCTTCCAACGATACCAAGATCGATGCTTTTGAACACCTAAAGCTCCAGAATTTGGCAGCAGACGCTTGCATGTTCTGATTATCACGAACAGTACCATATCTCAAGCTTGAAGAAGGAATTTCACTCAGATCGGGGTTGGTTCAGATCTCGGCTTGTGCAGGAAACATGTAGGTATTTATATTATCTTTCCAAGAAAACCAAGATCACTTCATTTCCACAAGCATACCTCGAAATATGACGTTTCGGACGCTTGATTATCGGCAGCAGGCGCTTGACTTCAATCTTCAATATTTTTGCTTTGCTAGCTTTTGTACTTTTGTTTTTATTCACGCATGTCTTCTCTTTATACTATTAGAATTGCTGAAGCTTTTGTCTTCTTCTATTATAGTTCTTCATGATTCAGGACTTTATAGAAAAGGGTACCTTATTTTCTGGTCAAGCTTGGACTTTGAATATCTTAATACTTCATTCAAAATTACTTCTCCAGCCTTCATAATGTTTGTATTTTGAATAGACGCTTGATTAGATTCACCGGACGTGTCTTAAATTAGCTAAGGCGCTTGTTTATCCACTGGGCACATTCACAAGGCTGTTTAACTCGTAGCATTCTTAACAGTTAGCGTATTATGCTTTTTTGACCCTCTTAATCAAGAATTAGGATTCGATGTCTTCATTAAACTTATTGATATGGATTTAGATTTAATGAGATAACGGTTTCATCTGATTCGAACACCTACAACTCAATATATGTCCATCAGACGCTACAAAGGTATGACTGTCAGGAACAACATCACATCACCAACTTGTGGATCCAATTTGACAAAGATAGACATCGATTTCGCTCTAGAACTCTTCACGAGAGTTGCAACTATTTCTATAAGCCCAACAACGATATCAAGATCGTTGCTTTTGAACACCTAAAGCTCCAGAAATTGTCAGCAGACGCTTGCATGTTCTGTTTGTCTTGAACAGTATCACATCTCAAGCTTGAAGAAGGAATTTCACTCAGATCGGGATTGGTTCAGATCTCGAATTCTGCAGGAAACAGGTAGTTATTTATATTATCTTTCTATGAATACCAAGATCACTTCATTTCGACGAGCGTTCCTCAAAATACGAAGTTTTCCGACGCTTGATTATCGGCAGCAGGGGCGTGACATCAATCTTCAGTGTTTTTGCTTTTCCAGCTTTTGTACTTTTGTTTTTATTCACGCTTGTCTTCTCTTTATTCTATTAGAATTGCTGAAGCTTTTGTCATCTTCTATTACAGTACTTCATGCTTCAAGACTTTATAGAAAAGGGTGCCTTATTTTCTGGTCAAGCTTGGACTTTGAATATCTTAATACTTCATTCAAAATTACTTCTCCAGCCTTCATAATGTTTGTATTCTGAATAGACGCTTGATTAGATTCGCCGGATGCTTCTTAAATTAGCTAAGGAGCTTGGTTATCCACTGCGCACATTCCCAAGGTTGTTTAACTCGTAGATTCTTAGCAGTTAGCGTATTATGCTTCTTTGACCCTCTTAATGCACGAATTAGGATTCGATGTCTGCATGAAACTTTTAGATATGGATATTAGCTTTAATGAGACACTGGTTTCATTCAAGTCTGACATCTAAAGCTCAATATATGGTCATCAGACGCTACAAAGGTATGACGGTCGGGAACAACATCACGTCACCAACTTACGGATGTAATTTGACAAAGATAGAGATCGATTTCCCTCTTGACCTCTTCATGAGAGTTACGTATATTTCTCTAAGCCTTCCAATAATACCAAGATCGATGCTTTTTAACAACTAAAGCTCCAGAAATTGTCAGCAGACGCTTGCATGTTCTGATTGTCACGAACAGTATCACATCTTGAGCTTGAAGAATGAATTTCCCTCAGATAGAGATTGGTTCAGATCTCGAATTCTCCCAGAAACATGTAGGTATTTCTCTTATCTTTCTAAAAAAACCAAGATCACTTCATTTCGACAAGCATACCTCAAAATACGACGTTTCGGACGCTTGATTATCGGCAACAGGCGCTTGACTTCAATCTTCAATGTTTTTGCTTTTCCTGCATTTGTACTATTGTTTGTATTCACGCTTGTCTTCTCTTTATTCTATTAGAATTGTTGAAGCTTTTGTCTTCTTCTATTACAGTACTTCATGCTTCAGGACTTTATAGAAAAGGGTACCTTATTTTCTGGTCAAGCTTGGACTTTGAATATCTTAATACTTCATTCAAAATTACTTCTCCAGCCTTCATAATGTTTGTATTCTGAATAGACGCTTGATTAGATTCACCGGACGCTTCTTAAATTAGCTAAGGAGCTTGGTTATCCACTGCGCACATTCACAAGGTTGTTTAACTCGTAGCATTCTTAGCAGTTAGCGTATTATGCTTCTTTGACCCTCTTAACGCACGAATTAGGATTCGATGTCTTCATGAAACTTTTAGATATGGATATTAGCTTTAATAAAACACTGGTTTCATTCAATTCTGACATCTAAAGCTCAATATTTGGTCATCAGACGCTACAAAGGTATGACGGTCAGGAACAACATCACGTCACCAACTTACGGATGCAATTTGATAAAGATAGAGATCGATTTCACTCATCACCTCTTTATGAGAGTTGCGGATATTTCTCTAAGCCTTACAACGATACCAAGATCGATGCTTTTGAACACCTAAAGCTCCAGAAATCGTCCGCAGACGCTTGCATGTTCTGATTGTCACGAATAGTACCACATCTCAAGCTTGAAGAAGGAATTTCACTCAGATCGGGATTGGTTCAGATCTCGACTTGTCCAGGAAGCATGTAGGAATTTATATTATCTTTCCAATGAAACCAAGATCACTTCATTTCCACGAGCGTACCTCGAAATACGACATTTCGGACGCTTGATTATCGGCAGCAGGCGCTTGATCTTCAATCTTCAATGTTTTTGCTTTTCCTGCATTTGTACTATTGTTTGTATTCACGCTTGTCTTCTCTTTATTCTATTAGAATTGCTGAAGCTTTTGTCTTCTTCTATTACAGTACTTAATGCTTCAGGACTTTATAGAAAAGGGTACCTTATTTTCTGGTCAAGCTTGGACTTTGAATATCTTAATACTTCATTAAAAATTGCTTTTCCAGCCTTCATAATGTTTGTATTCTGAATAAACGCTTGATTAGATTCACCGGACGCTTCTTAAATTAGCTAGGGAGCTTGGTTATCCACTGGGCACATTCACAAGGTTGTTTAACTTGTAGCATTCTTAGCAGTTAGCGTATTATGTTTCTTTGACCCTCTTAATGCACGAATTAGGATTCGATGTCATCATGAAACTTTTAGATTTGATATTAGCTTTATTGAGACACTAGTTTCATTCAATTCTGACATCTAAAGCACAATATTTGGTCATTAGACACTACAAAGGTATGACGGTCAGGAACAACATCACGTCAACAACTTACGGATGCAATTTGACAAAGATAGAGATCGATTTTGCTCATCACCTCTTCATGAGAGTTGCGGATATTTCTCTAAGCCTTCCAACGATACCAAGATCGATGCTTTTGAACACCTATAGTTCCAGAATTTGGCAGCAGACGCTTGCATTTTCTGATTATCACGAACAGTACGACATCTCAAGCTTGAAAAAGGAATTTCACTCAGATCGAGATTGGTTCAGATCTCGACTTGTGCAGGAAACATGTAGGTATTTATGTTATCTTTCCAAGAAAACCAAGATCACTTCATTTCCACGAGCGTACCTTGAAATACGACGTTTAGGACGCTTGATTATCGGCAGCAGGCGCTTGACTTTAATCTTCAATGTTTTTGCTTTGCCAGCTTTTGTACTTTTGTTTTTATTCACGCTTGTCTTCTCTTTATTCTATTAGAATTGCTGAAGCTTTTGTCTTCTTCTATCACAATATTTCATGATTCAGGACTTTATAGAAAAGGGTACCTTATTTTCTGGTTAAGCTTGGACTTTGAATATCTTAATACTTCATTCAAAATTACTTCTCCAGCCTTCATAATGTTTGTATTCTGAATAGACGCTTGATTAGATTCACCGGACGCTTCTTAAATTAGCTAAGGCGCTTGGTTAAGCACGGGGCACATTCACAAGGCTGTTTAACTCGTAGCATTCATAGCAATTGGCGTATTATGCTTCTTTGACCCTCTTAATGCACGAATTAGGATTCGATGTCTTCATTAAACTTATAGATATGGATATTAGATTCAATGAGATAACGGTTTCATCTAATTCGAACACCTACAACTCAATATATGTCCATCAGATGCTACAAAGGTATGACTGTCGGGAACAACATCACATCACCAACTTGTGGATCCAATTTGACAAAGATAGACATCGATTTCGCTCTTGAACTCTTCACGAGAGTTGCAGTTATTTCTATGGGCCCAACAACGATATCAAGATCGTTGCTTTTGAACACCTAAAGCTCCAGAAATTGTCAGCAGACGCTTGCATGTTCTGTTTGTCTTGAACAGTATCACATCTCAAGCTTGAAGAAGGAATTTCACTTAGATCGGGATTGGTTCAGATTTCAAATTCTGTAGGAAACAGGTAGTTATTTAAAATACCACGTTTCGGACCCTTGATTATCGGCAACAGGCGCTTGATCTTCAATCTTCAGTGTTTTTGCTTTTCCAGCTTTTGTACTTTTGTTTTTATTCACGCTTGTCTTCTCTTTATTCTATTAGAATTGCTGAAGCTTTTGTCATCTTCTATTACAGTACTTCATGCTTCAAGACTTTATAGAAAAGGGTGCCTTATTTTCTGGTCAAGCTTGGACTTTGAATATCTTAACACTTCATTCAAAATTACTTCTCCAGCCTTCATGATGTTTGTATTCTGAATAGAGGCTTGATTAGATTCGCCGGATGCTTCTTAAATTAGCTAAGGAGCTTGGTTATCCACTGCGCACATTCCCAAGGTTGTTTAACTCGTAGATTCTTAGCAGTTAGCGTATTATGCTTCTTTGACCCTCTTAATGCACGAATTAGGATTCGATGTCTGCATGAAACTTTTAGATATGGATATTAGCTTTAATGAGACACTGGTTTCATTCAAGTCTGACATCTAAAGCTCAATATATGGTCATCAGACGCTACAAAGGTATGACGGTCGGGAACAACATCACGTCACCAACTTACGGATGTAATTTGACAAAGATAGAGATCGATTTCCCTCTTGACCTCTTCATGAGAGTTACGGATATTTCTCTAAGCCTTCCAATAATACCAAGATCGATGCTTTTTAACAACTAAAGCTCCAGAAATTGTCAGCAGACGCTTGCATGTTCTGATTGTCACGAACAGTATCACATCTTGAGCTTGAAGAATGAATTTCCCTCAGATAGAGATTGGTTCAGATCTCGAATTCTCCAGAAACAT
The DNA here is from genome assembly GCA_039655645.1 of Ammopiptanthus mongolicus. Lineage (NCBI taxonomy): Eukaryota > Viridiplantae > Streptophyta > Magnoliopsida > Fabales > Fabaceae > Ammopiptanthus > Ammopiptanthus mongolicus. The sequence goes on along the minus strand of CM077345.1, from coordinate 54,983,873 downwards.
GTAGGTATTTCTCTTATCTTTCTAAAAAAACCAAGATCACTTCATTTCGACAAGCGTACCTCAAAATACGACGTTTCGGACGCTTGATTATCGGCAACAGGCGCTTGACTTCAATCTTCAATGTTTTTGCTTTTCCTGCATTTGTACTATTGTTTGTATTCACGCTTGTCTTCTCTTTATTCTATTAGAATTGTTGAAGCTTTTGTCTTCTTCTATTACAGTACTTCATGCTTCAGGACTTTATAGAAAAGGGTACCTTATTTTCTGGTCAAGCTTGGACTTTGAATATCTTAATACTTCATTCAAAATTACTTTTCCAGCCTTCATAAAGTTTGTATTCTGAATAGACGCTTGATTAGATTCACCGGACGCTTCTTAAATTAGCTAAGGAGCTTGGTTATCCACTGGACACATTCACAAGGTTGTTTAACTTGTAGCATTCTTAGCAGTTAGCGTATTATGTTTCTTTGACCCTCTTAATGCACGAATTAGGATTCGATGTCTTCATGAAACTATTAGATATGGATATTTGCTTTAATGAGACACTGGTTTCATTCAAATCTGACGTCTAAAGCTCAATATTTGGTCATCAGACGCTACAAAGGTATGACGGTTAGGAACAACATCACGTCACCAACTTACGGATGCAATTTGACAAAGATGGAGATCGATTTTGCTCATCATCTCTTCATGAGAGTTGCGGATATTTCTCTAAGCCTTCCAAGGATACCAAGATCGACTTCTCTCTTGACCTCTTCATGAGAGTTGCGGATATTTCTCTAAGCCTTCCAACGATACCAAGATCGATGCTTTTGAACACCTAAAGCTCCAGAATTTGGCAGCAGACGCTTGCATGTTCTGATTATCACGAACAGTACCATATCTCAAGCTTGAAGAAGGAATTTCACTCAGATCGGGATTGGTTCAGATCTCGGCTTGTGCAGGAAACATGTAGGTATTTATATTATCTTTCCAAGAAAACCAAGATCACTTCATTTCCACAAGCATACCTCGAAATATGACGTTTCGGACGCTTGATTATCGGCAGCAGGCGCTTGACTTCAATCTTCAATATTTTTGCTTTGCTAGCTTTTGTACTTTTGTTTTTATTCACGCATGTCTTCTCTTTATACTATTAGAATTGCTGAAGCTTTTGTCTTCTTCTATTATAGTTCTTCATGATTCAGGACTTTATAGAAAAGGGTACCTTATTTTCTGGTCAAGCTTGGACTTTGAATATCTTAATACTTCATTCAAAATTACTTCTCCAGCCTTCATAATGTTTGTATTTTGAATAGACGCTTGATTAGATTCACCGGACGTGTCTTAAATTAGCTAAGGCGCTTGTTTATCCACTGGGCACATTCACAAGGCTGTTTAACTCGTAGCATTCTTAACAGTTAGCGTATTATGCTTTTTTGACCCTCTTAATCAAGAATTAGGATTCGATGTCTTCATTAAACTTATTGATATGGATTTAGATTTAATGAGATAACGGTTTCATCTGATTCGAACACCTACAACTCAATATATGTCCATCAGACGCTACAAAGGTATGACTGTCAGGAACAACATCACATCACCAACTTGTGGATCCAATTTGACAAAGATAGACATCGATTTCGCTCTTGAACTCTTCACGAGAGTTGCAACTATTTCTATAAGCCCAACAACGATATCAAGATCGTTGCTTTTGAACACCTAAAGCTCCAGAAATTGTCAGCAGACGCTTGCATGTTCTGTTTGTCTTGAACAGTATCACATCTCAAGCTTGAAGAAGGAATTTCACTCAGATCGGGATTGGTTCAGATCTCGAATTCTGCAGGAAACAGGTAGTTATTTATATTATCTTTCTATGAATACCAAGATCACTTCATTTCGACGAGCGTTCCTCAAAATACGAAGTTTTCCGACGCTTGATTATCGGCAGCAGGGGCGTGACATCAATCTTCAGTGTTTTTGCTTTTCCAGCTTTTGTACTTTTGTTTTTATTCACGCTTGTCTTCTCTTTATTCTATTAGAATTGCTGAAGCTTTTGTCATCTTCTATTACAGTACTTCATGCTTCAAGACTTTATAGAAAAGGGTGCCTTATTTTCTGGTCAAGCTTGGACTTTGAATATCTTAATACTTCATTCAAAATTACTTCTCCAGCCTTCATAATGTTTGTATTCTGAATAGACGCTTGATTAGATTCGCCGGATGCTTCTTAAATTAGCTAAGGAGCTTGGTTATCCACTGCGCACATTCCCAAGGTTGTTTAACTCGTAGATTCTTAGCAGTTAGCGTATTATGCTTCTTTGACCCTCTTAATGCACGAATTAGGATTCGATGTCTGCATGAAACTTTTAGATATGGATATTAGCTTTAATGAGACACTGGTTTCATTCAAGTCTGACATCTAAAGCTCAATATATGGTCATCAGACGCTACAAAGGTATGACGGTCGGGAACAACATCACGTCACCAACTTACGGATGTAATTTGACAAAGATAGAGATCGATTTCCCTCTTGACCTCTTCATGAGAGTTACGTATATTTCTCTAAGCCTTCCAATAATACCAAGATCGATGCTTTTTAACAACTAAAGCTCCAGAAATTGTCAGCAGACGCTTGCATGTTCTGATTGTCACGAACAGTATCACATCTTGAGCTTGAAGAATGAATTTCCCTCAGATAGAGATTGGTTCAGATCTCGAATTCTCCCAGAAACATGTAGGTATTTCTCTTATCTTTCTAAAAAAACCAAGATCACTTCATTTCGACAAGCATACCTCAAAATACGACGTTTCGGACGCTTGATTATCGGCAACAGGCGCTTGACTTCAATCTTCAATGTTTTTGCTTTTCCTGCATTTGTACTTTTGTTTGTATTCACGCTTGTCTTCTCTTTATTCTATTAGAATTGTTGAAGCTTTTGTCTTCTTCTATTACAGTACTTCATGCTTCAGGACTTTATAGAAAAGGGTACCTTATTTTCTGGTCAAGCTTGGACTTTGAATATCTTAATACTTCATTCAAAATTACTTCTCCAGCCTTCATAATGTTTGTATTCTGAATAGACGCTTGATTAGATTCACCGGACGCTTCTTAAATTAGCTAAGGAGCTTGGTTATCCACTGCGCACATTCACAAGGTTGTTTAACTCGTAGCATTCTTAGCAGTTAGCGTATTATGCTTCTTTGACCCTCTTAACGCACGAATTAGGATTCGATGTCTTCATGAAACTTTTAGATATGGATATTAGCTTTAATAAAACACTGGTTTCATTCAATTCTGACATCTAAAGCTCAATATTTGGTCATCAGAAGCTACAAAGGTATGACGGTCAGGAACAACATCACGTCACCAACTTACGGATGCAATTTGACAAAGATAGAGATCGATTTCACTCATCACCTCTTTATGAGAGTTGCGGATATTTCTCTAAGCCTTACAACGATACCAAGATCGATGCTTTTGAACACCTAAAGCTCCAGAAATCGTCCGCAGACGCTTGCATGTTCTGATTGTCACGAATAGTACCACATCTCAAGCTTGAAGAAGGAATTTCACTCAGATCGGGATTGGTTCAGATCTCGACTTGTCCAGGAAACATGTAGGAATTTATATTATCTTTCCAATGAAACCAAGATCACTTCATTTCCACGAGCGTACCTCGAAATACGACATTTCGGACGCTTGATTATCGGCAACAGGCGCTTGATCTTCAATCTTCAATGTTTTTGCTTTTCCTGCATTTGTACTATTGTTTGTATTCACGCTTGTCTTCTCTTTATTCTATTAGAATTGCTGAAGCTTTTTTCTTCTTCTATTACAGTACTTAATGCTTCAGGACTTTATAGAAAAGGGTACCTTATTTTCTGGTCAAGCTTGGACTTTGAATATCTTAATACTTCATTAAAAATTACTTTTCCAGCCTTCATAATGTTTGTATTCTGAATAAACGCTTGATTAGATTCACCGGACGCTTCTTAAATTAGCTAGGGAGCTTGGTTATCCACTGGGCACATTCACAAGGTTGTTTAACTTGTAGCATTCTTAGCAGTTAGCGTATTATGTTTCTTTGACCCTCTTAATGCACGAATTAGGATTCGATGTCTTCATGAAACTTTTAGATTTGATATTAGCTTTATTGAGACACTAGTTTCATTCAAATCTGACGTCTAAAGCTCAATATTTGGTCATCAGACGCTACAAAGGTATGACGGTTAGGAACAACATCACGTCACCAACTTACGGATGCAATTTGACAAAGATGGAGATCGATTTTGCTCATCATCTCTTCATGAGAGTTGCGGATATTTCTCTAAGCCTTCCAAGGATACCAAGATCGACTTCTCTCTTGACCTCTTCATGAGAGTTGCGGATATTTCTCTAAGCCTTCCAACGATACCAAGATCGATGCTTTTGAACACCTAAAGCTCCAGAATTTGGCAGCAGACGCTTGCATGTTCTGATTATCACGAACAGTACCATATCTCAAGCTTGAAGAAGGAATTTCACTCAGATCGGGATTGGTTCAGATCTTGGCTTGTGCAGGAAACATGTAGGTATTTATATTATCTTTCCAAGAAAACCAAGATCACTTCATTTCCACAAGCATACCTCGAAATATGACGTTTCGGACGCTTGATTATCGGCAGCAGGCGCTTGACTTCAATCTTCAATGTTTTTGCTTTGCTAGCTTTTGTACTTTTGTTTTTATTCACGCTTGTCTTCTCTTTATTCTATTAGAATTGCTGAAGCTTTTGTCTTCTTCTATTACAGTTCTTCATGATTCAGGACTTTATAGAAAAGGGTACCTTATTTTCTGGTCAAGCTTGGACTTTGAATATCTTAATACTTCATTCAAAATTACTTCTCCAGCCTTCATAATGTTTGTATTCTGAATAGACGCTTGATTAGATTCACCGGACGTGTCTTAAATTAGCTAAGGCGCTTGTTTATCCACTGGGCACATTCACAAGGCTGTTTAACTCGTAGCATTCTTAACAGTTAGCGTATTATGCTTCTTTGACCCTCTTAATCAAGAATTAGGATTCGATGTCTTCATTAAACTTATTGATATGGATTTAGATTTAATGAGATAACGGTTTCATCTGATTCGAACACCTACAACTCAATATATGTCCATCAGACGCTACAAAGGTATGACTGTCAGGAACAACATCACATCACCAACTTGTGGATCCAATTTGACAAAGATAGACATCGATTTCGCTCTTGAACTCTTCACGAGAGTTGCAGCTATTTCTATGAGCCCAACAACGATATCAAGATCGTTGCTTTTGAACACTAAAGCTCCAAAAATTTTCAGCAGACGCTTGCATGTTCTGATTGTCTTGAACAGTATCACATCTCAAGAATGAAGAAGGAATTTCACTCAGATCGGGATTGGTTCAGATCTCGACTTCTCCAGGAAACATGTAGGTATTTATGTTATCTTTCTAAGAAAACCAAGATCACTTCATTTCGATGAGCGTACCTCAGAATACGACGTTTCAGATGCTTGATTATCGACAACAGGCACTTGACTTCAATCTTCACTGTTTTTGCTTCTCCAGCATTTGTACTGTTGTTTTTTTTCACGCTTGTCTTCTCTTTATACTATTAGAATTTCCGAAGCTTTTGTCTTCTTCTATTACAGTACTTCATGCTTCAAGACTTTATAGAAATGGGTACCTTATTTTCTGGTCAAGCTTGGACTTTGAATATCTTAATACTTCATTCAAAATTACTTCTCCAGCCTTCATAATGTTTGTATTCTGAATAGATGCTTGATTAGATTCACCGAACGCTTCTTAAATTAGCTAAGGTGCTTGGTTATCCACAGGTCGCATTCACAAGGCTGTTTAACTCGTAGCATTCTTAGCAGTTAGCGTATTATGCTCCTTTGACTCTCTTAATGCACGAATTAGGATTCGATGCCTTCGTGAAACTTGTAGATTTGGATATTAGCTTTAGTGAGACACCGGTTTCATTCAATTCGGACATCTAAAGCTCAATATTTGGTCATCAGATGCTACAAAGGTATGACGGTCAGGAACAACATCACGTCACCAACTTACGGATGCAATTTGACATAGATAGAGATCGATTTCGCTTTGAGCTCTTCATGAGAGTTGTGGATATTTCTGTAAGCCTTCCAACGATGCCAAGATCGATGCTTTTGAAGACCTAAAGCTCCAGAGATTGTCAGCAGACGCTTGCATGTTCTGATTGTCACGAACAGTATCACATCTCAAGCTTGAAGAAGAAATTTCGCTGAAAACGAGATTGGTTCAGATCTTGAATTCTCCAGGAAACATGTATTTATTTATCTTATCTTTGTAACAAAACCAAGATCACTTCATTTCGACGAGCATACCTCAAAATACGACGTTTCGGACGCTTGATTATTGGCAGCAGGCGCCTGACTTCAATCTTCAGTGTTTTTGCTTTTGCAACTTTTGTACTTTTGTCTTTATTCTTGCTTCTCTTCTCTTTCTTCTATTAGAGTTGCTGAAGCTTTTGTCTTCTAATATTACAATAATTGATGTTTCCGAACATTATGGAAAAGGGACCTCGTTTTCTGGTCAAGCTTGGACTTTCAATATCTTAATACTTCATTCGAAATTACTTCTCTAGCCATCATAATGTTCTGTATTCTGAGTAGACGCTTGATTAGCTTAACCGGAGGATTCTTAAATGAGCTAAGGTGCTTGGTTATCCACTGGGCACATTCACAAGGCTGTTTAACTCATTGCATTCTGACCAGTGAGCGTATTATGCTTCTTAGACACCCTTAATGGCCGAATTAGGATTCGATGTCTTTATTAAACTTATAGATATGGATATTAGATTTAATTAAATACCGGTTTCATCTAATTCGAACACCTACAACTCAATATATGTCCATCAGACGCTACAAAGGTATGAATGTCAGAATAACATGACATCACCAACTTACGGATGCAATTTGACAAAGATAGACATCGATTTCGCTCTTGAACTCGTCATGAGAGTTACAGCTATTTCTATGAGCCCAACAACGATATCAAGATCGTTGCTTTTTAACACCTAAAGCTCCAGAATTGTCAGCAGACGCTTGCATGTTCTGTTTGTCTTGAATAGTATCACATCTCAAGCTTGAAGAAGGAATTTCACTCAGATCGGGATTGGTTCAGATCTCGAATTCTGCAGGAAAAAGGTAGGAATTTATATTATCTTTCTAAGAAAACCAAGATCACTTCATTTCAATGAGCGTTCCTCAAAATACGAAGTTTCCGACGCTTGATTATCGGCAGCAGGGGCTTGACTTCAATCTTCAGTGTTTTTGCTTTTCCAGCATTTGTACCTTTGTTTTTATTCACGCATGTCTTCTCTTTATTCTATTAGAATTGCTGAAGCTTTTGTCATCTTCTATTACAGTACTTCATGCTTCAGGACTTTATAGAAAAGGGTACCTTATTTTCTGGTCAAGCTTGGACTTTGAATATCTTAATACTTCAATCAAAATTACTTCTCCAGCCTTCATAATGTTTGTATTCTAAATAGACGCTTGATTAGATTCACCGGACGCTTCTTAAATTAGCTAAGGAGCTTGGTTATCCACAGTGCACATTCACAAGTTTGTTTAACTCGTAGCATTCTTAGCAGTTAGCGTATTATGCTTCTTTGACCCTCTTAAAGCACGAATTAGGATTCGAAGTCTTCAAGAAACTTTTAGATATGGATATTAGCTTTAATGAGACACTGGTTTCATTCAATTCTGACATCTAAACCTCAATATTTGGTCATCAGACGCTACAAAGGTATGACGGTCAGGAACAACATCACGTCACCAACTTACGGATGCAATTTGACAAAGATAGAGATCGATTTCGCTCATCACCTCTTTATGAGAGTTGCGGATATTTCTCTAAGCCTTACAACGATACCAAGATCGATGCTTTTGAACACCTAAAGCTCCAGAAATCGTCCGCAGACGCTTGCATGTTCTGATTGTCACGAATAGTACCACACCTCAAGCTTGAAGAAGGAATTTCACTCAGATCGGGATTGGTTCAGATCTCGACTTGTGCAGGAAGCATGTAGGTATTTATATTATCTTTCCATGAAAACCAAGGTCATTTCATTTCCACGAGCGTACCTCGAAATACGACGTTTCAGACGCTTGATTATCGGCAGCAGGCGCTTGACTTCAATCTTCAATGTTTTTGCTTTTCCAGCTTTTGTACTTTTGTTTTTATTCACGCTTGTCTTCTCTTTATTCTATTAGAATTGCTGAAGCTTTTGTCTTCCTCTATTACAGTACTTCATGCTTCAGGACTTTATAGAAAAGGGTACCTTATTTTCTGGTCAAGCTTGGACTTTGAATATCTTAATACTTCATTCAAAATTACTTCTCCAGCCTTCATAATGTTTGTATTCTGAATAGACGCTTGATTAGATTCACCGGACGCTTCTTAAATTAGCTAAGGCGCTTGATTATCCACTGGGCACATTCACAAGGCTGTTTAACTCGTAGCATTCTTAGCAGTTAGCGTATTATGCTTCTTTGACCCTCTTAATGCACGAATTAGGATTCGTTGTCTTCATTAAACTTGTAGATATGGATATTAGATTTAATGAGATACCGGTTTCATCTAATTCGAACACCAACAACTCAATATATGTCCATCAGACGCTACAAAGGTATGACAGTCAAGAACAACATCACATCACCAACTTGTGGATCCAATTTGACAAAGATAGACATTGATTTTGCTCTTGAACTCTTCACGAGAGTTGCTGCTATTTCTATAAGCCCAACAACGATATCAAGATCGTTGCTTTTGAACTCCTAAAGCTCCAGAAATTGTCAGCAGACGCTTGCATGTTCTGTTTGTCTTGAACAGTATCACATCTCAAGCTTGAAGAAGGAATTTCACTCAGATCGGGATTGGTTCAGATCTCGAATTCTGCAGGAAACAGGTAGTTATTTATATTATCTTTCTATGAATACCAAGATCACTTCATTTCGACGAGCGTTCCTCAAAATACGAAGTTTTCCGACGCTTGATTATCGGCAGCAGGGGCTTGACATCAATCTTCAGTGTTTTTGCTTTTCCAGCTTTTGTACTTTTGTTTTTATTCACGCTTGTCTTCTCTTTATTCTATTAGAATTGCTGAAGCTTTTGTCTTCTTCTATTACAGTACTTCATGCTTCAAGACTTTATAGAAAAGGGTACCTTATTTTCTGGTCAAGCTTGGACTTTGAATATCTTAATACTTCATTCAAAATTACTTCTCCAGCCTTCATAATGTTTGTATTCTGAATAGACGCTTGATTAGATTCACCGGATGCTTCTTAAATTAGCTAAGGAGCTTGGTTATCCACTGCGCACATTCCCAAGGTTGTTTAACTCGTAGATTCTTAGCAGTTAGCGTATTATGCTTCTTTGACCCTCTTAATGCACGAATTAGGATTCGATGTCTGCATGAAACTTTTAGATATGGATATTAGCTTTAATGAGACACTGGTTTCATTCAAGTCTGACATCTAAAGCTCAATATATGGTCATCAGACGCTACAAAGGTATGACGGTCGGGAACAACATCACGTCACCAACTTACGGATGTAATTTGACAAAGATAGAGATCGATTTCCCTCTTGACCTCTTCATGAGAGTTACGTATATTTCTCTAAGCCTTCCAATAATACCAAGATCGATGCTTTTTAACAACTAAAGCTCCAGAAATTGTCAGCAGACGCTTGCATGTTCTGATTGTCACGAACAGTATCACATCTTGAGCTTGAAGAATGAATTTCCCTCAGATAGAGATTGGTTCAGATCTCGAATTCTCCCAGAAACATGTAGGTATTTCTCTTATCTTTCTAAAAAACCAAGATCACTTCATTTCGACAAGCATACCTCAAAATACGACGTTTCGGACGCTTGATTATCGGCAACAGGCGCTTGACTTCAATCTTCAATGTTTTTGCTTTTCCTGCATTTGTACTATTGTTTGTATTCACGCTTGTCTTCTCTTTATTCTATTAGAATTGTTGAAGCTTTTGTCTTCTTCTATTACAGTACTTCATGCTTCAGGACTTTATAGAAAAGGGTACCTTATTTTCTGGTCAAGCTTGGACTTTGAATATCTTAATACTTCATTCAAAATTACTTTTCCAGCCTTCATAAAGTTTGTATTCTGAATAGACGCTTGATTAGATTCACCGGACGCTTCTTAAATTATCTAAGGAGCTTGGTTATCCACTGGACACATTCACAAGGTTGTTTAACTTGTAGCATTCTTAGCAGTTAGCGTATTATGTTTCTTTGACCCTCTTAATGCACGAATTAGGATTCGATGTCTTCATGAAACTATTAGATATGGATATTTGCTTTAATGAGACACTGGTTTCATTCAAATCTGACGTCTAAAGCTCAATATTTGGTCATCAGACGCTACAAAGGTATGACGGTTAGGAACAACATCACGTCACCAACTTACGGATGCAATTTGACAAAGATGGAGATCGATTTTGCTCATCATCTCTTCATGAGAGTTGCGGATATTTCTCTAAGCCTTCCAAGGATACCAAGATCGACTTCTCTCTTGACCTCTTCATGAGAGTTGCGGATATTTCTCTAAGCCTTCCAACGATACCAAGATCGATGCTTTTGAACACCTAAAGCTCCAGAATTTGGCAGCAGACGCTTGCATGTTCTGATTATCACGAACAGTACCATATCTCAAGCTTGAAGAAGGAATTTCACTCAGATCGGGGTTGGTTCAGATCTTGGCTTGTGCAGGAAACATGTAGGTATTTATATTATCTTTCCAAGAAAACCAAGATCACTTCATTTCCACAAGCATACCTCGAAATATGACGTTTCGGACGCTTGATTATCGGCAGCAGGCGCTTGACTTCAATCTTCAATATTTTTGCTTTGCTAGCTTTTGTACTTTTGTTTTTATTCACGCTTGTCTTCTCTTTATACTATTAGAATTGCTGAAGCTTTTGTCTTCTTCTATTACAGTTCTTCATGATTCAGGACTTTATAGAAAAGGGTACCTTATTTTCTGGTCAAGCTTGGACTTTGAATATCTTAATACTTCATTCAAAATTACTTCTCCAGCCTTCATAATGTTTGTATTCTGAATAGACGCTTGATTAGATTCACCGGACGTGTCTTAAATTAGCTAAGGCGCTTGTTTATCCACTGGGCACATTCACAAGGCTGTTTAACTCGTAGCATTCTTAACAGTTAGCGTATTATGCTTCTTTGACCCTCTTAATCAAGAATTAGGATTCGATGTCTTCATTAAACTTATTGATATGGATTTAGATTTAATGAGATAACGGTTTCATCTGATTCGAACACCTACAACTCAATATATGTCCATCAGACGCTACAAAGGTATGACTGTCAGGAACAACATCACATCACCAACTTGTGGATCCAATTTGACAAAGATAGACATCGATTTCGCTCTTGAACTCTTCACGAGAGTTGCAGCTATTTCTATGAGCCCAACAACGATATCAAGATCGTTGCTTTTGAACTACTAAAGCTCCAGAAATTTTCAGCAGACGCTTGCATGTTCTGATTGTCTTGAACAGTATCACATCTCAAGAATGAAGAAGGAATTTCACTCAGATCGGGATTGGTTCAGATCTCGACTTCTCCAGGAAACATGTAGGTATTTATGTTATCTTTCTAAGAAAACCAAGATCACTTCATTTCGACGAGCGTACCTCAGAATACGACGTTTCAGATGCTTGATTATCGACAACAGGCACTTGACTTCAATCTTCACTGTTTTTGCTTCTCCAGCATTTGTACTGTTGTTTTTTTTCACGCTTGTCTTCTCTTTATACTATTAGAATTTCCGAAGCTTTTGTCTTCTTCTATTACAGTACTTCATGCTTCAAGACTTTATAGAAATGGGTACCTTATTTTCTGGTCAAGCTTGGACTTTGAATATCTTAATACTTCATTCAAAATTACTTCTCCAGCCTTCATAATGTTTGTATTCTGAATAGATGCTTGATTAGATTCACCGAACGCTTCTTAAATTAGCTAAGGTGCTTGGTTATCCACAGGTCGCATTCACAAGGCTGTTTAACTCGTAGCATTCTTAGCAGTTAGCGTATTATGCTCCTTTGACTCTCTTAATGCACGAATTAGGATTCGATGCCTTCGTGAAACTTGTAGATTTGGATATTAGCTTTAGTGAGACACCGGTTTCATTCAATTCGGACATCTAAAGCTCAATATTTGGTCATCAGATGCTACAAAGGTATGACGGTCAGGAACAACATCACGTCACCAACTTACGGATGCAATTTGACATAGATAGAGATCGATTTCGCTTTTGAGCTCTTCATGAGAGTTGTGGATATTTCTGTAAGCCTTCCAACGATGCCAAGATCGATGCTTTTGAAGACCTAAAGCTCCAGAGATTGTCAGCAGACGCTTGCATGTTCTGATTGTCACGAACAGTATCACATCTCAAGCTTGAAGAAGAAATTTCGCTGAAAACGAGATTGGTTCAGATCTTGAATTCTCCAGGAAACATGTATTTATTTATCTTATCTTTGTAACAAAACCAAGATCACTTCATTTCGACGAGCATACCTCAAAATACGACGTTTCGGACGCTTGATTATTGGCAGCAGGCGCCTGACTTCAATCTTCAGTGTTTTTGCTTTTGCAACTTTTGTACTTTTGTCTTTATTCTTGCTTCTCTTCTCTTTCTTCTATTAGAGTTGCTGATGCTTTTGTCTTCTAATATTACAATAATTGATGTTTCCGAACATTATGGAAAAGGGAACCTCGTTTTCTGGTCAAGCTTGGACTTTCAATATCTTAATACTTCATTCGAAATTACTTCTCTAGCCATCATAATGTTCTGTATTCTGAGTAGACGCTTGATTAGCTTAACCGGAGGATTCTTAAATGAGCTAAGGTGCTTGGTTATCCACTGGGCACATTCACAAGGCTGTTTAACTCATTGCATTCTGACCAGTGAGCGTATTATGCTTCTTAGACACCCTTAATGGCCGAATTAGGATTCGATGTCTTTATTAAACTTATAGATATGGATATTAGATTTAATTAAATACCGGTTTCATCTAATTCGAACACCTACAACTCAATATATGTCCATCAGACGCTACAAAGGTATGAATGTCAGAATAACATGACATCACCAACTTACGGATGCAATTTGACAAAGATAGACATCGATTTCGCTCTTGAACTCGTCATGAGAGTTACAGCTATTTCTATGAGCCCAACAACGATATCAAGATCGTTGCTTTTTAACACCTAAAGCTCCAGAATTGTCAGCAGACGCTTGCATGTTCTGTTTGTCTTGAATAGTATCACATCTCAAGCTTGAAGAAGGAATTTCACTCAGATCGGGATTGGTTCAGATCTCGAATTCTGCAGGAAAAAGGTAGGAATTTATATTATCTTTCTAAGAAAACCAAGATCACTTCATTTCAATGAGCGTTCCTCAAAATACGAAGTTTCCGACGCTTGATTATCGGCAGCAGGGGCTTGACTTCAATCTTCAGTGTTTTTGCTTTTCCAGCATTTGTACCTTTGTTTTTATTCACGCATGTCTTCTCTTTATTCTATTAGAATTGCTGAAGCTTTTGTCATCTTCTATTACAGTACTTCATGCTTCAGGACTTTATAGAAAAGGGTACCTTATTTTCTGGTCAAGCTTGGACTTTGAATATCTTAATACTTCAATCAAAATTACTTCTCCAGCCTTCATAATGTTTGTATTCTAAATAGACGCTTGATTAGATTCACCGGACGCTTCTTAAATTAGCTAAGGAGCTTGGTTATCCACAGTGCACATTCACAAGTTTGTTTAACTCGTAGCATTCTTAGCAGTTAGCGTATTATGCTTCTTTGACCCTCTTAAAGCACGAATTAGGATTCGAAGTCTTCAAGAAACTTTTAGATATGGATATTAGCTTTAATGAGACACTGGTTTCATTCAATTCTGACATCTAAACCTCAATATTTGGTCATCAGACGCTACAAAGGTATGACGGTCAGGAACAACATCACGTCACCAACTTACGGATGCAATTTGACAAAGATAGAGATCGATTTCGCTCATCACCTCTTTATGAGAGTTGCGGATATTTCTCTAAGCCTTACAACGATACCAAGATCGATGCTTTTGAACACCTAAAGCTCCAGAAATTGTCCGCAGACGCTTGCATGTTCTGATTGTCACGAATAGTACCACATCTCAAGCTTGAAGAAGGAATTTCACTCAGATCGGGATTGGTTCAGATCTCGACTTGTGCAGGAAGCATGTAGGTATTTATATTATCTTTCCATGAAAACCAAGGTCATTTCATTTCCACGAGCGTACCTCGAAATACGACGTTTCAGACGCTTGATTATCGGCAGCAGGCGCTTGACTTCAATCTTCAATGTTTTTGCTTTTCCAGCTTTTGTACTTTTGTTTTTATTCACGCTTGTCTTCTCTTTATTCTATTAGAATTGCTGAAGCTTTTGTCTTCCTCTATTACAGTACTTCATGCTTCAGGACTTTATAGAAAAGGGTGCCTTATTTTCTGGTCAAGCTTGGACTTTGAATATCTTAATACTTCATTCAAAATTACTTCTCCAGCCTTCATAATGTTTGTATTCTGAATAGACGCTTGATTAGATTCACCGGACGCTTCTTAAATTAGCGAAGGCGCTTGATTATCCACTGGGCGCATTCACAAGGCTGTTTAACTCGTTGCATTCTTAGCAGTTAGCGTATTATGCTTCTTTGACCCTCTTAATGCACGAATTAGGATTCGTTGTCTTCATTAAACTTGTAGATATGGATATTAGATTTAATGAGATACCGGTTTCATCTAATTCGAACACCAACAACTCAATATATGTCCATCAGACGCTACAAAGGTATGACAGTCAAGAACAACATCACATCACCAACTTGTGGATCCAATTTGACAAAGATAGACATCGATTTTGCTCTTGAACTCTTCACGAGAGTTGCTGCTATTTCTATAAGCCCAACAACGATATCAAGATCGTTGCTTTTGAACTCCTAAAGCTCCAGAAATTGTCAGCAGACACTTGCATGTTCTGATTGTCTTGAACAGTATCACATCTCAAGCATGAAGAAGGAATTTCACTCAGATCGGGATTGCTTCAGATCTCGACTTCTCCAGGAAACATGTAGGTATTTATAATATCTTTCTAAGAAAACCAAGATCACTTCATTTTGACGAGCGTACCTCGAAATACGACGTTTCGGACACTTGATTATCGACAGCAGGCGCTTTACTTCAATCTTCAGTGTTTTTGCTTTTTCAGCATTTGTACTTCTGTTTTTTTTCACGCTTGTCTTCTCTTTATTCTATTAGAATTGCTGAAACTTTTGTCTTCTTCTATTACAGTACTTCATGCTTCAGGACTTTATAGAAATGGGTACCTTATTTTCTGGTCAAGCTTGGACTTTGAATATCTTAATACTTCATTCAAAATTACTTCTCCAGCCTTCATAATGTTTGTATTCTGAATAGACGCTTGATTAGATTCACCAGACGCTTCTTAAATTAGCTAAGGCGCTTGGTTATCCACTAGGCACATTCACAATGCTGTTTACCTGGTAGCATTTTTAGTAGTAGCGAATTATGCTTCTTTGACCCTCTTAATGCACGAATTTGGATTCGATGTCTTCATGAAACTTGTAGATATGGATATTAGCTTAAATAAGACACTGGTTTCATTCAATTCGAACATCTAAAACTTGACGGTCAGGAACAATATCACGTCACCAACTTACGGATGCAATTTGACAAAGATAGAGATCGATTTCCCTTGACCTCTTCATGAGAGTTGCGGATATTTCTCTAAGCCTTCCAACGATACCAAGATCGATGCTTTTTAACACTAAAGCTCCAGAAATTGTCAGCAGACGCTTGCATGTTCTGATTGTCACGAACAGTATCACATCTTGAGCTTGAAGAAGGAATTTCCTCAGATAGAGATTGGTCAGATCTCGACTTCTCCAGGAAACATGTATGTATTTCTCTTATCTTTCTTAAAAAACCACGATCACTTCACTTCGATGAGCATACCTCAAAATACTACGTTTCCGACGCTTGATTATCGGCAGCAGGCGCTTGAGTTCTATCTTCATTATTTTTGCTTTTCCGGCATTTTTACTTTATTTTTTATTCACGCTTGTCTTATCTTTATTCTATTAGAATTGCTTATGCTTTTGTCTTCTTTTATTACCGTACTTCTTGCTTCAGGACTTTATAGAAAAGGGTACCTTATTTTCTGGTCAAGCTTGGACTTTGAATATCTTAATACTTCATTCAAAATTACTTCCCCTGCCTTCATAATGTTTGTATTCTGAATAGACGCTCGATTAGATTCACCGGACGCTTCTTAAATTAGCTAAGGCGCTTGTTATCCACTGGGCACATTCACAAGGCTGTTTAACTCGTTGCATTCTTAGCAGTTTGCGTATTATGCTTCTTTGGCCCTCTTAATGCACGAATTAGGATTCGATGTCTTTATAAAACATGTACATATGGATATTAGCTTTAATGAGACACCGGTTTCATTCAATTCTGATGTCTAATGCTCCATATTTGGTCATCAGGCGCTACAAAGGTATGACGATCAGGAACAACATCGTGTCACCAACTTACAGATGCAATTTGACAAAGATAAAGATCGATTTCGCTCTTGACCTCTTCATGAGAGTTGCGGATATTTCTCTAAGCCTTCCAACGATACCAAGATCGATGCTTTTGAACACCTAATGCTCCAGATATTGTCAGCAGACGCTTGCATGTTCTGATTGTCACGAACGGTACCACATCTCAAGCTTGAAGAAGGAATTTCACTTAGATCGGGATTGGTTCAGATCTCAACTTCTCCAGGAAACTGGTAGGTATTTATCTTATCTTTCTAAAAAAAACCAAGATCACTTCATTTTGACGAGCGTACCTGAAAATACGACGTTTCGGAGGCTTGATTATCGGCAGCAGGCGCTTGACTTCAATCTTCAGTGTTTTTGCTTTTACTGCATTGGTACTTTTGTTTTCATCCACGCTTGTGTTCTCTTTCTTCTATTACAATTGCTGAAGCTTTTGTGTTCTTCTATTACAGTACTTGATGCTTCAGGAATTTGTAGAAAATGGTACCTCATTTTCTGGTCAAGCTTGGACTTTGAATATCTTAATACTTCATTCAAAAATTACTTCTTCAGCCTTCATAATGTTTGTATTCTGAATAGACGCTTGATTAGCTTTACCGGATGCTTCTTAAATTAGCTAAGGTGCTTGGTTATCCACTGGGCACATTCACAAGGTTGTTTAACTCGTTGTATTCTGACCAGTGAGCGTATTACACTTCTTAGACCCTCTTAATAGCCGAATTAGTATTCGATATTTACATGAAACTTGTAGATATGGAGATTAGCTTTAATGAGACACCGGTTTCATCCAATTCGGAATACTACATTTCATTATATGGGCATCAGACGCTACAAAGGTATGACGGTCAGGAACAACGTCGCGTCACCAACTTACGGATGCAATTTGAAAAAGATAGAGATCGATTTCCCTCTTGACCTCTTCATGAGAGTTGCGGATATTTCTCTAAGGCTTCCAACGATACCAAGATCGATGCTTTTGAACAACTAAAGCTCCAGAAATTGTCTGCAGACGCCTGCATGTTCTGATTGTCATGAACAGTATCACATCTCAAGCTTGAAGAAGGAATTTCACTCAGATCGGGATTGGTTCAGATCTTGACTTCTGCAGGAAACCTGTTGGTATCTCTCATATCTTTCTTAAAAAACCAAGATCACTTCATTTCGACCAGCGTACCTCAAAATACGACGTTTCGGACGCTTGATTATCGGCAGCAGGCGCTTGACTTCAATCTTCAGTGTTTTTGCTTTTGCACCATTTGTACTTTTGTTTTTATTCACGCTTGTCTTCTCTTTATTCTATTAGAATTGCTGAAGCTTTGGTCTTCTTCTATTACAGTACTTCATGCTTCAAGACTTTATAGAAAAGGGTACCTTGTTTTCTGGTCAAGCTTGGACTTTGAATATCTTAATACTTCATTCAAAATTACTTCTCCAACCTTTATAATGTTTGTATTCTGAATAGACGCTTGATTAGGTTCACCGGAGGCTTCTTAAATTAGCTAAGGCGCTTGGTTATGCACTGGGCACATTCACAAGGCTGTTTAACTCGTAGGATTCTTAGCAGTTAGCGTATTATGCTTCTTTGACCCTCTTAATGCACGATTAGGAATCGATGTCTTCATGAAACTTGTAGATATGGATATTAGTTTTAATGAGACACCGGTTTCATTCAATTCTGACGTCTAAAGCTCAATATTTGGTCATCAGACGCTTTGAAGGTATGACGGTCGGGAACAACATCGCGTCACCAACTTACGGATGCAATTTGACAAAGATAGAGAACGATTTCGCTCTTGACCTCTTCATGAGAGTTGCGTATATTTCTCTAAGACTTCCAACGATACCAAGATTGATGCTTTTGAACACCTAAAGCTCCAGAAATTATTAGCAGACGCTTGCATGTTCTGATTGTCACGAACAGTACCACATCTCAAGCTTGAAGAAGGAATTTCACTCAGATCGGGATTGGTTCAGATCTCGACTTCGGCAGGAAACCTGCAGGTATCTATCTTATCTTTCTTAAAAAGCCAAGATCACTTCATTTCGATGAGCGTACCACAAAATACGACGTTTCGGACGCTTGATTATCGGCTGTTGGCGCTTGACTTCAATCTTCAGTGTTTTTGCTTTTGCAGCATTTGTAATTTTGTTTTTATTCATGCTTGTCTTCTCTTTATTCTATTAGAATTGCTGAAGCTTTGGTCTTCTTCTATTACAGTACTTCAGGCTTCAAGACTTTATAGAAAAGGGTACCTTGTTTTCTGGTCAAGCTTGGACTTTGAATATCTTAATACTTCATTCAAAATTACTTCTCCAACCTTCATAATGTTTGTATTCTGAATAGACGCTTGATTAGGTTCACCGGAGGCTTCTTAAATTAGCTAAGGCGCTTGGTTATGCACTGGGCACATTCACAAGGCTGTTTAACTCGTAGCATTCATAGCAGTTGGCGTATTATGCTTCTTTGACCCTCTTAATGCACGAATTAGGAATCGATGTCTTCATGAAACTTGTAGATATGGATATTAGTTTTAATGAGACACCGGTTTCATTCAATTCTGACGTCTAAAGCTCAATATTTGGTCATCAGACGCTTTGAAGGTATGGCGGTCGGGAACAACATCGCGTCACCAACTTACGGATGCAATTTGACAAAGATAGAGAACGATTTCGCTCTTGACCTCTTCATGAGAGTTGCGTATATTTCTCTAAGACTTCCAACGATACCAAGATCGATGCTTTTGAACACCTAAAGCTCCAGAAATTATTAGCAGACGCTTGCATGTTCTGATTGTCACGAACAGTATCACATCTCAAGCTTGAAGAAGGAATTTCACTCAGATCGGGATTGGTTCAGATCTCGACTTCGGCAGGAAACCTGCAGGTATCTATCTTATCTTTCTTAAAAAGCCAAGATCACTTCATTTCGATGTGCGTACCACAAAATACGACGTTTCGGACGCTTGATTATCGGCAGTTGGCGCTTGACTTCAATCTTCAGTGTTTTTACTTTTGCAGCATTTGTACTTTTGTTTTTATTCACGCTTGTCTTCTCTTTATTCTATTAGAATTGCTGAAGCTTTTGTCTTCATCTATTACAGTACTTCATGCTTCAGGACTTTATAGAAATGGCTACCTTATTTTCTGGTTAAGCTTGGACTTTGAATATCTTAATACTTCATTCAAAATTACTTCTCCAGCCTTCATAATGTTTGTATTCTGAATAGACGCTTGATTAGATTCACCGGACGCTTCTTAAATTAGCTAAGGCGCTTGGTTAAGCACTGGGCACATTCACAAGGCTGTTTAACTCGTAGCATTCATAGCAGTTGGCGTATTATGCTTCTTTGACCCTCTTAATGCTTGAATTAGGATTCGATGTCTTCATTAAACTTATAGATATGGATATTAGATTTAATGAGATAACGGTTTCATCTAATTCGAACACCTACAACTGAATATATGTCCATCAGATGCTACAAAGGTATGACTGTCAGGAACAACATCACATCACCAACTTGTGGATCCAATTTGACAAAGATAGACATCGATTTCGCTCTAGAACTCTTCACGAGAGTTGCAACTATTTCTGTAAGCCCAACAACGATATCAAGATCGTTGCTTTTGAACACCTAAAGCTCCAGAAATTGTCAGCAGACGCTTGCATGTTCTGTTTGTCTTGAACAGTATCACATCTCAAGCTTGAAGAAGGAATTTCACTCAGATCGGGATTGGTTCAGATCTCGAATTCTGCAGGAAACAGGTAGTTATTTATATTATCTTTCTATGAATACCAAGATCACTTCATTTCGACGAGCGTTCCTCAAAATACGAAGTTTTCCGACGCTTGATTATCGGCAGCAGGGGCTTGACATCAATCTTCAGTGTTTTTGCTTTTCCAGCTTTTGTACTTTTGTTTTTATTCACGCTTGTCTTCTCTTTATTCTATTAGAATTGCTGAAGCTTTTGTCATCTTCTATTACAGTACTTCATGCTTCAAGACTTTATAGAAAAGGGTGCCTTATTTTCTGGTCAAGCTTGGACTTTGAATATCTTAATACTTCATTCAAAATTACTTTTCCAGCCTTCATAAAGTTTGTATTCTGAATAGACGCTTGATTAGATTCACCGGACGCTTCTTAAATTAGCTAAGGAGCTTGGTTATCCACTGGACACATTCACAAGGTTGTTTAACTTGTAGCATTCTTAGCAGTTAGCGTATTATGTTTCTTTGACCCTCTTAATGCACGAATTAGGATTCGATGTCTTCATGAAACTATTAGATATGGATATTTGCTTTAATGAGACACTGGTTTCATTCAAATCTGACGTCTAAAGCTCAATATTTGGTCATTAAACGCTACAAAGGTATGACGGTTAGGAACAACATCACGTCACCAACTTACGGATGCAATTTGACAAAGATAGAGATCGATTTTGCTCATCATCTCTTCGTGAGAGTTGCGGATATTTCTCTAAGCCTTCCAAGGATACCAAAATCGACTTCGCTCTTGACCTCTTCATGAGAGTTGCGGATATTTCTCTAAGCCTTCCAACGATACCAAGATCGATGCTTTTGAACACCTAAAGCTCCAGAATTTGGCAGAAGACGCTTGCATGTTCTGATTATCACGAACAGTACCATATCTCAAGCTTGAAGAAGGAATTTCACTCAGATCGGGATTGGTTCAGATCTCGGCTTGTGCAGGAAACATGTAGGTATTTATATTATCTTTCCAAGAAAACCAAGATCACTTCATTTCCACAAGCATACCTCGAAATATGACGTTTCGGACGCTTGATTATCGGCAGCAGGCGCTTGACTTCAATCTTCAATATTTTTGCTTTGCTAGCTTTTGTACTTTTGTTTTTATTCACGCTTGTCTTCTCTTTATACTATTAGAATTGCTGAAGCTTTTGTCTTCTTCTATTACAGTTCTTCATGATTCAGGACTTTATAGAAAAGGGTACCTTATTTTCTGGTCAAGCTTGGACTTTGAATATCTTAATACTTCATTCAAAATTACTTCTCCAGCCTTCATAATGTTTGTATTCTGAATAGACGCTTGATTAGATTCACCGGACGTGTCTTAAATTAGCTAAGGCGCTTGTTTATCCACTGGGCACATTCACAAGGCTGTTTAACTCGTAGCATTCTTAACAGTTAGCGTATTATGCTTCTTTGACCCTCTTAATCAAGAATTAGGATTCGATGTCTTCATTAAACTTATTGATATGGATTTAGATTTAATGAGATAACGGTTTCATCTGATTCGAACATCTACAACTCAATATATGTCCATCAGACGCTACAAAGGTATGACTGTCAGGAACAACATCACATCACCAACTTGTGGATCCAATTTGACAAAGATAGACATCGATTTCGCTCTTGAACTCTTCACGAGAGTTGCAGCTATTTCTATGAGCCCAACAACGATATCAAGATCGTTGCTTTTGAACTACTAAAGCTCCAGAAATTGTCAGCAGACGCTTGCATGTTCTGATTGTCTTGAACAGTATCACATCTCAAGAATGAAGAAGGAATTTCACTCAGATCGGGATTGGTTCAGATCTCGACTTCTCCAGGAAACATGTAGGTATTTATGTTATCTTTCTAAGAACAACCAAGATCACTTCATTTCGACGAGCGTACCTCAGAATTCGACGTTTCAGATGCTTGATTATCGACAGCAGGCACTTGACTTCAATCTTCACTGTTTTTGCTTCTCCAGCATTTGTACTTTTGTTTTTTTTTCACGCTTGTCTTCTCTTTATACTATTAGAATTTCCGAAGCTTTTGTTTTCTTCTATTACAGTACTTCATGCTTCAAGACTTTATAGAAATGGGTACCTTATTTTCTGGTCAAGCTTGGACTTTGAATATCTTAATACTTCATTCAAAATTACATCTCCAGCCTTCATAATGTTTGTATTCTGAATAGATGCTTGATTAGATTCACCGGACGCTTCTTAAATTAGCTAAGGTGCTTGGTTATCCACAGGTCGCATTCACAAGGCTGTTTAACTCGTAGCATTCTTAGCAGTTAGCGTATTATGCTCCTTTGACTCTCTTAATGCACGAATTAGGATTCGATGCCTTCGTGAAACTTGTAGATTTGGATATTAGCTTTAGTGAGACACCGGTTTCATTCAATTCGGACATCTAAAGCTCAATATTTGGTCATCAGATGCTACAAAGGTATGACGGTCAGGAACAACATCACGTCACCAACTTACGGATGCAATTTGACATAGATAGAGATCGATTTCGCTTTTGAGCTCTTCATGAGAGTTGTGGATATTTCTGTAAGCCTTCCAACGATGCCAAGATCGATGCTTTTGAAGACCTAAAGCTCCAGAGATTGTCAGCAGACGCTTGCATGTTCTGATTGTCACGAACAGTATCACATCTCAAGCTTGAAGAAGAAATTTCACTCAAAACGAGATTGGTTCAGATCTTGAATTCTCCAGGAAACATGTATTTATTTATCTTATCTTTGTAACAAAACCAAGATCACTTCATTTCGACGAGCATACCTCAAAATACGACGTTTCGGACGCTTGATTATTGGCAGCAGGCGCTTGACTTCAATCTTCAGTGTTTTTGCTTTTGCAACTTTTGTACTTTTGTCTTTATTCTTGCTTCTCTTCTCTTTCTTCTATTAGAGTTGCTGATGCTTTTGTCTTCTAATATTACAATAATTGATGTTCCGAACATTATGGAAAAGGGAACCTCGTTTTCTGGTCAAGCTTGGACTTTCAATATCTTAATACTTCATTCGAAATTACTTCTCTAGCCATCATAATGTTCTGTATTCTGAGTAGACGCTTGATTAGCTTCACCGGAGGATTCTTAAATGAGCTAAGGTGCTTGGTTATCCACTGGGCACATTCACAAGGCTGTTTAACTCATTGCATTCTGACTAGTGAGCGTATTATGCTTCTTAGACACCCTTAATGGCCGAATTAGGATTCGATGTCTTTATTAAACTTATAGATATGGATATTAGATTTAATTAAATACCGATTTCATCTAATTCGAACACCTACAACTCAATATATGTCCATCAGACGCTACAAAGGTATGAATGTCAGAATAACATGACATCACCAACTTACGGATGCAATTTGACAAAGATAGACATCGATTTCGCTCTTGAACTCGTCATGAGAGTTACAGCTATTTCATGAGCCCAACAACGATATCAAGATCGTTGCTTTTGAACACCTAAAGCTCCAGAATTGTCAGCAGACGCTTGCATGTTCTGTTTGTCTTGAACAGTATCACATCTCAAGCTTGAAGAAGGAATTTCACTCAGATCGGGATTGGTTCAGATCTCGAATTCTGCAGGAAACAGGTAGGAATTTATATTATCTTTCTAAGAAAACCAAGATCACTTCATTTCAATGAGCGTTCCTCAAAATACGAAGTTTCCGACGCTTGATTATCGGCAGCAGGGGCTTGACTTCAATCTTCAGTGTTTTTGCTTTTCCAGCATTTGTACCTTTGTTTTTATTCACGCTTGTCTTCTCTTTATTCTATTAGAATTGCTGAAGCTTTTGTCATCTTCTATTACAGTACTTCATGCTTCAGGACTTTATAGAAAAGGGTACCTTATTTTCTGGTCAAGCTTGGACTTTGAATATCTTTATACTTCATTCAAAATTACTTCTCCAGCCTTCATAATGTTTGTATTCTAAATAGACGCTTGATTAGATTCACCGGACGCTTCTTAAATTAGCTAAGGAGCTTGGTTATCCACTGCGCACATTCACAAGTTTGTTTAACTCGTAGAATTCTTAGCAGTTAGCGTATTATGCTTCTTTGACCCTCTTAAGCACGAATTAGGATTCGATGTCTTCAAGAAACTTTTAGATATGGATATTAGCTTTAATGAGACACTGGTTTCATTCAATTCTGACATCTAAAGCTCAATATTTGGTCATCAGACGCTACAAAGGTATGACGGTCAGCAACAACATCACGTCACCAACTTACGGATGCAATTTGACAAAGATAGAGATCGATTTCGCTCATCACCTCTTCATGAGAGTTGCGGATATTTCTCTAAGCCTTCCAACGATACCAAGATCGATGCTTTTGAACACCTAAAGCTCCAGAATTTGGCAGCAGACGCTTGCATGTTCTGATTGTCACGAACAGTACCACATCTCGAGCTTGAAGAAGGAATTTCACTCAGATCGGGATTGGTTCAGATCTCGACTTGTGCAGGAAACATGTAGGTATTTATATTATCTTTCCATGAAAACCAAGATCATTTCATTTCCACGAGCGTACCTCGAAATACGACGTTTCGGACGCTTGATTATCGGCAGCAGGCGCTTGACTTCAATCTTCAATGTTTTTGCTTTTCCAGCTTTTGTACTTTTGTTTTTATTCACGCTTGTCTTCTCTTTATTCTATTAGAATTGCTGAAGCTTTTGTCTTCCTCTTTACAGTACTTCATGCTTCAGGACTTTATAGAAAAGGGTACCTTATTTTCTGGTCAAGCTTGGACTTTGAATATCTTAATACTTCATTCAAAATTACTTCTCCAGCCTTCATAATGTTTGTATTCTGAATAGACGCTTGATTAGATTCACCGGACGCTTCTTAAATTAGCGAAGGCGCTTGATTATCCACTGGGCACATTCACAAGGCTATTTAACTCGTTACATTCTTAGCAGTTAGCGTATTATGCTTCTTTGACCCTCTTAATGCACGAATTAGGATTCGTTGTCTTCATTAAACTTGTAGATATGGATATTAGATTTAATGAGATACCGGTTTCATCTAATTCGAACACCAACAACTCAATATATGTCCATCAGACGCTACAAAGGTATGACTGTCAAGAACAACATCACGTCACCAACTTGTGGATGCAATTTGACAAAGATAGACATCGATTTTGCTCTTGAACTCTTCACGAGAGTTGCTGCTATTTCTCTAAGCCCAACAACGATATCAAGATCGTTGCTTTTGAACTCCTAAAGCTCCAGAAATTGTCAGCAGACGCTTGCATGTTCTGATTGTCCTGAACAGTATCACATCTCAAGCTTGAAGAAGGAATTTCACTCAGATCGGGATTGGTTCAGATCTCGACTTCTCCAGGAAACATTTAGGTATTTATAATATCTTTCTAAAAAACCAAGATCACTTCATTTTGACGAGCGTACCTCAAAATACGACGTTTCGGACGCTTGATTATCGGCAGCAGGCGCTTGACTTCAATCTTCAGTGTTTTTGCTTTTTCAGCATTTGTACTTTTGTTTTTTTTCACGCTTGTCTTCTCTTTATTCTGTTAGAATTGCTGAAGCTTTTGTCTTCTTGTATTACAGTACTTCATGCTTCAGGACTTTATAGAAATGGGTACCTTATTTTCTGGTCAAGCTTGGACTTTGAATATCTTAATACTTCATTCAAAATTACTTCTCCAGCCTTCATAATGTTTGTATTCTGAATAGACGCTTGATTAGATTCACCAGACGCTTCTTAAATTAGCTAAGGCGCTTGGTTATCCACTAGGCACATTCACAAGGCTGTTTAACTCGTAGCATTTTAGTAGTTAGCGTATTATGCTTCTTTGACCCTCTAAATGCACGAATTAGGATTCGATGTCTTCATGAAACTTGTAGATATGGATATTAGCTTTAATAAGACACTGGTTTCATTCAATTCGAACATCTAAAACTTGACGGTCAGGAACAATATCACGTCACCAACTTACGGATGCAATTTGACAAAGATAGAGATCGATTTCCTCTTGACCTCTTCATGAGAGTTGCGGATATTTCTCTAAGCCTTCCAACGATACCAAGATCGATGCTTTTGAACACCTAAAGCTCCAGAAATTGTCAGCAGACGCTTGCATGTTCTGATTGTCACGAACAGTATCACATCTTGAGCTTGAAGAAGGAATTTCACTCAGATCGGGATTGGTTCAGATCTCGACTTCTCCAGGAAACATGTAGGTATTTCTCTTATCTTTCTTAAAAAACCAAGATCACTTCATTTCGATGAGCATACCTCAAAATACGACGTTTCGGACGCTTGATTATCGGCAGCAGGCGCTTGACTTCAATCTTCAGTGTTTTTGCTTTTCAGCATTTGTACTTTTGTTTTTATTCACGCTTGTCTTCTCTTTATTCTATTAGAATTGCTGAAGCTTTTGTCTTCTTCTATTACAGTACTTCTTGCTTCAGGACTTTATAGAAAAGGGTACCTTATTTTCTGGTCAAGCTTGGACTTTGAATATCTTAATACTTCATTCAAAATTACTTCCCAACCTTCATAATGTTTGTATTCTGAATAGACGCTTGATTAGATTCACCGGACGCTTCTTAAATTAGCTAAGGCGCTTGTTATCCACTGGGCACATTCACAAGGCTGTTTAACTCGTAGCATTCTTAGCAGTTAGCGTATTATGCTTCTTTGACCCTCTTAATGCACGAATTAGGATTCGATGTCTTCATGAAACTTGTAGATATGGATATTAGATTTAATGAGACACCGGTTTTATTCAATTCTGACATCTAAAGCTCAATATTTCGTCATCTGACGCTACAAAGGTATGACGGTCAGCAACAACATCACGTCACCAACTTACGGATGCAATTTGACAAAGATAGAGATCGATTTCGCTCTTGACCTCTTCATGAGAGTTGCGGATATTTCTCTAAGCCTTCCAACGATACCAAGATCGATGCTTTTGAACACCTAAAGCTCCAGAAATTGTCAGCAGACGCTTGCATGTTCTGATTGTCACGAACAGTACCACATCTCAAGCTTGAAGAAGGAATTTCACTCAGATCGGGATTGGTTCAGATCTCGACTTCTCCAGGAAACTGGTAGGTATTTATCTTATCTTTGTAACAAAATCAAGTGTACTTCATTTCGACGAGCGTACCTGAAAATACGATGTTTCGGACGCTTGATTATCGGCAGCAGGCGCTTGACTTCAATCTTCAGTGTTTTTGCTTTTGCTGCATTTGTACTTTTGTTTTTATTCACGCTTGTCTTCTCTTTCTTCTATTAGAATTGCTGAAGCTTTTGTGTTCTTCTATTACAGTACTTCATGCTTCAGGACTTTATAGAAATGGTACCTTATTTTCTGGTCAAGCTTGGACTTTGAATATCTTAATACTTCATTCAAAATTACTTCTCCAGCCTTCATAATGTTTGTATTCTGAATAGACGCTTGATTAGATTCACCGGACGCTTCTTAAATTAGCTAAGGCGCTTGGTTATCCACTGGGCACATTCACAAGGTTGTTTAACTCGTAGCATTCTGACCAGTTGGCGTATTATGCTTCTTTGACCCTCTTAATAGCTTGAATTAGGATTCGATGTCTTCATGAAACTTGTAGATATGGATATTAGCTTTAATGAGACAACGGTTTCATCCAATTCGAACACCTACAACTCAATATATGTCCATCAGACGCTACAAAGGTATGACGGTCAGGAACAACATCACGTCACCAACTTACGGATGCAATTTGACAAAGATAGAGATCGATTTCGCTCTTGAACTCTTCACGAGAGTTGCAACTATTTCTGTAAGCCTTCCAACGATATCAAGATCGTTGCTTTTGAACACCTAAAGCTCCAGAAATTGTCAGCAGACGCTTGCATGTTCTGTTTGTCTTGAACAGTATCACATCTCAAGCTTGAAGAAGGAATTTCACTCAGATCGGGATTGGTTCAGATCTCGACTTCTGCAGGAAACAGGTAGTTATTTATATTATCTTTCTATGAATACCAAGATCACTTCATTTCGACGAGCGTTCCTCAAAATACGAAGTTTTCCGACGCTTGATTATCGGCAGCAGGGGCTTGACATCAATCTTCAGTGTTTTTGCTTTTCCAGCTTTTGTACTTTTGTTTTTATTCACGCTTGTCTTCTCTTTATTCTATTAGAATTGCTGAAGCTTTTGTCATCTTCTATTACAGTACTTCATGCTTCAAGACTTTATAGAAAAGGGTGCCTTATTTTCTGGTCAAGCTTGGACTTTGAATATCTTAATACTTCATTCAAAATTACTTTTCCAGCCTTCATAAAGTTTGTATTCTGAATAGACGCTTGATTAGATTCACCGGACGCTTCTTAAATTAGCTAAGGAGCTTGGTTATCCACTGGACACATTCACAAGGTTGTTTAACTTGTAGCATTCTTAGCAGTTAGCGTATTATGTTTCTTTGACCCTCTTAATGCACGAATTAGGATTCGATGTCTTCATGAAACTATTAGATATGGATATTTGCTTTAATGAGACACTGGTTTCATTCAAATCTGACGTCTAAAGCTCAATATTTGGTCATCAAACGCTACAAAGGTATGACGGTTAGGAACAACATCACGTCACCAACTTACGGATGCAATTTGACAAAGATAGAGATCGATTTTGCTCATCATCTCTTCGTGAGAGTTGCGGATATTTCTCTAAGCCTTCTTCGACTTCGCTCTTGACCTCTTCATGAGAGTTGCGGATATTTCTCTAAGCCTTCCAACGATACCAAGATCGATGCTTTTGAACACCTAAAGCTCCAGAATTTGGCAGCAGACGCTTGCATGTTCTGATTATCACGAACAGTACCATATCTCAAGCTTGAAGAAGGAATTTCACTCAGATCGGGATTGGTTCAGATCTCGGCTTGTGCAGGAAACATGTAGGTATTTATATTATCTTTCCAAGAAAACCAAGATCACTTCATTTCCACAAGCATACCTCGAAATATGACGTTTCGGACGCTTGATTATCGGCAGCAGGCGCTTGACTTCAATCTTCAATATTTTTGCTTTGCTAGCTTTTGTACTTTTGTTTTTATTCACGCTTGTCTTCTCTTTATACTATTAGAATTGCTGAAGCTTTTGTCTTCTTCTATTACAGTTCTTCATGATTCAGGACTTTATAGAAAAGGGTACCTTATTTTCTGGTCAAGCTTGGACTTTGAATATCTTAATACTTCATTCAAAATTACTTCTCCAGCCTTCATAATGTTTGTATTCTGAATAGACGCTTGATTAGATTCACCGGACGTGTCTTAAATTAGCTAAGGCGCTTGTTTATCCACTGGGCACATTCACAAGGCTGTTTAACTCGTAGCATTCTTAACAGTTAGCGTATTATGCTTCTTTGACCCTCTTAATCAAGAATTAGGATTCGATGTCTTCATTAAACTTATTGATATGGATTTAGATTTAATGAGATAACGGTTTCATCTGATTCGAACATCTACAACTCAATATATGTCCATCAGACGCTACAAAGGTATGACTGTCAGGAACAACAGCACATCACCAACTTGTGGATCCAATTTGACAAAGATAGACATCGATTTCGCTCTTGAACTCTTCACGAGAGTTGCAGCTATTTCTATGAGCCCAACAACGATATCAAGATCGTTGCTTTTGAACTACTAAAGCTCCAGAAATTGTCAGCAGACGCTTGCATGTTCTGATTGTCTTGAACAGTATCACATCTCAAGAATGAAGAAGGAATTTCACTCAGATCGGGATTGGTTCAGATCTCGACTTCTCCAGGAAACATGTAGGTATTTATGTTATCTTTCTAAGAACACCCAAAATCACTTCATTTCGACGAGCGTACCTCAGAATTCGACGTTTCAGATGCTTGATTATCGACAGCAGGCACTTGACTTCAATCTTCACTGTTTTTGCTTCTCCAGCATTTGTACTTTTGTTTTTTTTCACGCTTGTCTTCTCTTTATACTATTAGAATTTCCGAAGCTTTTGTTTTCTTCTATTACAGTACTTCATGCTTCAAGACTTTATAGAAATGGGTACCTTATTTTCGGGTCAAGCTTGGACTTTGAATATCTTAATACTTCATTCAAAATTACATCTCCAGCCTTCATAATGTTTGTATTCTGAATAGATGCTTGATTAGATTCACCGAACGCTTCTTAAATTAGCTAAGGTGCTTGGTTATCCACAGGTCGCATTCACAAGGCTGTTTAACTCGTAGCATTCTTAGCAGTTAGCGTATTATGCTCCTTTGACTCTCTTAATGCACGAATTAGGATTCGATGCCTTCGTGAAACTTGTAGATTTGGATATTAGCTTTAGTGAGACACCGGTTTCATTCAATTCGGACATCTAAAGCTCAATATTTGGTCATCAGATGCTACAAAGGTATGACGGTCAGGAACAACATCACGTCACCAACTTACGGATGCAATTTGACATAGATAGAGATCGATTTCGCTTTTGAGCTCTTCATGAGAGTTGTGGATATTTCTGTAAGCCTTCCAACGATGCCAAGATCGATGCTTTTGAAGACCTAAAGCTCCAGAGATTGTCAGCAGACGCTTGCATGTTCTGATTGTCACGAACAGTATCACATCTCAAGCTTGAAGAAGAAATTTCACTCAAAACGAGATTGGTTCAGATCTTGAATTCTCCAGGAAACATGTATTTATTTATCTTATCTTTGTAACAAAACCAAGATCACTTCATTTCGACGAGCATACCTCAAAATACGACGTTTCGGACGCTTGATTATTGGCAGCAGGCGCCTGACTTCAATCTTCAATGTTTTTGCTTTTGTAACTTTTGTACTTTTGTCTTTATTCTTGCTTCTCTTCTCTTTCTTCTATTAGAGTTGCTGATGCTTTTGTCTTCTAATATTACAATAATTGATGTTTCCGAACATTATGGAAAAGGGAACCTCGTTTTCTGGTCAAGCTTGGACTTTCAATATCTTAATACTTCATTCGAAATTACTTCTCTAGCCATCATAATGTTCTGTATTCTGAGTAGACGCTTGATTAGCTTAACCGGAGGATTCTTAAATGAGCTAAGGTGCTTGGTTATCCACTGGGCACATTCACAAGGCTGTTTAACTCATTGCATTCTGACTAGTGAGCGTATTATGCTTCTTAGACACCCTTAATGGCCGAATTAGGATTCGATGTCTTTATTAAACTTATAGATATGGATATTAGATTTAATTAAATACCGATTTCATCTAATTCGAACACCTACAACTCAATATATGTCCATCAGACGCTACAAAGGTATGAATGTCAGAATAACATGACATCACCAACTTACGGATGCAATTTGACAAAGATAGACATCGATTTCGCTCTTGAACTCGTCATGAGAGTTACAGCTATTTCATGAGCCCAACAACGATATCAAGATCGTTGCTTTTGAACACCTAAAGCTCCAGAATTGTCAGCAGACGCTTGCATGTTCTGTTTGTCTTGAACAGTATCACATCTCAAGCTTGAAGAAGGAATTTCACTCAGATCGGGATTGGTTCAGATCTCGAATTCTGCAGGAAACAGGTAGGAATTTATATTATCTTTCTAAGAAAACCAAGATCACTTCATTTCAAGCGTTCCTCAAAATACGAAGTTTCCGACGCTTGATTATCGGCAGCAGGGGCTTGACTTCAATCTTCAGTGTTTTTGCTTTTCCAGCATTTGTACCTTTGTTTTTATTCACGCTTGTCTTCTCTTTATTCTATTAGAATTGCTGAAGCTTTTGTCATCTTCTATTACAGTACTTCATGCTTCAGGACTTTATAGAAAAGGGTACCTTATTTTCTGGTCAAGCTTGGACTTTGAATATCTTAATACTTCAATCAAAATTACTTCTCCAGCCTTCATAATGTTTGTATTCTAAATAGACGCTTGATTAGATTCACCGGACGCTTCTTAAATTAGCTAAGGAGCTTGGTTATCCACAGCGCTCATTCACAAGTTTGTTTAACTCGTAGAATTCTTAGCAGTTAGCGTATTATGCTTCTTTGACCCTCTTAAAGCACGAATTAGGATTCGAAGTCTTCAAGAAACTTTTAGATATGGATATTAGCTTTAATGAGACACTGGTTTCATTCAATTCTGACATCTAAAGCTCAATATTTGGTCATCAGACGCTACAAAGGTATGACGGTCAGGAACAACATCACGTCACCAACTTACGGATGCAATTTGACAAAGATAGAGATCGATTTCGCTCATCACCTCTTCATGAGAGTTGCGGATATTTCTCTAAGCCTTCCAATGATACCAAGATCGATGCTTTTGAACACCTAAAGCTCCAGAATTTGGCAGCAGACGCTTGCATGTTCTGAATGTCACGAACAGTACCACATCTCGAGCTTGAAGATGGAATTTCACTCAGATCGGGATTGGTTCAGATCTCGACTTGTGCAGGAAGCATGTAGGTATTTATATTATCTTTCCATGAAAACCAGGGTCATTTCATTTCCACAAGCGTACCTCGAAATACGACGTTTCAGACGCTTGATTATCGGCAGCAGGCGCTTGACTTCAATCTTCAATGTTTTTGCTTTTCCAGCTTTTGTACTTTTGTTTTTATTCACGCTTGTCTTCTCTTTATTCTATTAGAATTGCTGAAGCTTTTGTCTTACTCTTTTACAGTACTTCATGCTTCAGGACTTTATAGAAAAGGGTACCTTATTTTCTGGTCAAGCTTGGACTTTGAATATCTTAATGCTTCATTCAAAATTACTTCTCCAGCCTTCATAATGTTCGTATTCTGAATAGACGCTTGATTAGATTCACCGGACGCTTCTTAAATTAGCGAAGGCGCTTGATTATCCACTGGGCGCATTCACAAGGCTATTTAACTC
The DNA here is from genome assembly GCA_039655645.1 of Ammopiptanthus mongolicus. Classification (NCBI taxonomy): domain Eukaryota; kingdom Viridiplantae; phylum Streptophyta; class Magnoliopsida; order Fabales; family Fabaceae; genus Ammopiptanthus; species Ammopiptanthus mongolicus. The sequence goes on along the minus strand of CM077345.1, from coordinate 54,950,537 downwards.
GTTACATTCTTAGCAGTTAGCGTATTATGCTTCTTTGACCCTCTTAATGCACGAATTAGGATTCGTTGTCTTCATTAAACTTGTAGATATGGATATTAGATTTAATGAGATACCGGTTTCATCTAATTCGAACACCAACAACTCAATATATGTCCATCAGACGCTACAAAGGTATGACTGTCAAGAACAACATCACATCACCAACTTGTGGATCCAATTTGACAAAGATAGACATCGATTTTGCTCTTGAACTCTTCACGAGAGTTGCTGCTATTTCTATAAGCCCAACAACGATATCAAGATCGTTGCTTTTGAACTCCTAAAGCTCCAGAAATTGTCAGCAGACACTTGCATGTTCTGATTGTCTTGAACAGTATCACATCTCAAGCATGAAGAAGGAATTTCACTCAGATCGGGATTGCTTCAGATCTCGACTTCTCCAGGAAACATGTAGGTATTTATAATATCTTTCTAAGAAAACCAAGATCACTTCATTTTGACGAGCGTACCTCGAAATACGACGTTTCGGACACTTGATTATCGACAGCAAGCGCTTTACTTCAATCTTCAGTGTTTTTGCTTTTTCAGCATTTGTACTTCTGTTTTTTTTCACGCTTGTCTTCTCTTTATTCTATTAGAATTGCTGAAACTTTTGTCTTCTTCTATTACAGTACTTCATGCTTCAGGACTTTATAGAAATGGGTACCTTATTTTCTGGTCAAGCTTGGACTTTGAATATCTTAATACTTCATTCAAAATTACTTCTCCAGCCTTCATAATGTTTGTATTCTGAATACACGCTTGATTAGATTCACCAGACGCTTCTTAAATTAGCTAAGGCGCTTGGTTATCCACTAGGCACATTCACAATGCTGTTTACCTGGTAGCATTTTTAGTAGCTAGCGAATTATGCTTCTTTGACCCTCTAAATGCACGAATTTGGATTCGATATCTTCATGAAACTTGTAGATATGGATATTAGCTTAAATAAGACACTGGTTTCATTCAATTCGAACATCTAAAACTTGACGGTCAGGAACAATATCACGTCACCAACTTACGGATGCAATTTGACAAAGATAAAGATCGATTTCCCACTTGACCTCTTCATGAGAGATGCGGATATTTCTCTAAGCCTTCCAACGATACCAAGATCGATGCTTTTTAACAGCTAAAGCTCCAGAAATTGTCAGCAGATGCTTGCATGTTCTGATTGTCACGAACTGTATCACATCTTGAGCTTGAAGAAGGAATTTCCCTCAGATAGAGATTGCGTCAGATCTCGACTTCTCCTGGAAACATGTATGTATTTCTCTTATCTTTCTTAAAAAACCACGATCACTTCACTTCGATGAGCATACCTCAAAATACTACATTTCCGACGCTTGATTATCGGCAGCAGGCGCTTGAGTTCTATCTTCATTATTTTTGCTTTTCCGGCATTTTTACTTTATTTTTTATTCACGCTTGTCTTATCTTTATTCTATTAGAATTGCTTATGCTTTTGTCTTCTTTTATTACCGTACTTCTTGCTTCAGGACTTTATAGAAAAGGGTACCTTATTTTCTAGTCAAGCTTGGACTTTGAATATCTTAGTACTTCATTCAAAATTACTTCCCCTGCCTTCATAATGTTTGTATTCTGAATAGACGCTCGATTAGATTCACCGGACGCTTCTTAAATTAGCTAAGGCACTTGTTATCCACTGGGCACATTCACAAGGCTGTTTAACTCGTTGCATTCTTAGCAGTTTGCGTATTATGCTTCTTTGGCCCTCTTAATGCACGAATTAGGATTCGATGTCTTTATAAAACATGTACATATGGATATTAGCTTTAATGAGACACCGGTTTCATTCAATTCTGACGTCTAATGCTCCATATTTGGTCATCAGGCGCTACAAAGGTATGACGGTCAGGAACAACATCGCGTCACCAACTTACAGATGCAATTTGACAAAGATAAAGATCGATTTCGCTCTTGACCTCTTCATGAGAGTTGCGGATATTTCTCTAAGGCTTCCAACGATACCAAGATCGAAGCTTTTGAACACCTAATGCTCCAGATATTGTCAGCAGACGCTTGCATGTTCTGATTGTCACGAACGGTACCACATCTCAAGCTTGAAGAAGGAATTTCACTTAGATCGGGATTGGTTCAGATCTCAACTTCTCCAGGAAACTGGTAGGTATTTATCTTATCTTTCTAAAAAAAACCAAGATCACTTCATTTTGACGAGCGTACCTGAAAATACGACGTTTCGGAGGCTTGATTATCGGCAGCAGGCGCTTGACTTCAATCTTCAGTGTTTTTGCTTTTACTGCATTGGTACTTTTGTTTTCATCCACGCTTGTCTTCTCTTTCTTCTATTACAATTGCTGAAGCTTTTGTGTTCTTCTATTACAGTACTTGATGCTTCAGGAATTTGTAGAAAATGGTACCTCATTTTCTGGTCAAGCTTGGACTTTGAATATCTTAATACTTCATTCAAAAATTACTTCTTCAGCCTTCATAATGTTTGTATTCTGAATAGACGCTTGATTAGCTTTACCGGATGCTTCTTAAATTAGCTAAGGTGCTTGGTTATCCACTGGGCACATTCACAAGGTTGTTTAACTCGTTGTATTCTGACCAGTGAGCGTATTACACTTCTTAGACCCTCTTAATAGCCGAATTAGTATTCGATATTTTCATGAAACTTGTAGATATGGAGATTAGCTTTAATGAGACACCGGTTTCATCCAATTCGGAATACTACATTTCATTATATGGGCATCAGACGCTACAAAGGTATGACGGTCAGGAACAACATCGCGTCACCAACTTACGGATGCAATTTGACAAAGATAGAGATCGATTTCCCTCTTGACCTCTTCATGAGAGTTGCGGATATTTCTCTAAGGCTTCCAACGATACCAAGATCGATGCTTTTGAACAACTAAAGCTCCAGAAATTGTCTGTAGACGCCTGCATGTTCTGATTGTCATGAACAGTATCACATCTCAAGCTTGAAGAAGGAATTTCACTCAGATCGGGATTGGTTCAGATCTTGACTTCTGCAGGAAACCGGTTGGAATCTCTCATATCTTTCTTAAAAAACCAAGATCACTTCATTTCGACCAGCGTACCTCAAAATACGACATTTCGGACGCTTGATTATCGGCAGCAGGCGCTTGACTTCAATCTTCAGTGTTTTTGCTTTTGCACCATTTGTACTTTTGTTTTTATTCACGCTTGTCTTCTCTTTATTCTATTAGAATTTTTGAAGCTTTGGTCTTCTTCTATTACAGTACTTCATGCTTCAAGACTTTATAGAAAAGGGTACCTTGTTTTCTGGTCAAGCTTGGACTTTGAATATCTTAATACTTCATTCAAAATTACTTCTCCAACCTTCATAATGTTTGTATTCTGAATAGACGCTTGATTAGGTTCACCGGAGGCTTCTTAAATTAGCTAAGGCCCTTGGTTATGCATTGGGCACATTCACAAGGCTATTTAACTCGTAGGATTCTTAGTAGTTAGCGTATTATGCTTCTTTGACCCTCTTAATGCACGAATTAGGAATCGATGTCTTCATGAAACTTGTAGATATGGATATTAGCTTTAATGAGACACCGGTTTCATTCAATTCTGACGTCTAAAGCTCAATATTTGGTCATCAGACGCTTTGAAGGTATGACGGTCGGGAACAACATCGCGTCACCAACTTACGGATGCAATTTGACAAAGATAGAGAACGATTTCGCTCTTGACCTCTTCATGAGAGTTGCGTATATTTCTCTAAGACTTCCAACGATACCAAGATCGATGCTTTTGAACACCTAAAGCTCCAGAAATTATTAGCAGACGCTTGCATGTTCTGATTGTCACGAACAGTACCACATCTCAAGCTTGAAGAAGGAATTTCACTCAGATCGGGATTGGTTCAGATCTCGACTTCGGCAGGAAACCTGCAGGTATCTATCTTATCTTTCTTAAAAAGCCAAGATCACTTCATTTCGATGAGCGTACCACAAAATACGACGTTTCGGACGCTTGATTATCGGCTGTTGGCGCTTGACTTCAATCTTCAGTGTTTTTGCTTTTTGCAGCATTTGTAATTTTGTTTTTATTCATGCTTGTCTTCTCTTTATTCTATTAGAATTGCTGAAGCTTTGGTCTTCTTCTATTACAGTACTTCAGGCTTCAAGACTTTATAGAAAAGGGTACCTTGTTTTCTGGTCAAGCTTGGACTTTGAATATCTTAATACTTCATTCAAAATTACTTCTCCAACCTTCATAATGTTTGTATTCTGAATAGACGCTTGATTAGGTTCACCGGAGGCTTCTTAAATTAGCTAAGGCGCTTGGTTATGCACTGGGCACATTCACAAGGCTGTTTAACTCGTAGGATTCTTAGCAGTTAGCGTATTATGCTTCTTTGACCCTCTTAATGCACGAATTAGGAATCGATGTCTTCATGAAACTTGTAGATATGGATATTAGATTTAATGAGACACCGGTTTCATTCAATTATGACGTCTAAAGCTCAATATTTGGTCATCAGACGCTTTGAAGGTATAACGGTCGGGAACAACATCGCGTCACCAACTTACGGATGCAATAACATAAAGATAGAGAACGATTTCGCTCTTGACCTCCTCATGAGAGTTGCGTATATTTCTCTAAGATTTCCAACGATACCAAGATGGATGCTTTTGAACACCTAAAGCTCCAGAAATTATTAGCAGACGCTTGCATGTTCTGATTGTCATGAACAGTACCACATCTCAAGCTTGAAGAAGGAATTTCACTCAGATCGGGATTGGTTCAGATCTCGACTTCGGCAGGAAACCTGCAGGTATCTATCTTATCTTTCTTAAAAAGCCGAGATCACTTCATTTCAATGTGCGTACCACAAAATACGACGTTTCAGACGCTTGATTATCGGCAGTTGGCGCTTGACTTCAATCTTCAGTGTTTTTGCTTTTGCAGCATTTGTAATTTTGTTTTTATTCACGCTTGTCTTCTCTTTATTCTATTAGAATTGCTGAAGCTTTTGTCTTCATCTATTACCATACTTCATGCTTCAGGACTTTATAGAAAAGGGTACGGTATTTTCTCGTCAATCTTGGACTTTGAATATCTTAATACTTCATTCAAAATTACTTCTCCAGCCTTCATAATGTTTGTATTCTGAATAGACGCTTGATTAGATTCACCGGATGCTTCTTAAATTAGCTAAGGCGCTTGGTTATCCAGTGGGTCACATTCACAAGGTTGTTTAACTCGTAGCATTCTTAACAGTTAGCTTATTATGCTTCGGTGACCCTCTTAATGCACAATTTAGGATTTGATGTCTGCATGAAACTTGTAGATATGGATATTAGCTTTAATGAGACACCGGTTTCATTCAATTCGGACATCTAAAGCTCAATATTTGGTCATCAGACGCTACAAAGGTATGACGGTCAGGAACAACATCACGTCACCAACTTACGGATGGAATTTGACAAAGTTAGAGATTGATTTCGCTCTTGACCTCTTCATGAGAGTTGCGGATTTTTCTCTAAGCCTTCCAACGATACCAAGATCGATGCTTCTGAACACCTAAAGCTCCAGATATTGTCAGCAGATGCTTACATGTTCTGATTGTCACGAACAATACCACATCTCAAGCTTGAAGAAGGAATTTCACTCAGATCGGGATTGGTTCAGATCTCGACTTCTCCAGGAAACATGTAGGTATATATATTATCTTTCTAACAAAACCAAGATCATTTCATTTCGACGAGCATACACCAAAATACAACATTTCGGACGCTTCCTTATCGGCAGCAGACGCTTGACTTCAATCTTAAGTGCTTTTGCTTTTGCAGCTTTTGTACTTTTGTCTTCATTTGTGCTTCTTTTCTCTTTATTCTATTAGAGTTGTTGAAGCTTTGGCTTCTACTATTACTATACTTCATGTTTCAGAATTTTATCGAAAAGGGTACCTCATTTTCTGGTCAAGCTTGGACTTTGAATATCTTAATACGTCATTCGCAATTAATTCTCCAGCCATCATAATGATCTGTATTCTGAGTAGACGATTGATTAGCTTCACCGGAAGAGTATTAAATGAGTTAAGGCGCTTGGTTATCCGCTGGGAACATTCACAAGGTTGTTTAAGTCGTAGCATTCTGTCGAGTTAGCGTATTATGCTTGTTTGACCCTCTTAATGTCCGAATTAGGATTTGATGTCTTCATTAAACTTGTGGATATGGATATTAGCTTTAATGAGACACCGGTTTCATCTAATTCGGACACCTAGAGCTAAATATATGGTCATTAGACGCTACAAAGTTATGACTGTCAGGAACAACATCACCTCCCCAACTTACGGATGCAATTTGACGAAGATAGAGAATGATTTAGCTCTTGACCTCTTCATGAGAGTTGCGTATATTTCTCTAAGCCTTCCAACGATGCCAAGATTGATGCTTTTGAACACCTAAAGCTCCAGAAATTGTTAGCAGACGCTTGCATGTTCTGATTGTCACGAACAATACCACATCTTAAGCTTGAAGAAGGAATTTCACTCAGATCGGGATTGGTTCAGATCTCGACTTCGGCAGGAAACCTACAGGTATCTCTCTTATCTTTCTTAAAAAATCAATATCACTTCATTTCGACCAGCGTACCTCAAAATACGACCTTTCGGACGCTTGATTATAGGCAGTTGGCGCCTGACTTCAATCTTCAGTGTTTTTACTTTTGCAGCATTTGTACTTTTGTTTTTATTCACGCTTGTCTTCTCTTTATTCTATTAGAATTGCTGAAGCTTTTGTCTTCATCTATTATAGTACTTCATGCTTCAGGACTTTATAGAAATGGCTACCTTATTTTCTGGTCAAGCTTGGACTTTGAATATCTTAATACTTCATTCAAAATTACTTCTCGAGCCTTCATAATGTTTGTATTCTGAATAGACGCTTGATTAGATTCACCGGATGCTTCTTAAATTAGCTAACGCGCTTGGTTATCCACTGGGCACATTTCACAAGGCTCTTTAACTCGCAGCATTCTTAACAGTTAGCTTATTATGCTTCTGCGACCCTTTTAATGCACAAATTAGGATTCGATGTCTTCATGAAACTTGTAGATATCGATATTAGCTTTAATGAGAGATTGGTTTCATTCAATTCGGACATCTAAAGCTCAATATTTGGTCATCAGACACTACAAAGGTATGATGGTTAGGAACAACATCACATCACCAACTTACGGATGCAATTTGACAAAGATAGAGATCGATTTCGCTCTTGACCTCTTCATGAGAGTTGCGGATTTTTCTCTAAGCCTTCCAACGAAATCACGATCGATGCTTTTGAACACCTAAAGCTCCAGATATTGTCTGCAGACGCTTGCATGTTCTGATTGCCACGAACAGTTCACATCTCAAGCTTGAAGAAGGAATTTCACACAGATCTGGATTGGTTCAGATCTCGACTTCTCCAGGAAGCATGTAGGTATTTATATTATCTTTCTAACAAAACCAAGATCACTTCATTTCGACGAGCATACGCCAAAATACAACATTTCGGATGCTTCCTTATCGGCAGCAGGCGCTTGACTTCAATCTTTAGTGTTTTTGCTTTTGCAGCTTTTGTACTTTTGTCTTCATTTGTGCTCCTTTTCTCTTTATTTCTATTAGAGTTGTTGATGCTTTGTCTTCTACTATTACAATATTTGATGTTTCAGAACTTTATCGAAAAGGGTACCTCATTTTCTAGTCATGCTTGGACTTTGAATATCTTAATACTTCATTCGAAATTACTTCTCCAGCCATCATAATGATCTGTATTCTGAGTAGACGATTGATTAGCTTCACCGGAGGAGTATTAAATGAGTTAAGGTGCTTGGTTATGTGAATATATGCCTTGACAGGATTAATCTAGTTTTTGATGATTGACAAAAGGAACCGGAAAGTCAAGTATACAAAAAGCGGAAAAGAAGATCAAGGAGATCAAGTGCTTCAAGACTGGGTTATGGGAATTTTATTTCTTGTAATCGGTGTTTATTAGGATCTCTTTGTAAATGGTTCTAAAGCTCTCATATTTAAAATCAATCACACACACACATTACGTTAACTTAAAAGGCTTTTACTAAAAATAATAGAAATTTCATTATAGCCGTTAAGTTTTCAAAAAAAATAATGTACATAATCGATTATGCATATGTCATAATCGAAAATCGATTATGCATATGTCATAATCGATTACACTCAAAACAGAGAAGTCATAATCTATTATCCTAATCGATTATGCTGCGAAAGTAAATCAGCGCGTTTTTTCTCAAGGGATAATCGATTATGGGCATACCATAATTGATTATGAAGCGACTGCCTTGTTTTTTAAATAGGCTTAACCTAATTCCTATGGGCTTAAAAGTTTTTCTATAAATAGGAATGCCAAGGCAACTCTAAAACACACGAATCCTATTGCGCTCTGAAACTCTGTTTATTTTATTACTTACTCTCACATATTCACTTTTGATTATTTTTTGAATAGAGAGGTTTACATATCATATAGTTTGAATTGTACTTTGAGCTTCAATTTGTAATCATTATCTGCACTACTTGAGTGCTACATTCTTCTTCTACTTCTTCTTGTTCTTGGGTGTGAATCCCTTTTTCTTTAAAGAGAAACAATATCTCTTGAACTTGAGGCTCTTGCACAAAGGGAGGTGATATCCCATTATTTTGTGTGGAGAGTGCTCTTGGTTTGTAAAGGTTTCTAGCTGCACCTGATTTAAAAGCTAGTTATTGAGTGAAAACCCTTGGTGTTTGACCTTGGGGACTGGACGTAGGCCACAGGGTATTTAGTGGCCGAACCAGGATAAATCAGCGGCTCTCTCTCTCTATCCTTTCATTATTGTCTTCTACCTTACAGCAATTTAATTTATCGCATTTATTATATTGCAATTTAATTTATCGCAATTTATTTTATTGCAATTTAATTTATCGCATTTACTTTATTGCAATTTAATTTAAGCGATTTATTTTATTGCTATTTACTTTCTAGAATTTATTATTCAAGCAATTTACTTTATAGCGCTTCTAATCTCAGTCATTTATCTTCAAGCGCCGTAATTGCAAAAAGTTTTTTCAAAAACACATATCACCCACAATTCACCCCCCTCTTGTGTTTGAAGTCACTTGTCAACAAGTGGCATCAGAGCTTAACTCTTGTCTAAAGGGCTAAATCGCCTCAAGAGGTAACATGACTTCAAACGGTTTTAAAAATGAGGGCAATTCCACAAACAGACCCCCATTGTTCAATGGTGAAGGGTATGGTTATTGGAAGGAAAGGATGCAAATCTTTCTTGAGGCAGTAGACCTCGATGTTTGGGACGCTGTGGAAAATGGTCCATTTGTTCCCACTCATTCAGTTAATGATGCAGTGGTGAATAAACCAAGAAATCTTTGGACCGACGAGGAAAAGAAAAAGGTCCAATATAATTTGAAAGCTAGGAACATCATCACTGCAGCTCTAAGCTACGATGAGTTCTATAGGGTCTCAAATTGTAAGACCGCCAAGGAAATGTGGGACACCCTTCAATTGACCCATGAAGGTATTACCGAGGTCAAAAGGGCTCGAATGAACACATTAACCCATGAGTATGAGCTATTTAGGATGAAACAGGGTGAAAGCATACATGATATGCAAAAACGATTTACCCATATAATTAATCATCTTAGAGCTCTTGGGAAGTCCTTCAATAATGAAGATTTAATTAATAAGGTTCTTAGATGTTTAAATAGAAGTTGGCAACCTAAAGTTACAGCTATATCTGAATCTAGAGATCTATCTTCTATGTCTTTGGCGACTCTGTTTGGAAAATTGCAGGAACATGAGCTCGAACTAAATCGACTCATTGATAATGAGGAAACCGATAAGAAAAAGAAAAGTATTGCTCTCAAAGCAAGCATCAATAAAACAGAAGAAGATGACGACCTTGATGAATGTGATAGCCTCGATGAAAACGAGGAAAATATGAGCCTAATGGTTCGAAGGTTCAAAAAATTCATGAGACAGAAAGGCAAGGCAAAACAATTCTTCAATCCTCAAAAGAAAAATGAGGGGGAAGGAACTTCCTTCAATCCAACATGCTACAACTGTGGCAAAAAGGGTCATATTAAACCCGACTGTCCTCAAGGCCAAAAGAAACATGAAAAATCAGATAAAAGGCCACAGAAGGATAGAAAAGCAAGAAGAGCTTATATTGCGTGGGATGAGAACGACATGGACTCCTCCGATGAATCGGATAATGAAGAAGCAAATTTATGTCTCATGGCCAACCATGAGGAAGATGAGGTAAACAATTTTGAGCTTGAAACTGATTTAACTTATGATGATTTACTTATTGCCTGTGAGGAGTTAAATGATGAAAATGTTAGACTGCGCAAAAGCATTTCTTCATCTAAGAAAAACATTTCTTTTTTTGAAACAAAAATAAGTATTTTGAACAACGAAATGGAAGCTCTTAAAGAAAAACAAGTCATTCCAATCGAAACCTCCACATGCACTTCTTGTGAAAACAAAAAGAATGAAGTTTTTAAGTGTGATGAATGTAGCGTTTTGAAAAATAAAATCGAGGATTTATACAACACGCTTGCAAAATTTACTATGGGAAGAGATAATCTAAATGTTCTTTTAGGAAATCAAAAAGGTACTTATGACAAAGCTGGTTTGGGCTTTCGCCCGAAAATTCATGAAAAATCTTTCAAAAAATTCTTTTGTCCAAACAACACATCAAGTAGCCCCTTTGTCAAATGTTTTCACTGTGGTAGGAAAGGACACACTGCTTCTATTTGCAATGTTAGGAAAAATAAAGAAGTGAATGGCATAAAGACATGGGTTCCAAAGGGCGTATTACCCACAGCTAACTCTCAAGGACCCAAAATGATTTGGGTACCAAAGGTTAAAACTTGATTCTGTGTTGTAGGTGTGCTTGAAGGCCAAGAACTCTAATTGGTATCTTGACAGTGGTTGTTCAAAGCACATGACGGGAGACAAAACCAAGTTCTCCTCTATATCATCCGAAAAGGGTGGCTATGTTTTCTATGGTGACAACAATAAAGGTAGAATTCTTGGTATTGGTACTATTGGTAGAAGTCCTAATCCCATCATAGAAAATGTTTTGTATGTCGATGGCCTAAAACATAATTTACTAAGTATAAGCCAACTTTGTGATAAAGGTTTTGAGGTAGTGTTCAATTCGTCTAAATGTATGGTCATGGATTCTCATAACAAACAAACTAAATTAATTGGACAAAGAATTGGAAATATCTACATGGTTAACTTGGATGAATTACCTTCAAATGATGCATGCTGTCTTATTAGCAAAGAGGATGAAACATGGTTATGGCATAGGAGAATAGCTCACATTCACATGCATCATCTAAATAAGTTGGTTCGCAAGGACTTAGTAATTGGTCTACCAAAGATTCGTTTTGAAAAGGATAAGTTGTGTGACGCTTGTCAAAAAGGAAAACAAGTAAAGGCCTCTTTCAAATCTAAAAACGTTGTTTCAACAAATCGGCCTTTACAGCTTTTACATATGGACTTGTTTGGTCCATCTAGAACTATGAGCTTTGGTGGTAATTACTATGCGCTTGTTATTGTGGATGACTACTCTCGCTATACATGGACATTGTTTATTTCTCATAAAAATGACGCTTTTGCTGCCTTTCGGAAACTTGCTAAGGTTATTCAAAATGAAGAAGGTTTAAACATTGTATCTATCCGAAGTGATCATGGTGGTGAGTTCCAAAATGAGGCATTTGAGGCCTTTTGTACTGAAAATGGAATTGAGCATAATTTTTCCGCACCAAGAACTCCACAACAAAATGGAGTGGTGGAAAGGAAAAATCGGTCTCTTGAAGAGCTAGCGAGGACAATGCTCAATGAGACCAACCTTCCCAAGTATTTCTGGGCAGACGCGGTAAGTACCGCATGCTATGTCATGAATAGAGTCCTTATAAGACCTATTCTAAAACGAACGCCCTATGAAATTTACAAGGGAAGGAAGCCCAACATCTCTCACCTTCACGTATTCGGATGTAAATGCTTTGTTTTAAATAATGGTAAAGATAACCTTGGCAAATTCAATGCTAAAGCTGATGAAGGTATCTTTCTTGGATACTCAGTTTCTAGTAAACCTTTTAGAATTTATAATAAAAGAACTATGACCATAGAAGAATCTGTGCATGTTTCTTTTGATGAGACTAACCCAAAATCTATGGTAGAAGAAAATGTTGATGATCTTGCAGAACTTTTGGGAAATAACCACCTTGAGGAACAAATAAGTCAAGAGAAAAAGGATGAAGTTCAACCACCTCTTAGTATCGATGATTCACCTCACTCAAATCTTCCAAGAGAATGGAGAACATCAAGACACCATCCTCTTGACAACATAATAGGTGATATTTCAAAAGGGGTAACAACTCGAAACTCTCTTAAACATGCATGTCATTACATGGCTTTCGTATCTCAAATTGAACCTAAAGTTATTGATGATGCTATCATTGATGAACATTGGACTCTTGCCATGCAAGAAGAGTTGAACCAATTTGAAAGAAACGATGTTTGGGAACTTGTTCCCAAACCTAAGGATCAGTTAGTCATTGGGACTAAATGGGTCTTTCGTAACAAGCTTGATGAAAACGGTATAATTGTTAGGAATAAAGCTAGGCTTGTCGCTAAAGGATATAATCAACAAGAGGGCATAGATTTCGATAAAACCTATGCTCCAGTGGCTAGATTAGAAGCCATCCGCATGCTTCTTGCATTTGCATGCATTATGGATTTCAAACTTTTTCAAATGGATGTAAAAAGTGCTTTTCTTAATGGTTATATTCAAGAAGAAGTCTATGTGGACCAACCCCCTGGTTTTTCAAATTTCGAATTTCCTAATCATGTCTTCAAACTAAAAAAGGCTCTATATGGTTTGAAACAAGCTCCTAGAGCTTGGTATGATCGTCTAAGCAAGTTTTTACTTGAAAATGATTTTGAAAGAGGAAAAGTGGACACCACTCTTTTTATCAAAAATAAAAAGCATGACATTTTACTTGTTCAAATTTATGTGGACGATATTATATTTGGTGCAACTAATGAATCTTTGTGTAAGGACTTTTCTAACATAATGCAAAATGAGTTTGAAATGTCAATGATGGGCGAGCTCAACTACTTCCTTGGGCTTCAAATCAAGCAATCAAAAGAAGGAATATTCATAAATCAAGCAAAATATTGCAAGGAGCTACTCAAGAAATTTGGAATGAGCAATGCCAAAAAATTTCCACACCAATGTGCACCTCCTCCTACCTTGATAAAGATGAGGAAAGTAAGTCGGTTGAAGTAAGTAAGTATAGAGGTATGATAGGTTCACTTCTTTATCTTACAGCAAGTCGCCCCGATATAATGTTTAGTGTTTGCATGTGTGCACGTTTTCAATCTAACCCTAAGGAATCACATCTCACAGCGGTAAAACGCATTATGAGATATCTCATTGGCACACAAAATATGGGTCTATGGTACCCTAATGGTGCTGATTGCACTTTAATTGGGTACTCGGATTCAGATTTTGCGGGATGCAAAATGGATCGAAAAAGCACCAGTGAGACTTGTCACTTGTTAGGAAACGCATTAGTTTCTTGGCATAGTAAAAAGCAAGCCAGTGTGGCTTTGTCCACTGCCGAAGCGGAATACGTAGCGGCAGGTAGTTGTTGTGCACAAATAATTTGGATGAAGCAACAGTTAAATGACCATGGAATAAATCTTAGAACTGTTCCAATTAAATGTGACAACACAAGTGCCATAAACCTCACTAAAAATCCGGTTTATCACTCTCGAACCAAGCACATTGAAATTAGGCATCACTTCATAGGAGATCATGTACAAAAAGGTGATTGCATGATTGAGTTTGTGGAAACATCTAAGCAACTCGCAGACATTTTTAGTAAACCATTGCCAAAAGAAAATTTCTTCTTCATAAGAACGGAATTAGGTATTCTTAATGAATCATGCATTGAATGAAATATCTTATGTGCATCATACTATTTTTTCCCTTGTTATCCCTAACTTGTGTGTTGAAGTGTGTAAACAGGATACATGCTCTATGTGCTAAAATTCAAATTTCTTTAGCCATAATCGATTATGGCATAGGCATAATCGATTATTCACAAGTCAGAGGACCAGGAATCGATTATAGTAATCGATTACAATTGAAAGGGGGAGAAAAAGAACAAAAGTCAGACGAACCATAATCGATTAGGCTAATCGATTATAAATGAAAGAACAAGGAAGGAGAATCGATTACATAATCGATTATATATTCATCTCAACAATCTCAAATAACCGATTAGATAATCGATTATTCAAAGACCCAGACTATAATCGATTACATAATCGATTTCGCGAATACCAAAAATTGCCACTAAAGGAATAATCGATTATGAGGCACTCAATAATCGATTATGGGTCATGGATGAGCGAATCAGGAGCCAACACGGTAAGACATAATCGATTATGCTCAATTACATAATCGATTATGAAACCGATTAAAAGGTCAGTAACGTTCATTTTGGTCATTTTGGACTGTTTCTAACTTTCCTGAATATATGCCTTGCTCTTGTTTGCACTTTTTCCGCTTTTTTGATAATGCCAAAAGGGGGAGAGTTATATGATTGCATAGTTCAGGGAGAGTTTGCATGCTTTAGGGGGAGTTGCTATTTTTAAATTTTGCATAAAAATAAGGCGTAGAGTATTTTATCTGTGCATTAACTCTGATTTCTCGTCTCTAGAGCAAATCCCTCCTTGAGATGTTTGTCATCATCAAAAAGGGGGAGAATGTGAATATATGCCTTGACAGGATAATCTAGTTTTTGATGATTGACAAAAGGAACCGGAAAGTCAAGTATACAAAAAGCGGAAAAGAAGATCAAGGAGATCAAGTGCTTCAAAACTGGGTTCTGGGAATTTTATTTCTTGTAATCGGTGTTTATTAGGATCTCTTTGTAAATGGTTCTAAAGCTCTCATATTTAAAATCAATCACACACACACACATTACATAAACTTAAAAGGGTTTTACTAAAAATAATAGAAATTTCATTATAGCCGTTAAGTTTTCAAAAAAAGAAATGTACATAATCGATTATGCATATGTCATAATCGATTACACTCAAATCAGGGAAGTCATAATCGATTATGAATATGTCATAATCGATTACACTCAAAACAGAGAAGTCATAATCGATTATCCTAATCGATTATGCTGCGAAAGTAAATCAGCGCGTTTTTTCTCAAGGGATAATCGATTATGGACATACCATAATCGATTATGAAGCGACTGCCTTGTTTTTTAAATGGGCTTAGCCTAATTCCTATGGGCTTAAAAGTTTTTCTATAAATAGGAATACCAAGGCAACTCTAAAACACACGAATCCTATTGCGCTCTGAAACTCTGTTTATTTTATTACTTACTCTCACATATTCACTTTTGATTATTTTTTGAATGGAGAGCTTTACATATCATATAGTTTGAATTGTACTTTGAGCTTCAATTTGTAATCTTTATCTGCACTACTTGAGTGCTACATTCTTCTTCTACTTCTTCTTGTTCTTGGGTGTGAATCCCTTTTTCTTTAAAGAGAAACAATATCTCTTGAACTTGAGGCTCTTGCACAAAGGGAGGTGATATCCCATTATTTTGTGTGGAGAGTGCTCTTGGTTTGTAAAGGTTTCTAGCTGCACCTGATTTAAAAGCTAGTTATTGAGTGAAAACCCTTGGTGTTTGACCTTGGGGACTGGACGTAGGCCACAGGGTATTTAGTGGCCGAACCAGGATAAATCTGCGGCTCTCTCTCTATCGTTTCATTATTGTCTTCTACCTTACAGCAATTTAATTTATCGCAATTTATTTTATTGCAATTTAATTTATCGCATTTACTTTATTGCAATTTAATTTAAGCGATTTATTTTATTGCTATTTACTTTCTAGAATTTATTATTCAAGCAATTTACTTTATAGCGCTTCTAATTTCAGTCATTTATCTTCAAGCGCCGTAATTGCAAAAAGTTTTTCAAAAACACATATCACACACAATTCACCCCCTCTTGTGTTTGAAGTCACTTGTCAACAATCATCAATATCTTTAGGTTCAATTTGAGATACGAAAGCCATGTAATGACATGCATGTTTAAGAGAGTTTCGAGTTGTTACCCCTTTTGAAATATCACCTATTATGTTGTCAAGAGGATGGTGTCTTGATGTTCTGCATTCTCTTGGAAGATTTGAGTGAGGTGAATCATCGATACTAAGAGGTGGTTGATCTTCATCCTTTTTCTCTTGACTTATTTGTTCCTCAAGGTGGTTATTTCCCAAAAGTTCTTTATTGTTGTCACCATAGAAAACATAGCCACCCTTTTCGGATGATATAGAGGAGAACTTGGTTTTGTCTCCCGTCATGTGCTTTGAACAACCACTGTCAAGATACCAATTAGAGTTCTTGGCCTTCAAGCACACCTACAACACAGAATCAAGTTTTAACCTTTGGTACCCAAATCATTTTGGGCCCTTGAGAGTTAGCTTTGGGTAATACGCCCTTTGGAACCCATGTCTTTATGCCATCCACTTCTTTATTTTTCCTAACATTGCAAATAGAAGCAGTGTGTCCTTTCCTACCACAGTGAAAACATTTGACAAAGGGGCTACTTGATGTGTTGTTTGGACAAAAGAATTTTTTGAAAGATTTTTCATGAATTTTCGGGCGAAAGCCCAAACCAGCTTTGTCATAAGTACCTTTTTGATTTCCTAAAAGAACATTTAGATTATCTCTTCCCATAGTAAATTTTGCAAGCGTGTTGTATAAATCCTCGATTTTATTTTTCAAAACGCTACATTCATCACACTTAAAAACTTCATTCTTTTTGTTTTCACAAGAAGTGCATGAGGAGGTTTCGATTGGAACGACTTGTTTAAGAGCTTCCATTTCGTTGTTCAAAATACTTATTTTTGTTTCAAAAAAAGAAATGTTTTTCTTAGATGAAGAAATGCTTTTGCACAGTCTAACATTTTCATCATTTAACTCCTCACAGGCAATAAGTAAATCATCATAAGTTAAATCAGTTTCAAGCTCAAAATTGTTTACCTCATCTTCCTCATGGTTGGCCATGAGACATAAATTTGCTTCTTCATTATCCGATTCGTCGGAGGAGTCCATGTCGTTCTCATCCCACGCAATATAAGCTCTTCTTGCTTTTCTATCCTTCTGTGGCCTTTTATCTGATTTTTCATGTTTCTTTTGGCCTTGAGGACAGTCAGGTTTAATATGACCCTTTTTGCCACAGTTGTAGCATGTTGGATTGAAGGAAGTTCCTTCCCCCTCATTTTTCTTTTGAGGATTGAAGAATTGTTTTGCCTTGCCTTTCTGTCTCATGAATTTTTTGAACCTTCGAACCATTAGGCTCATATTTTCCTCGTTTTCATCGAGGCTATCACATTCATCAAGGTCGTCTTCTTCTTCTGTTTTATTGATGCTTGCTTTGAGAGCAATACTTTTCTTTTTCTTATTGGTTTCCTCATTCTCAATGAGTCAATTTAGTTCGAGCTCATGTTCCTGCAATTTTCCAAACAGAGTCGCCAAAGACATAGAAGATAGATCTCTAGATTCAGATATAGCTGTAACTTTAGGTTGCCAACTTCTATTTAGACATCTAAGAACCTTATTAATTAAATCTTCATTATTGAAGGACTTCCCAAGAGCTCTAAGATGATTAATTATATGGGTAAATCGTTTTTGCATATCATGTATGCTTTCACCCTGTTTCATCCTAAATAGCTCATACTCATGGGTTAATGTGTTCATTCGAGCCCTTTTGACCTCGGTAGTACCTTCATGGGTCAATTAAAGGGTGTCCCACATTTCCTTGGCGGTCTTACAATTTGAGACCCTATAGAACTCGTCGTAGCTTAGAGCTGCAGTGATAATGTTCCTAGCTTTCAAATTATATTGAACCTTTTTCTTTTCCTCGTCGGTCCAAAGATTTCTTGGTTTATTCACCACTGCATCATTAACTGAATGAGTGGGAACAAATGGACCATTTTCCACAGCGTCCCAAACATCGAGGTCTACTGCCTCAAGAAAGATTTGCATCCTTTCCTTCCAATAACCATACCCTTCACCATTGAACAATGGGGGTCTGTTTGTGGAATTGCCCTCACTTTTAAAACTGTTTGAAGTCATGTTACCTCTTGAGGCGATTTAGCCCTTTAGACAAGAGTTAAGCTTTGATACCACTTGTTGACAAGTGACTTCAAACACAAGAGGGGGGTGAATTGTGTGTGATATGTGTTTTTGAAAAACTTTTTGCAATTACGGCGCTTGAAGATAAATGACTGAAATTAGAAGCGCTATAAAATAAATTGCTTGAATAATAAATTCTAGAAAGTAAATAGCAATAAAATAAATCGCTTAAATTAAATTGCAATAAAGTAAATGCGATAAATTAAATTGCAATAAAATAAATTGCGATAAATTAAATTGCAATAAAATAAGTGCGATAAATTAAATTGCTGTAAGGTAGAAGACAATAATGAAAGGATAGAGAGAGAGCCGCAGATTTATCCTGGTTCGGCCACTAAATACCCTGTGGCCTACGTCCAGTCCCCAAGGTCAAACACCAAGGGTTTTCACTCAATAACTAGCTTTTAAATCAGGTGCAGCTAGAAACCTTTACAAACCAAGAGCACTCTCCACACAAAATAATGGGATATCACCTCCCTTTGTGCAAGAGCCTCAAGTTCAATAGATATTGTTTCTCTTTAAAGAAAAAGGGATTCACACCCAAGAACAAGAAGAAGTAGAAGAAGAATGTAGCACTCAAGTAGTGCAGATAAAGATTACAAATTGAAGCTCAAAGTACAATTCAAACTATATGATATGTAAAGCTCTCTATTCAAAAAATAATCAAAAGTGAATATGTGAGAGTAAGTAATAAAATAAACAGAGTTTCAGAGCGCAATAGGATTCGTGTGTTTTAGAGTTGCCTTGGCATTCCTATTTATAGAAAAACTTTTAAGCCCATAGGAATTAGGTTAAGCCCATTTAAAAAACAAGGCAGTCGCTTCATAATCGATTATGGTATGCCCATAATCGATTATCCCTTGAGAAAAAACGCGCTGATTTACTTTCGCAGCATAATCGATTAGGATATTCGATTATGACTTCTCTGTTTTGAGTGTAATCGATTATGACATATTCATAATCGATTATGACTTCCCTGATTTGAGTGCAATCGATTATGACATATGCATAATTGATTATGTACATTTCTTTTTTTTGAAAACTTAACGGCTATAATGAAATTTCTATTATTTTTAGTAAAAGCCTTTTAAGTTAACGTAATGTGTGTGTGTGATTGATTTTAAATATGAGAGCTTTAGAACCATTTACAAAGAGATCCTAATAAACACCGATTACAAGAAATAAAATTCCCATAACCCAGTTTTGAAGCACTTAATCTCCTTGATCTTCTTTTCCGCTTTTTGTATACTTGACTTTCCGGTTCCTTTTGTCAATCATCAAAAACTAGATTAATCCTGTCAAGCCATATATTCATAATGATGCTATCATTGATGAACATTGGACTCTTTCCATGCAAGAAGAGTTGAACCAATTTGAAAGAAACAATGTTTGGGAACTTGTTCCCAAACCTAAGGATCAGTTAGTCATTGGGACTAAATGGGTCTTTCGTAACAAGCTTGATGAAAACGGTATAATTGTTAGGAATAAAGCTAGGCTTGTCGCTAAAGGATATAATCAACAAGAGGGCATAGATTTCGATGAAACCTATGCTCCAGTGGCTAGATTAGAAGCCATCCGCATGCTTCTTGCATTTGCATGCATTATGGATTTCAAACTTTTTCAAATGGATGTAAAAAGTGCTTTTCTTAATGGTTATATTCAAGAAGAAGTCTATGTGGACCAACCCCCTGGTTTTTCAAATTTCGAATTTCCTAATCATGTCTTCAAATTAAAAAAGGCTCTATATGGTTTGAAACAAGCTCCTAGAGCTTGGTATGATCGTCTAAGCAAGTTTTTACTTGAAAATGATTTTGAAAGAGGAAAAGTGGACACCACTCTTTTTATCAAAAATAAAAAGCATGACATTTTACTTGTTCAAATTTATGTGGACGATATTATATTTGGTGCAACTAATGAATCTTTGTGTAAGGACTTTTCTAACATAATGCAAAATGAGTTTGAAATGTCAATGATGGGCGAGCTCAACTACTTCCTTGGGCTTCAAATCAAGCAATCAAAAGAAGGAATATTCATAAATCAAGCAAAATATTGCAAGGAGCTACTCAAGAAATTTGGAATGAGCAATGCCAAAGAAATATCCACACCAATGAGCACCTCTTGCTACCTTGATAAAGATGAGGAAAGTAAGTCGGTTGAAGTAAGTAAGTATAGAGGAATGATAGGTTCACTTCTTTATCTTACAGCAAATCGCCCCGATATAATGTTTAGTGTTTGCATGTGTGCACGTTTTCAATCTAACCCTAAGCAATCACATCTCACAGCGGTAAAACGCATTATGAGATATCTCATTGGCACACAAAATATGGGTTTATGGTACCCTAAAGGTACTGATTGCACTTTAATTGGGTACTCGTATTCAGATTTTGCGGGATGCAAAATGGATCGAAAAAGCACCAGTGGGACTTGTCACTTGTTAGGAAACACATTAGTTTCTTGGCATAGTAAGAAGCAAGCCAGTGTGGCTTTGTCCACTGCCGAAGCGGAATACGTAGCGGCAGGTAGTTGTTGTGCACAAATAATTTGGATGAAGCAACAGTTAAATGACTATGGAATAAATCTTAGAACTGTTCCAATTAAATGTGACAACACAAGTGCCATAAACCTCACTAAAAATCCGGTTTATCACTCTCGAACCAAGCACATTGAAATTAGGCATCACTTCATAAGAGATCATGTACAAAAAGGTGATTGCATGATTGAGTTTGTGGAAACATCTAAGCAACTCGCAGACATTTTTACTAAACCATTGCCTAAAGAAAATTTCTTCTTCATAAGAACAGAATTAGGTATTCTTAATGAATCATGCATTGAATGAAATATCTTATGTGCATCATACTATTTTTTTTTCCTTGTTATCCCTAACTTGTGTGTTGAAGTGTGTAAACAGGATACATGCTCTATGTGCTAAAATTCAAATTTCTTTAGCCATAATCGATTATAGCATAGGCATAATCGATTATTCACAAGTCAGAGGACCAGGAATCGTTTATAGTAATCGATTACAATAGAAAGGGGGATAAAAAGAACAAAAGTCAGACGAACCATAATCGATTAGGCTAATCGATTATAAATGAAAGAACAAGGAAGGAGAATCGATTACATAATCGATTATATATTCATCTCAGCAATCTCAAATAACCGATTAGATAATCAATTATTCAAAGACCCAGACTATAATCGATTACATAATCGATTTCGCGAATACCAAAAGTCTGCCACTAAAGGAATAATCGATTTTGAGGCACTCAATAATCGATTATGGGTCATGGATGAGCGAATCAGGAGCCAAGACGGTATGACATAATCGATTATACATAATCGATTCAGAAACCGATTAAAAGGTCTGTAACGTTCATTTCGGTCATTTTGGACTGTTTCTAACTTTCCTGAATATATGCCTTGCTCTTGTTTGCACTTTTCCCGCTTTTTTGATAATGCCAAAAGGGGGAGAGTTATATGATTGCATAGTTCAGGGAGAGTTTGCATGCTTTAGGGGGAGTTGCTATTTTTAAATTTTGCATAAAAATAAGGCGTAGAGTATTTTATCTGTGGATTAACTCTGATTTCTCGTCTCTAGAGCAAATCCCTCCTTGAGATGTTTGTCATCATCAAAAAGGGGGAGAATGTGAATATATGCCTTGACAGGATTAATCTAGTTTTTGATGATTGACAAAAGGAACCGGAAAGTCAAGTATACAAAAAGCGGAAAAGAAGATCAAGGAGATCAAGGGCTTCAAGACTGGGTTATGGGAATTTTATTTCTTGTAATCGGTGTTTATTAGGATCTCTTTGTAAATGGTTCTAAAGCTCTCATATTTAAAATCAATCACACACACACATTACGTTAACTTAAAAGGCTTTTACTAAAAATAATAGAAATTTCATTATAGCCGTTAACTTTTCAAAAAAAATAATGTACAAAATCGATTATGCATATGTCATAATCGATTACACTCAAAACAGAGAAGTCATAATCGATTATCCTAATCGATTATGCTGCGAAAGTAAATCAGCGCGTTTTTTCTCAAGGGATAATCGATTATGGACATACCATAATCGATTATGAAGCGACTGCCTTGTTTTTTAAATGGGCTTAACCTAATTCCTATGGGTTTAAAAGTTTTTCTATAAATAGGAATGCCAAGGCAACTCTAAAACACACGAATCCTATTGCGCTCTGAAACTCGGTTTATTTTATTACTTACTCTCACATATTCACTTTTGATTATTTTTTGAATAGAGAGCTTTACATATCATATAGTTTGAATTGTACTTTGAGCTTCAATTTGTAATCTTTATCTGCACTACTTGAGTGCTACATTCTTCTTCTACTTCTTCTTGTTCTTGGGTGTGAATCCCTTTTTCTTTAAAGAGAAACAATATCTCTTGAACTTGAGGCTCTTGCACAAAGGGAGGTGATATCCCATTATTTTGTGTGGAGAGTGCACTTGGTTTGTAAAGGTTTCTAGCTGCACCTGATTTAAAAGCTAGTTATTGAGTGAAAACCCTTGGTGTTTGACCTTGGGGACTGGACGTAGGCCACAGGGTATTTAGTGGCCGAACCAGGATAAATCTGCGGCTCTCTCTCTCTATCCTTTTATTATTGTTTTCTACCTTACAGCAATTTAATTTATCGCATTTATTTTATTGCAATTTAATTCATCGCAATTTATTTTATTGCAATTTAATTTATCGCATTTACTTAATTGCAATTTAATTTAAGCGATTTATTTTATTGCTATTTACTTTCTAGAATTTATTATTCAAGCAATTTACTTTATAGCGCTTCTAATTTCAGTCATTTATCTTCAAGCGCCGTAATTGCAAAAAGTTTTTTAAAAAACACATATCACCCACAATTCACCCCCCTCTTGTGTTTGAAGTCACTTGTCAACAGGTTATCCACTGGGAACATTCACAAGGTTGTTTAAGTCGTAGCATTCTGTCGAGTTAGCGTATTATGCTTGTTTGACCCTCTTAATGTCCGAATTAGGATTCGATGTCTTCATTAAACTTGTAGATATGGATATTAGCTTTAATGAAACACCGGTTTCATCCAATTCGGACACCTACAGCTCAATATATGGCCATTAGACGCTACAAAGTTATGGCTGTCAGGAACAACATCACGTCCCCAACTTACGGATGCAATTTGACAAAGATAGAGAACGATTTCGCTCTTGACATCTTCATGAGAGTTGCGTATATTTCTCTAAGCCTTCCAACGATACCAAGATTGATGCTTTTGAACACCTAAAGCTCCAGAAATTGTTAGCAAACGCTTGCATGTTTTGATTGTCACGAACAGTACCACATCTCAAGCTTGAAGAAGGAATTTCACTCAGATCGGGATTGGTTCAGATCTCGACTTCGCCAGGAAACCTGCATTTATCTCTCTTATCTTTCTTAAAAAACCAATATCACTTCATTTCGACGAGCGTACCTCAAAATACGACGTTTCGGACGCTTGATTATCGGCAGTTGGCGCTTGACTTCAATCTTCAGTGTTTTTACTTTTGCAGCATTTGTACTTTTGTTTTTATTCACGCTTGTCTTCTCTTTATTCTATTAGAATTGCTGAAGCTTTTGTCTTCATCTATTACAGTACTTCATGGTTCAGGACTTTATAGAAAAGGGTACCTTATTTTCTGGTCAAGTTTGGACTTAATAACTTAATACTTCATTCAAAATTACTTCTCCAGCCTTCATAATGTTTGTATTCTGAATAGACGCTTGATTAGATTCACCGGATGCTTCTTAAATTAGCTAACGCGCATGGTTATCCACTGGGCACATTTCACAAGGCTGTTTAACTCGTAGCATTCTTAACAGTTAGCTTATTATGCTTCTGCGACCCTCTTAATGCACAAATTAGGATTCGATGTCGTCATGAAACTTGTAGATATCGATATTAGCTTTAATGAGACATCGGTTTCATTCAATTCGGACATCTAAAGCTCAATATTTGGTCATCAGACGCGACAAAGGTATGACGGTCAGGAACAACATCACGTCACCAACTTACGGATGCAATTTGACAAAGATAGAGATCGATTTCGCACTTGACCTCTTCATGAGAGTTGCGGATTTTTCTCTAAGCCTTCCAACGATAGCACGATTGACGCTTTTGAAGACCTAAAGCTCCAGATATTGTCAGCAGACGCCTGCATGTCCTGATTGTCACGAACAGTACCACATCTCAAGCTTGAAGAAGGAATTTCACTCAGATCTGGATTGGTTCAGATCTCGACTTCTCCAGGAAACATGTAGGTATTTATATTATCTTTCTAACAAAACCAAGATCATCTCATTTCGACGAGCATACCCCAAAATACAACGTTTCGGAAGCTTCCTTATCGGCAGCAGGCACTTGACTTCAATATTCAATATTTTTGCTTTTGCAGCTTTTGTACTTTTGTCTTCATTTGTGCTTCTTTTCTCTTTATGCTATTAGATTTTTTGATGCTTTGTCTTCTACTATTACAATACTTGATGTTTCAGAACTTTATCGAAAAGGGTACCTCATTTTCTTGTCAAGCTTGGACTTTGAATATCTTAATACGTCATTCGAAATTACTTCTCCAGCCATCATAATGATCTGTATTCTGAGTAGCCTATTGATTAGCTTCACCGGAGGAGTATTAAATGAGTTAAGGCGCTTGGTTATCCACTGGGAACATTCACAAGGTTGTTTAAGTCGTAGCATTCTCTCGAGTTAGCGTATTATGCTTGTTTGACCCTCTTAATGTCCGAATTAGGATTCGATGTCTTCATTAAACTTGTAGGTATGGGTATTAGCTTTAATGAGAAACCAGTTTCATCCAATTCGGACACCTACAGCTGAATATATGGCCATTAGATGCTACAAAGTTATGACAGTCAGGAACAACATCACGTCCCCAACCTACGGATGCAATTTGACAAAGATAGAGAACGATTTCGCTCTTGACCTCTTCATGAGAGTTGCGTATATTTCTCTAAGCCTCACAAAGATACCAAGATTGATGCTTTTGAACACCTAAAGCTCCAGAAATTGTTAGCAGACGCTTGCATGTTCTGATTGTCACGAACAGTACCACATCTCAAGCTTGAAGAAGGAATTTCACTCAGATCGGGATTGGTTCAGATCTCGACTTCGCCAGGAAACCTGCATTTATCTCTCTTATCTTTCTTAAAAAACCAATATCACTTCATTTCGACGAGCGTACCTCAAAATACGACGTTTCGGACGCTTGATTATCGGCAGTTGGCGCTTGACTTCAATCTTCAGTGTTTTTACTTTTGCAGCATTTGTACTTTTGTTTTTATTCACGCTTGTCTTCTCTTTATTCTATTAGAATTGCTGAAGCTTTTGTCTTCATCTATTACAGTACTTCATGCTTCAGGACTTTAGAGAAAAGGGTACCTTATTTTCTGGTCAAGTTTGGACTTAATAACTTAATACTTCATTCAAAATTACTTCTCCAGCCTTCATAATGTTTGTATTCTGAATAGACGCTTGATTAGATTCACCGGATGCTTCTTAAATTAGCTAACGCGCATGGTTATCCACTGGGCACATTTCACAAGGTTGTTTAACTCGTAGCATTCTTAACAGTTAGCTTATTATGCTTCTGCGACCCTCTTAATGCACAAATTAGGATTCGATGTCGTCATGAAACTTGTAGATATCGATATTAGCTTTAATGAGACATCGGTTTCATTCAATTCGGACATCTAAAGCTCAATATTTGGTCATCAGACGCGACAAAGGTATGACGGTCAGGAACAACATCACGTCACCAACTTACGGATGCAATTTGACAAAGATAGAGATCGATTTCGCACTTGACCTCTTCATGAGAGTTGCGGATTTTTCTCTAAGCCTTCCGCCGATACCACGATCGACGCTTTTGAAGACCTAAAGCTCCAGATATTGTCAGCAGACGCCTGCATGTCCTGATTGTTACGAACAGTACCACATCTCAAGTTTGAAGAAGGAATTTCACTCAGATCGGGATTGGTTCAGATCTCGACTTCTCCAGGAAACATGTAGGTATTTATTTTATATTTCTAACAAAACCAAGATCATTTCATTTCGACGAGCATACCCCAAAATACAACGTTTCGGACGCTTCCTTATCGGCAGCAGGCGCTTGACTTCAGTCTTCAGTGTTTTTGCTTTTGCAGCTTTTGTACTTTTGTCTTCATTTGAGCTTCTTTTCTCTTTATTCTATTAGAGTTTTTGATGCTTTGTCTTATACTATTACAATACTTTATGTTTCTGAACTTTATCGAAAAGGGTACCTCATTTTCTGGTCAAGCTTGGACTTTGAATATCTTAATACGTCATTCGAAATTAGTTTTCTAGCCATCATAATGATCTGTATTCTGAGTAGACGATTGATTACCTTCACCGAAGGAGTATTAAATGAGTTAAGGCGCTTGGTTATCCACAGGGAACATTCAGAAGGTTGTTTAACTCGTAGCATTCTGTCGAGTTAGCGTATTATGCTTGTTTAACCCTCTTAATGTCCGAATTAGGATTTGATGTCTTCGTTAAACTTGTAGATATGGATATTAGCTTTAATGAGACACCGATTGCATCAAATTCGGACACCTACAGCTCAATATATGGCCATTAGAAGCTACAAAGTTATGACAGTCCAGAACAACATCACGTCTCAAATATACGGATGCAATTTGACAAAGATAAAGATCGATTTCGCTCCTGACCTCTTCATGAGAGTTGCGGGTATTTCTCTAAGACTTCCAACGATACCAAGATTGATGCTTTTGAACACCTAAAGCTCCAGATATTGTCAGCAGACGCTTGCATGTTCTGATTGTCACGAACAGTTCCGCATCTCAATCTTGAAGAAGGAATTTCACTCAGATCAGGTTAGTTCAGATCTCGACTTCTCCAAGAATCATGTAAGTATTTATATTATCTTTCTAACAAAACAAAGATCATTTCAGTTCGACGAGCGTACCCCAAAATACAACGTTTCAGACGCTTCCTTATCTGCAGCAGGCGCTTGACTTCAGTCTTCAGTGTTTTTGCTTTTGCAGCTTTTGTAGTTTTGTCTTCATTTGTGCTTCTTTTCCCTTTATTCTATTAGAGTTGTTGAAGCTTTTGTCTTCAACTATTACAATGCTTTATGTTTCAGAACTTTATCGAAAAGGGTACCTCATTTTCTGGTCAAGCTTGGACTTTGAATATCTTAATACGTCATTCGAAATTACTTCTCCAGCCATCAGAATGATCTGTATTCTGAGTAGACGATTGATAAGCTTCACCGGAGGAGTATTAAATGAGTTAAGGTGCTTGGTTATCCACTGGGAACATTCACAAGGTTGTTTAAGTCGTAGCATTCTGTCAAGTTAGCGTATTATGCTTGTTTGACCCTCTTAATGTCTGAATTAGGATTCGATGTGTTTATTAAACTTGTAGATATGGATATTAGCTTTAATGAGACACCGGTTGCATCCAATTCGGACACCTACAGCTCAATATATGGGCATTAGATGCTACAAAGTTATGACTGTCACGAACAACATCACGTCTCCAACTTACGGATGCAATTTGACAAAGATAGAGATCGATTTCGCTCTTGACCTCTTCATGAGAGTTGTGGATATTTCTCTAAGCCTTCCAACGATACCAAGATCGATGCTTTTGAACACCTAAAGCTCCAGATACTGTCAGCTGACGCTTGCATGTTTTGATTGTCACGAACAGTACCACATCTCAAGCTTGAAGAAGGAATTTCACTCAGGTCGGGATTAGTTCAGATCTCGACTTCTCCAAGAAACATGTAGGTATTTATATTATCTTTCTAACAAAACAAAGATCATTTCTGTTCGATGAGCGTACCCCAAAATACAACGTTTCGGACGCTTCCTTATCTGCAGCAGGCGCTGGACTTCAGTCTTCAGTGTTTTTGCTTTTGCAGCTTTTGTAGTTTTGTCTTCATTTGTACTTCTTTTCTCTTTATTATTTATTTTGTTGAAGCTTTTGTCTTCAACTATTACAATGCTTTATGTTTCAGAACTTTATCGAAAAGGGTACCTCATTTTCTGGTCAAGCTTGGACTTTGAATATCTTAATACGTCATTCGAAATTACTTCTCCAGCCATCAGAATGATCTGTATTCTGAGTAGACGATTGATAAGCTTCACCGGAGGAGTATTAAATGAGTTAAGGTGCTTGTTTATCCACTGGGAACATTCACAAGGTTGTTTAAGTCGTAGCATTTTGTCGAGTTAGCGTATTATGCTTGTTTGACCCTCTTAATGTCCGAATTAGGATTTGATGTCTTCATTAAACTTGTAGATATGGATATTAGCTTTAATGAGGCACCGGTTGCATCCAATTCGGACATCTATAGCTCAATATATGACCATTAGATGCTACAAAGTTATGACTGTCAGGAACAACATCACGTCTCCAACTTACGGATGCAATTTGACATAGATAGAGATCGATTTCGCTCTTGACCTCTTCATGAGAGTTGTGGATATTTGTCTAAGCCTTCCAACGATACCAAGATCGATGCTTTTGAACACCTAAAGCTCCAGATATTGTCACCTGACGCTTGCATGTTTTGATTGTCACGAACAGTGCCACATCTCAAGCTTGAAGAAGGAATTTCACTCAGATCGGGATTAGTTCAGATCTTGACTTCTCCAAGAAACATGTAGGTATTTATATTCTCTTTATAACAAAACAAAGATCATTTCAGTTCGACGAGCGTACCCCAAAATAAAACGTTTCGTATGCTTCCTTATCTGCAGCAGGCGCTTGACTTCAGTCTTCAGTGTTTTTGCTTTTGCAGCTTTTGAAGTTTTGTCTTCATTTGTGCTTCTTTTCTCTTTATTATTTATTTTGTTGAAGCTTTTGTCTTCAACTATTGCAATGCTTTATGTTTCAGAACTTTATCGAAAAGGGTACCTCATTTTCAGGTCAAGCTTGGACTTTGAATATCTTAATACTTCATTCGAAATTACTTCTCCAGCCATCAGAATAATCTGTATTCTGAGTAGACGATTGATAAGCTTCACCGGAGGAGTATTAAATGAGTTAAGGTGCTTGGTTATCCACTGGGAACATTCACAAGGTTGTTTAAGTCGTCGCGTTCTGTCGAGTTAGCGTATTATGCTTGTTTGACCCTCTTAATGTCCGAATTAGGATTCGATGTCTTCATTTAACTTGTAGATATGGATATTAGCTTTAATGAGACACCGGTTGCATCCAATTCGGACACCTACAGCTCAATATATGGCCATTAGATGCTACAAAGTTATGACTGTCAGGAACAACATCACGTCTCCAACTTACGGATGCAATTTGACAAAGATAGAGATCGATTTCGCTCTTGACCTCTTCATGAGACTTGTGGATATTTCTATAAGCCTTCCAACGATACCAAGATCGATGCTTCTGAACACCTAAAACTCCAGATATTGTCAGCTGACGCTTGCATGTTTTGATTGTCACGAACAGTGCCACATATCAAGCTTGAAGAAGGAATTTCACTCAGATCGGGATTAGTTCAGATCTTGACTTCTCCCAGAAACATGTAGGTATTTATATTATCTTTCTATTAAAACAAAGATCATTTCAGTTCGACGAGCGTACCCAAAAA
This sequence comes from Ammopiptanthus mongolicus, assembly GCA_039655645.1. NCBI lineage: Eukaryota > Viridiplantae > Streptophyta > Magnoliopsida > Fabales > Fabaceae > Ammopiptanthus > Ammopiptanthus mongolicus. The sequence continues at coordinate 54,920,563 of CM077345.1, read as the reverse complement.
TACAACGTTTCGGATGCTTCTTTATCTGCAGCAGGCGCTTGACTTCAGTCTTCAGTGTTTTTGCTTTTGCAGCTTTTGTAGTTTTGTCTTCATTTGTGCTTCTTTTCCCTTTATTCTATTAGAGTTGTTGAAGCTTTTGTCTTCAACTATTACAATGCTTTATGTTTCAGAACTTTATCGAAAAGGGTACCTCATTTTCTGGTCAAGCTTGGACTTTGAATATCTTAATACGTCATTCGAAATTACTTCTCCAGCCATCAGAATGATCTGTATTCTGAGTAGACGATTGATAAGCTTCACCGGAGGAGTATTAAATGAGTTAAGGTGCTTGGTTATCCACTGGGAACATTCACAAGGTTGTTTAAGTCGTAGCGTTCTGTCGCGTTAGCGTATTATGCTTGTTTGACCCTCTTAATGTCCGAATTAGGATTCGATGTCTTCATTTAACTTGTCGATATGGATATTAGCTTTAATGAGACACCGGTTGCATCCAATTCGAACAGCTACAGCTCAATATATGGCCATTAGATGCTACAAAGTTATGACTGTCAGGAACAACATCACGTCTCCAACTTACGGATGCAATTTGACAAAGATAGAGATCGATTTCGCTCTTGACCTCTTCATGAGACTTGTGGATATTTCTATAAGCCTTCCAACGATACCAAGATCGATGCTTTTGAACACCTAAAGCTCCAGATATTGTCAGCTGACGCTTGCATGTTTTGATTGTCACGAACAGTGCCACATATCAAGCTTGAAGAAGGAATATCACTCAAATCGGGATTAGTTCAGATCATGACTTCTCCCAGAAACATGTAGGTATTTATATTATCTTTCTAACAAAACAAAGATCATTTCAGTTCGACGAGCGTACCCCAAAATACAACGTTTCGGACGCTTCTTTATCTGCAGCAGGCGCTTGACTTCAGTCTTCAGTGTTTTTGCTTTTGCAGCTTTTGTAGTTTTGTCTTCATTTGTGCTTCTTTTCCCTTTATTCTATTAGAGTTGTTGAAGCTTTTGTCTTCAACTATTACAATGCTTTATGTTTCAGAACTTTATCGAAAAGGGTAACTCATTTTCTGGTCAAGCTTGGACTTTGAATATCTTAATACGTCATTCGAAATTACTTCTCCAACCATCAGAATGATCTGTATTCTGAGTAGACGATTGATAAGCTTCACCGGAGGAGTATTAAATGAGTTAAGGTGCTTGGTTATCCACTGGGAACATTCACAAGGTTGTTTAAGTCGTAGCGTTCTGTCGAGTTAGCGTATTATGCTTGTTTGACCCTCTTAATGTCCGAATTAGGATTCGATGTCTTCATTTAACTTGTAGATATGGATATTAGCTTTAATGAGACACCGGTTGCATCCAATTCGGACACCTACAGCTCAATATATGGCCATTAGATGCTACAAAGTTTTGACTGTCAGGAACAACATCACGTCTCCAACTTACGGATGCAATTTGACAAAGATAGAGATCGATGTCGCTCCTGACCTCTTCATGAGACTTGTGGATATTTCTATAAGCCTTCCAACGATACCAAGATCGATGCTTCTGAACACCTAAAACTCCAGATATTGTCAGCTGACGCTTGCATGTTTTGATTGTCACGAACAGTGCCACATATCAAGCTTGAAGAAGGAATTTCACTCAGATCGGGATTAGTTCAGATCTTGACTTCTCCCAGAAACATGTAGGTATTTATATTATCTTTCTATTAAAACAAAGATCATTTCAGTTCGACGAGCGTACCCCAAAATACAACGTTTCGGACGCTTCTTTATCTGCAGCAGGCGCTTGACTTCAGTCTTCAGTGTTTTTGCTTTTGCAGCTTTTGTAGTTTTGTCTTCATTTGTGCTTCTTTTCCCTTTATTCTATTAGAGTTGTTGAAGCTTTTGTCTTCAACTATTACAATGCTTTATGTTTCAGAACTTTATCGAAAAGGGTAACTCATTTTCTGGTCAAGCTTGGACTTTGAATATCTTAATACGTCATTCGAAATTACTTCTCCAACCATCAGAATGATCTGTATTCTGAGTAGACGATTGATAAGCTTCACCGGAGGAGTATTAAATGAGTTAAGGTGCTTGGTTATCCACTGGGAACATTCACAAGGTTGTTTAAGTCGTAGCGTTCTGTCGAGTTAGCGTATTATGCTTGTTTGACCCTCTTAATGTCCGAATTAGGATTCGATGTCTTCATTTAACTTGTAGATATGGATATTAGCTTTAATGAGACACCGGTTGCATTCAATTCGGACACCTACAGCTCAATATATGGCCATTAGATGCTACAAAGTTTTGACTGTCAGGAACAACATCACGTCTCCAACTTACGGATGCAATTTGACAAAGATAGAGATCGATTTCGCTCTTGACCTCTTCATGAGACTTGTGGATATTTCTATAAGCCTTCCAACGATACCAAGATCGATGCTTCTGAACACCTAAAACTCCAGATATTGTCAGCTGACGCTTGCATGTTTTGATTGTCACGAACAGTGCCACATATCAAGCTTGAAGAAGGAATTTCACTCAGATCGGGATTAGTTCAGATCTTGACTTCTCCCAGAAACATGTAGGTATTTATATTATCTTTCTATTAAAACAAAGATCATTTCAGTTCGACGAGCGTACCCCAAAATACAACGTTTCGGATGCTTCTTTATCTGCAGCAGGCGCTTGACTTCAGTCTTCAGTGTTTTTGCTTTTGCAGCTTTTGTAGTTTTGTCTTCATTTGTGCTTCTTTTCCCTTTATTCTATTAGAGTTGTTGAAGCTTTTGTCTTCAACTATTACAATGCTTTATGTTTCAGAACTTTATCGAAAAGGGTACCTCATTTTCTGGTCAAGCTTGGACTTTGAATATCTTAATACGTCATTCGAAATTACTTCTCCAGCCATCAGAATGATCTGTATTCTGAGTAGACGATTGATAAGCTTCACCGGAGGAGTATTAAATGAGTTAAGGTGCTTGGTTATCCACTGGGAACATTCACAAGGTTGTTTAAGTCGTAGCGTTCTGTCGCGTTAGCGTATTATGCTTGTTTGACCCTCTTAATGTCCGAATTAGGATTCGATGTCTTCATTTAACTTGTCGATATGGATATTAGCTTTAATGAGACACCGGTTGCATCCAATTCGAACAGCTACAGCTCAATATATGGCCATTAGATGCTACAAAGTTATGACTGTCAGGAACAACATCACGTCTCCAACTTACGGATGCAATTTGACAAAGATAGAGATCGATTTCGCTCTTGACCTCTTCATGAGACTTGTGGATATTTCTATAAGCCTTCCAACGATACCAAGATCGATGCTTTTGAACACCTAAAGCTCCAGATATTGTCAGCTGACGCTTGCATGTTTTGATTGTCACGAACAGTGCCACATATCAAGCTTGAAGAAGGAATATCACTCAAATCGGGATTAGTTCAGATCATGACTTCTCCCAGAAACATGTAGGTATTTATATTATCTTTCTAACAAAACAAAGATCATTTCAGTTCGACGAGCGTACCCCAAAATACAACGTTTCGGACGCTTCTTTATCTGCAGCAGGCGCTTGACTTCAGTCTTCAGTGTTTTTGCTTTTGCAGCTTTTGTAGTTTTGTCTTCATTTGTACTTCTTTTCTCTTTATTATTTATTTTGTTGAAGCTTTTGTCTTCAACTATTACAATGCTTTATGTTTCAGAACTTTATCGAAAAGGGTAACTCATTTTCTGGTCAAGCTTGGACTTTGAATATCTTAATACGTCATTCGAAATTACTTCTCCAACCATCAGAATGATCTGTATTCTGAGTAGACGATTGATAAGCTTCACCGGAGGAGTATTAAATGAGTTAAGGTGCTTGGTTATCCACTGGGAACATTCACAAGGTTGTTTAAGTCGTAGCGTTCTGTCGAGTTAGCGTATTATGCTTGTTTGACCCTCTTAATGTCCGAATTAGGATTCGATGTCTTCATTTAACTTGTAGATATGGATATTAGCTTTAATGAGACACCGGTTGCATCCAATTCGGACACCTACAGCTCAATATATGGCCATTAGATGCTACAAAGTTTTGACTGTCAGGAACAACATCACGTCTCCAACTTACGGATGCAATTTGACAAAGATAGAGATCGATGTCGCTCCTGACCTCTTCATGAGACTTGTGGATATTTCTATAAGCCTTCCAACGATACCAAGATCGATGCTTCTGAACACCTAAAACTCCAGATATTGTCAGCTGACGCTTGCATGTTTTGATTGTCACGAACAGTGCCACATATCAAGCTTGAAGAAGGAATTTCACTCAGATCGGGATTAGTTCAGATCTTGACTTCTCCCAGAAACATGTAGGTATTTATATTATCTTTCTATTAAAACAAAGATCATTTCAGTTCGACGAGCGTACCCCAAAATACAACGTTTCGGACGCTTCTTTATCTGCAGCAGGCGCTTGACTTCAGTCTTCAGTGTTTTTGCTTTTGCAGCTTTTGTAGTTTTGTCTTCATTTGTGCTTCTTTTCCCTTTATTCTATTAGAGTTGTTGAAGCTTTTGTCTTCAACTATTACAATGCTTTATGTTTCAGAACTTTATCGAAAAGGGTACCTCATTTTCTGGTCAAGCTTGGACTTTGAATATCTTAATACGTCATTCGAAATTAGTTCCCTAGCCATCATAATGATCTGTATTCTGAGTAGACAATTGATTACCTTCACCGAAGGAGTATTAAATGAGTTAAGGCGCTTGGTTATCCACAGGGAACATTCAGAAGGTTGTTTAAGTCATAGCATTCTGTCGAGTTAGCGTATTATGCTTGTTTAACCCTCTTAATGTCCGAATTAGAATTTGATGTCTTCGTTAAACTTGTAGATATGGATATTAGCTTTAATGAGACACCGGTTGCATCAAATTCGGACACCTACAGCTCAATATATGGCCATTAGAAGCTACAAAGTAATGACAGTCCAGAACAACATCACGTCTCAAACTTACGGATGCAATTTGACAAAGATAAAGATCGATTTCGCTCCTGACCTCTTCATGAGAGTTGCGGGTATTTCTCTAAGACTTCCAACGATACCAAGATCGATGCTTTTGAACACCTACAGCTCCAGATATTGTCAGCAGACGCTTGCATGTTTTGATTGTCACGAACAGCACCACATCTCAAGCTTGAAGAAGGAATTTCACTCAGATCGGGATTAGTTCAGATCTCGGCTTCTCCAAGAATCATGTAGGTATTTATATTATCTTTCTAACAAAACAAAGATCATTTCAGGTCGACGAGCGTACCCCAAAATACAACGTTTCGGACGCTTCCTTATCTGCAGCAGGCGCTTGACTTCAGTCTTCAGTGTTTTTGCTTTTGCAACTTTTGTACTTTTGTCTTCATTTCTGCTTCTTTTCCCTTTATTCTATTAGAGTTGTTGAAGCTTTTGTCTTCAACTATTACAATGCTTCATGTTTCAGAACTTTATCGAAAAGGGTACCTCATTTTCTGGTCAAGCTTGGACTTTGAATATCTTAATACGTCTTTCGAAATTACTTCTCCAGCCATCAGAATGATCTGTATTCTGAGTAGACGATTGATAAGCTTCATCGGAGGAGTATTAAGTGAGTTAAGGCTCTTGGTTATCCACTGGGAACATTCACAAGGTTGTTTAAGTCGTAGCATTCTATCGAGTTAGCGTATTATGCTTGTTCAACCCTCTTAACGTCCGCATTAGGATTTGATGTCTTCGTTAAACTTGTAGATATGGATATTAGCTTTAATGAGACACCGGTTTCATCCATTTCGGACACCTACAGCTCAATATATGGCCGTTAGACGCTACAAAGCTATGACTGTCAGGAACAACATCACGTCACCAACTTACAGATGCAATTTGACAAAGATAGAGAACGATTTCGCTCTTGACCTCTTCATGAGAGTTGCGTATATTTCTCTAAGCCTTCCAACGATACCAAGATTGATGCTTTTGAACACCTAAAGCTCCAGAAATTGTTAGCAGACGCTTGCATGTTCTGATTGTCACGAACAGTACCACATCTCAAGTTTGTGGAAGGAATTTCACTCAGATCGGAATTGGTTCAGATCTCGACTTCGCCAGGAAACCTGCAGGTATCTCTCTTATCTTTCTTGAAAAACCAATATCACTTCATTTCGACGAGCGTACCTTAAAATACGACGTTTCGGACGCTTGATTATCGGCAGTAGGCGCTTGACTTCAATCTTCAGTATTTTTACTTTTGCAGCATTTGTACTTTTGTTTTTATTCACGCTTGTCTTCTCTTTATTCTATTAGAATTACTAAAGCTTTTTGTAACATCCTGTTTTTTTTACACTATGCTTATACGTGTTAATATTTGCTTGTATATGTTGTATATATGTTGTTTGTGATTGTTCTTGATGTCCAAGTTCATAGTTGGGGTAGTTTAGCCTTAAGGAATGGTCAATGCATTCAAGTCCAAGAAACATGTTTTACGGTTTTGTTCATATCTTGAGTTCTAGACATCCGATTGAGGTGATCTTGGATGCGTTGGAAAGCTTAGAGAATTATCTACAAGTCTTATTTCAGGTCTTAAGGCCAAATTCGGCTTCTATAGTTTCGCGTAGCGAAAGGACTTAGCCTAGCGAATCTGGCAGACAGATTCTTGCGGCTCTCTGGTTCGCCTTGCGAAAATGTATTCGCGTAGCGAATCTGCGCGCAGTAGAATCGTGTTTTTGGGCTTCTAATCAGCCCATAATGACCCTAACTCATATTTATACCCTAAGACTCGACCTAAACCTACTTTCTAAGTCGAAAAACTCTCAGAAGCTGCCTCTTCCTCTCCAAACAAGGATTTCTAAACCCTTTCCAAGGATCCCTGAAGGAGATTGCACCATAGTTCATCGTTCTTCATCTCTTTCGCTTGAAGAGCATCACTGCCATCACAAGCCCTCTTCCTAGTTGCTGCTCTTGAACCTTTTGGGGCTGTGATCGTGAAGTCAAGCGTCGTAAGATTGAGCATTCGTGTAGACGCAACCTTTTCCGGACCTTTTCCTTCCTTTGTTCGTGGTGATCGTCATACCAGGTTTGGGGGGAAGAAATAGATCATGAGTATGTGGGTTTTGGGATAGGTTAAGATGAAGGGGTTAACCCATGACCCCTATATGTGTGTCTATATGCATTGTAAATGCCTATGTGTATGCTATGAGTGTAATTATGTGTATGTTATGTATATGCCATGTATATGCCTATGTGAATATTGTATAAATATATATGTTTATGGTTCTATGATTATGATTATAGGTGTTTGTCTTGATGATATGATTGAAATATTATGATGTGCGATGAATAGTATGAATATAGATACGATATGCATTGATGAGATTTTATAATGTGCATTGATAATGATGACTTGATGATGATGTGCGTTACAATGAAGAAAATAGGATTAATAAAAGAACATAGCTTTAGAATGTTTGGCACCCCATAATGAATGAGTTGTTATGAGAGGTGAGATTGATAATATTGGATTGGTCTTGGAAATCCATAGGAATGACTTGAGAGATGGGATGATAGGCATAGGGATAACTTAGAGAAATTCTTAAGATTCCCACGTCTGTCATGATTCGCCTACCGAATAGCCATTCGCGAGGCGAGACAGAGAGACCATTTGTGGTCTGACATAATTCGCCTAGCGGATTGTATTCCGCGAGGCGAATGAGAGAACCAGATAGTGGGGCTCTCGGGCTCGCCTCGCGAGCCAGGATTCGCCTAGCGAATCTGAGAACCTGTTTAGGAGCTCTCGGGCTCGCCTCGCGAGCCACGATTCGCCTAGCAAATCTGGGTTTCTCACCCAGATTCTGTTGTGAAGGGATAATGGTTAGGGTAATGGGAAAAAGACTGTGAGGTCATAATTCAAGGTTGATAATATAGAAAAGAACGTTAATAACTATATGACTTGAGATTTAAATATTAGGATTAAGTTATAATCTTAATAAGGTATGAATTGTGGTTTAGATATTAGGATTAAGTTACAATCTTAATAAATATATGACTTGAGGTTTAAATATTAGGATTAAGTCATAATCTTAATAAGATATGAATTGAGGATTAGATGTTAAGATTAAGTTATAATCTTAATAAATATATGACTTGAGGTTATTAAGATTAAGTTATAATCTTAATAAAATATGAATTGAGGTTTAGATAATAAGATTAAGTATAATACTTAACAAAGATAATTTTAAGTTAAGACTTAACAAAGAGAACAATTAATAAGACGATGATGTTATTGGTAACGACATACTGTTACCGATGTTGTTGGTTAAATCATTCTTAATGCTTATTGGTCAAGTTTGATGTTGTTAAATCATCTTTGATGCTTGTTGGTCAAAGTTGATAGCCATGTAATGGTGTTGATGGTGGATGGTTGGACATGTGTTTGCATGTTGTTGAGCATAGCATGCATCATACGTTGACGTTGATATGTTGGGTGGAAAACAAACGATGAATCGCGATAGTGGAGGCCACGATGGGTGTTATCCCGGCCTTGCGGGTACGTTGGGTATGGAAGTTCCAGGTGACATGGGCTAGCTACCTATTGTCGGAGTGACCTAAAGAATAAGCTTGACTACCCTGACTAGCCACTATACGTTATCAAGATTAGTGAGAGTGTTCGGGGATGGCCCATGGTCTGGCATATCATCCACGTTGATAACCGGACATGTACTCCTAATCGTCTTTTTAGAGTTAGAGTTGTTGGCCACATGCATACGCAGTAATGATGTTGCATTCGCATTAACATGCATCCTTGATATACATTGATTATATCTATGTTGATTGATGTATGTTGTATGCCATCTTAATTACTATTCCATTCCGTTTACATATATTCATGATTGTGTTTCTTACCCCTCTCTTTGTTATTCTTGTGCATATGTTGTGGTATATGCAGAGGAGGGTGAGCATGCTGACGAGGAGTGATCCCGAGGAGATCTCTCTTAGTAGTTAGGATTTATGATTTATGTTATTCCGTTTTATTCCGATGTATTATCGGTATATGTATACCAGCTCTGATATGTGACATCGGGATTTGGGTTACGTTTATTATTTATGTTTTCCGCAGTTTGTTTTTAAAGGATTTTGATTATTTCAGATTCCTATGTTTTACGTTATAGATGATGTGATGCACATTACCCTTGAAGATATGTTTTTATTTTAATTGTTATATTTTTAAAGACATGTAAGATTTTATTTATGTTTTATTATATGCGGGGTAGTGGGTGTCACATTTAGTGGTATCAGAGCCGGTCTGTCCTACAGGCCGGGGTATGTGTCTGTTGTGTCTCTTCTGTGTACTCTGCAGAAGTGTTTTGAACTTGTGTGACTGTTTTATTATGCCTTTTGTTAAAAAATTTCTGTAGTAGGATTTAACCAATTTTGAATTGGTTAAGATCGCTGAGTGATAAGACTATGGGGTCGTGGCAGGGAGCTGTTCGAACCATTGATAGTGAACCTTAACCTGTTTTATTGTTGCCTAAGAGTATGTATGACTTTAGGTGCCGATCACTATTATCCTTCCTAGAGTGTCATTCTTTGTGATGTGTTACAAGAAGAAAGATGGTAGCATGAAGTTGTGTGTCAATTATTGACAGCTGGACAAGGTGACCCTTAATAATAGATACTCATTCCCTAGGATTGATGACTTTATGGACCAGCTAGTGGGAGCTTGCATCTTTTCTAAGATAGATTTGAGGTCTTTAGTGATCATAAGAATTTGAAATACTTATTTGACCAAAAAGAGTTAAAGATGAGGCAACGTAGGTGGATGGAGTTTCTTAAGGATTATAATTTTGATTTGAGCTGCCACCTTGGAAAAGCCAACGTAGTGGTTGATGCCTTAAGTAGAAGACCTTGGATATATCATCTTTAATGTTTAGAGAAAGAGATTTGATTGAAGGAATTGAGAGACTTGAGCTTGGCTTGGGAAGTTACCCCTAAGAGCATTAGATTTGGAACTTTAAAGATTATCAATAGCTTAATGGACCTGATTAGGAGAAGGTGTAAGTTGTCCCTTAGTTATTTTGTGAAGTTTGCTAGAGCCTCATTTACTACATTAGGAATGTTAGATTTCTTAGTTAATGCCTTGTAAGAATCTTTTAGAAAAGAAGGAGAGTTACAAGCTTAAGTGAGATTGTCGAGCTATTATATATATAGATCTGGATGAGTTGTTGTCCTAATACGAGATAGAGTAGAATAAGGCTTAGATGAGTTGGATTATTAAAAAAAAAAAAAAGGACGAAGTTAAGAATGAATAGACGAGTGGCTTAATGGTTTATGCGTAGAGTTTTTCTAGTTGATAATGATTTGGAATGTGTGGTGATGGTTAAGTTGGGATATAGTTTAAATGGTAGGTTGAACCATTGTTGGATTAGAGATAAGCGTATGGATGATCTAAGAATCATAATTCTTAGGCAAACCTTCAATGGATGAGTAGATAGTTGTGATAACCTTTAGTAAGGAAAAGGAATTAAGATTGATGATTTGTGTATCATGTGGAGTCGATGGAAGTGTTTTAGGAGGGTTCTTTAGTAAGGTCATAAGAGTGAATATGTAACGTGGAGATTCCTAACCAGTGACCAATGTTAAGTTCTTTACCAAGGTAAAAGAAATCATGTCTAAAGTAGAGGAAGAAAGGTTAAAATAAATGATGTGTTATTGGTGGGTTAGTTCCGTAAGTATTCCCTGAAAGAATTCTTAGTTTATTAGGAATCAAGTTGATCCTTATAGCGTCTTGCAGAATGTCCTCCCTAAGCCAATAATTCATGGAAATAGTGATAGGAATTACTTGAAAGGCAATTTATCCGGTCCAGTGCATCGGTAGTGTCTTAAGCCATCCTTGCTGTTACTAGAAGAGAGTTGGTAAGTAGCATTAGAGCGCCTGTAAGTTATCGTTAGCCTTATATAATGGAAATAAAGAATAAACACCTTTCTCTAGAATAGATGATGTCTTGAGACATTATAGATAAAAAAAAATAAAAAAAAATTGTGTGGAACCCTTGAGGATAGTTTTGCAAACTCTTTAGGAAGAACTTTTGTATGCTAAGTTATCTAGTGAAGGTTTAGATCTGAATAAGTAAGTTGTGGGACGCCTCGTTTTAAGGAGAGTTGTAATAGGCAGGAAATCTAAAGGGTGGTAATCGGGATCATGAGTTCCTGAGAAAGGTTCTTAGTTAAAAGGGAGAGTTAACCTCAACCTTGCTTAGTTCTACCCCTCTTAGTAGATCTTGACAATATGTTATGATTGGAGTTTAGCGATACAACCTAGGAGGTTAGCAACATGTACCCTTAAGTTTGAATTCTTGGGAGCTATAGGGACATTGTCATTAAGAAACCCAGTAGCGAATTTCTTGTGACACCGATGGAGTTTGAAGTACTAGTATGACCCAATGGAGTGAGATGCATCGTAGAATAGGCAAGTGGGTGTCGTGTAAGATCATAATTTTTTTGAATCAAATAAGTAAACTAACGTAGTGACTGATACCTAACTAGAAGTTCATTGCTTGTGTTCACCATAATGGTTAGTCAGACCAATTGATTGAGGATTTTAGAGATGTGATTAAAACTTGGGATGTGACAATTATGAATATTAGATTAGGAATGTAGAAGGCCATTGGTGCATTTGCAAAGTTTTGAGGAATCAAGTTATATTTTAATTTCTAGAGTGCTCTAGAACTTAAGAAGCCTAGTGGGAATTGACATAATCATGAGGACAGTTAGATAAAAGGTCCATGTCCATATTTGTTTGCTTGAGGTCAGTAGAAATTTCGAGGACGAAATTTTTATAAGGAGAGTGGAATTGTAACATCCTGATTTTTTACACTATGCTTATACGTGTTAATATTTGCTTGTATATGTTGTATATATGTTGTTTGTGATTGTTTTTGATGTCCAAGTTCATAGTTGGGGTAGTTTAGCCTTAAGGAATGGTCAATGCATTCAAGTCCAAGAAACATGTTTTACAGTTTTGTTCATATCCTGAGTTCTAGACATCCGATTGAGGTGATCTTGGATGCGTTGGAAATCTTAGAGAATTATCTACAAGTCTTATTTCAGGTGTTAAGGCCAAATTCGGCTTCTATAGTTTCGCGTAGCGAAAGGACTTCGCCTAGCGAATCTGGCAGACAGATTCTTGCGGCTCTCTGGTTCGCCTAGCAAAAATGTATTCGCGTAGCGAATCTGCGCGCAGTAGAATCGTGTTTTTGGGCTTCTAATCAGCCCATAATGACCCTAACTCATATTTATACCCTAAGACTCGACCTAAACCTACTTTCTAAGTCGAAAAACTCTCAGAAGCTGCCTCTTCCTCTCCAAACAAGGATTTCTAAACCCTTTCCAAGGATCCCTGAAGGAGATTGCACCATAGTTCATCGTTCTTCATCTCTTTCGCTTGAAGAGCATCACTGCCATCACAAGCCCTCTTCCTAGTTGCTGCTCTTGAACCTTTTGGGGCTGTGATCGTGAAGTCAAGCGTCGTAAGATTGAGCATTCGTGTAGACGCAACCTTTTCCGGACCTTTTCCTTCCTTTGTTCGTGGTGATCGTCATACCAGGTATGGGGGGAAGAAATAGATCATGAGTATGTGGGTTTTGGGATAGGTTAAGATGAAGGGGTTAACCCATGACCCCTATATATGTGTCTATATGCATTGTAAATGCCTATGTGTATGCTATGAGTGTAATTATGTGTATGTTATGTATATGCCATGTATATGCCTATATGAATATTGTATAAATATATATGTTTATGGTTCTATGAATATGATTATAGGTGTTTGTCTTGATGATATGATTGAAATATTATGATGTGCGATGAATAGTATGAATATAGATACGATATGCATTGATGAGATTTTATAATGTGCATTGATAATGATGACTTGATGATGATGTGCGTTACAATGAAGAAAATAGGATTAATAAAAGAACATAGCTTTAGAATGTTTGGCACCCCATAATGAATGAGTTGTTATGAGAGGTGAGATTGATAATATTGGATTGGTCTTGGAAATCCATAGGAATGACTTGAGAGATGGGATGATAGGCATAGGGATAACTTAGAGAAATTCTTAAGATTCCCACGTCTGTCATGATTCGCCTACCAAACAGCCATTCGCGAGGCGTGACATAGAGACCATTTGTGGTCTGACATAATTCGCCTAGCGGATTGTATTCCGCGAGGCGAATGAGAGAACCAGATAGTGGGGCTCTCGGGCTCGCCTCGCGAGCCAGGATTCGCCTAGCGAATCTGAGAACCTGTTTAGGAGCTCTCGGGCTCGCCTCGCGAGCCACGATTTGCCTAGCGAATCTGGGTTTCTCACCCAGATTCTGTTGTGAAGGGATAATGGTTAGGGTAATGGGAAAAAGACTGTGAGGTCATAATTCAAGGTTGATAATATAGAAAAGAACGTTAATAACTATATGACTTGAGATTTAAATATTAGGATTAAGTTATAATCTTAATAAATATATGACTTGAGGTTATTAAGATTAAGTTATAATCTTAATAAAATATGAATTGAGGTTTAGATAATAAGATTAAGTATAATACTTAACAAAGATAATGTTAAGTTAAGACTTAACAAAGAGAACAATTAATAAGACGATGATGTTATTGGCAACGACGTACTGTTACCGATGTTGTTGGTTAAATCATTCTTAATGCTTATTGGTCAAGTTTGATGTTGTTAAATCATCTTTGATGCTTGTTGGTCAAAGTTGATAGCCATGTAATGGTGTTGATGGTGGATGGTTGGACATGTGTTTGCATTTTGTCGAGCATAGCATGCATCATACGTTGACGTTGATATGTTGGGTGGAAAGCAAACGATGAATCGCGATAGTGGAGGCCACGATGGATGTTATCCCGGCCTTGCGGGTACGTTGGGTATGGAAGTTCCAGGTGACATGGGCTAGCTACCTATTGTCGGAGTGACCTAAAGAATAAGCTTGACTACCCTGACTAGCCACTATACGTTATCAAGATTAGTGAGAGTGTTCGGGGATGGCCCATGGTCTGGCATATCATCCACGTTGATAACCGGACATGTACTCCTAATCGTCTTTCTAGAGTTAGAGTTGTTGGCCACATGCATACGCAGTAATGATGTTGCATTCGCATTAACATGCATCCTTGATATACATTGATTATATCTATGTTGATTGATGTATGTTGTATGCCATCTTAATTACTATTCCATTCCGTTTACATATATTCATGATTGTGTTTCTTACCCCTCTCTTTGTTATTCTTGTGCATATGTTGTGGTATATGCAGAGGAGGGTGAGCATGCTGCGAGGAGTGATCCCGAGGAGATCTCTCTTAGTAGTTAGGATTTATGATTTATGTTATTCCGTTTTATTCCGATGTATTATCGGTATATGTATACCAGCTCTGATATGTGACATCGGGATTTGGGTTATGTTTATTATTTATGTTTTCCGCAGTTTGTTTTTAAAAGGATTTTGATTATTTCAGATTCCTATATTTTACGTTATAGATGATGTGATGCACATTACCCTTGAGGATATGTTTTTATTTTAATTGTTAAATTTTTAAAGACATGTATGATTTTATTTATGTTTTATTATATGCGGGGTAGTGGGTGTCACACTTTTGTCTTCATCTATTACAGTACTTCAAGCTTCCGGACTTTATAGAAAAGGGTACCTTATTTTCTAGTCAAGCTTGGACTTTGAATAACTTAATACTTCATTCAAAATTACTTCTCCAGCCTTCATAATGTTTGCATTCTGAATAGACGCTTGATTAGATTCACCGGATGCTTCTTAAATTAGCTAAGGCGCTTGGTTATCCACTGGGCACATTCACAAGGCTGTTTAACTCGTAGAATTCTTAACAGTTAGCTTATTATGCTTCTGTGACCCTCTTAATGCACAAATTAGGATTCGATGTCTTCATGAAATTTGTAGATATGGTTATTAGCTTTAATGAGACACCGGTTTCATTAAATTCGGACATCTAAATCTCAATATTTGGTCATTAGACGCTACAAAGGTATGACAGTCAGGAACAACATCACGTCACCAACTTACGGATGAAATTTGACAAAGACAGAGATCGATTTCGCTCTTGACCTCTTCATGAGAGTTGCGGATTTTTCTCTAAGACTTCCAACGATACCATGATCGATGCTTTTGAACACCTAAAGCTCCAGATATTGTCAGCAGACGGTTGCATGTTCTGATGGTCACGAACAGTAGCACATCTCAAGCTTGAAGAAGGAATTTCACTCAGATCGGGATTGGTTCAGATCTCGACTTCTCCAGGAAACATGTAGTTATTTATATTATCTTTCTAAAAAAACAAAGATCCTTTGATTTCGACGACCATACCCCAAAATACAACGTTTCGGACGCTTCCTTATCGGCAGCAGGCGCTTGAGTTCAATCTTCAGTGTTTTTGCTTTTGCAGATTTTGTACTTTTGTCTTCATTTGTGCTTCTTTTCTCTTTATTCTATTAGAGTTGTTGATGCTTTTGTCTTCTAATATTACAATGCTTGATGTTTTAGAACTTTATCGAAAAGGGTACCTCATTTTCTGGTCAAGCTTGGACTTTGAATATCTTAATACGTCATTCGAAATTACTTCTCCAGCCATCAGAATGATCTGTATTCTGAGTAGACGATTGGTTAGCTTCATCGGAGGAGTATTAAATGAGTTAAGGCGCTTGGTTATCCACTGGGAACATTTACAAGGTTGTTTAAGTCGTAGCATTCTGTCGAGTTTGCGTATTATGCTTCTTTGACCCTCTTAATGTTCGAATTAGGATTCGATGTCTTCAATAAACTTGTAGATATGGATAATAGCTTTAATGAGACGCCGGTTTCATCCAATTCGGACACCTGCAACTCAATATATGGCCCTTAGACGCTAAAAAGTTATGACTGTCCGGAACAACATCACGTCACCAACTTGCGGATGCAATTTGACAAAGATAGAGAACGATTTCGCTCTTGACCTCTTCATGAGAGTTGCGTATATTTCTCTAAGCCTGCCAACAAATATTGATGCTTTTGAACACCTAAAGCTCCAGAAATTGTTAGCAGACGCTTGCATGTTCTGATTATCACGAACAGTACCACATCTCAAGAGTGAAGAAGGAATTTCACTCAGATCGGTATTGGTTTAGATCTCGACTTCGCCAGGAAACCTGCAGGTATCTCTCTTATCTTTCTTAAAAAACCAATATCACTTCATTTCGACGAGCGTACCTCAAAATACGACGTTTCAGACGCTTGATTATCGACAGTAGGCGCTTGACTTCAATCTTCAGTGTTTTTACTTTTGCAACATTTGTACTTTTGTTTTTATTCACGCTTGTCTTCTCTTTATTCGATTAGAATTGCTGAAGATTTTGTCTTCATCTATTACAGTACTTCATGCTTCAGGACTTTATAGAAAAGGGTACCTTATTTTCTGGTCAAGCTTGGACTTTGAATATCTTAATACTTCATTCAAAATTACTTCTCCAGCCTTCATAATATTTGTATTATGAATAGTCGCTTGATTAGATTCACCGGATGCTCCTTAAATTAGATAAGGTGCTTGGATATCCACTGGGTCACATTCACATGGCTGTTTAACTCATAACATTCTTAACAGTTAGCTTATTATGCTGACCCTCTTAATGCACAAATTAGGATTCGATGTCTTCATGAAACTTGTAGATATGGATATTAGCTTTAATGAGACACCCGTTTCATTCAATTCGGACATCTAAAGCTAAATATTTGGTCATTAGACGCTACAAAGGTATGACGGTCAGTAACAACATCATGTCACCAACATACGGATGCAATTTGACAAAGATAGAGATCGATTTCGCTCTTGACCTCTTCATGAGAGTGGCGGATTTTTATCTAAGCCTTCCAAGTATACCAAGATCGATGCTTTTGAACACCAAAAGCTCCAGATACTGTCATCAGACGCTTACATGTTCTGCTTGTCACGAACAGTACCACATCTCAAGCTTGAAGAAGGAATTTCACTCAGATCGGGATTAGTTCAGATCTCGACTTCTCCTGGAAACATGTAGGTATTTATATTATCTTTCTAAAAAAATCAAGATCATTTCATTTCGACGATCATACCCCAAAATACAATGTTTCGGACGCTTCCATATCGGCAGCAGGCGCTTGACTTCAGTCTTCAGTGTTTTTGCTTTTGCAGCCTCTGTACTTTTGTCTTCATTTGTGCTTCTTTTCTCTTTATTCTATTAGAGTTGTTGAAGCTTTTGTCTTCTACTATTACAATACATCATGTTTTAGAACTTTATCCAAAAGGGTACCTCATTTTCTGGTCAAGCTTGGACTTTGAATATCTTAATACGTCATTCGAAATTACTTCTCCAGCCATCATAATGATCTGTATTCTGAGTAGAAGATTGATTAGCTTCACCGAGGAGTATTAAATGTGTTAAGGCGCTTGGTTATCCACTGGGAACATTCACAAGGTCGTTTAAGTCGTAGCATTCTGTCGAGTTAGCGTATTATGCTTGTTTAACCCTCTTAATTTTCGAATTAGGATTCGATGTCTTCATTAAACTTGTAGATATGGATATTAGCTTTAATGAGACACAGGTTTCATCCAATTCGGACACCTACAGCTCAATATATGGCCATTAGACGCTACAAAGTTATGACTGTCAGGAACAACATCACGTCACCAACTTACGGATGCAATTTGACAAAGATAGAGAACGATTTCCCTCTTGACCTTTTCATGAGAGTTGCGTATATTTCTCTAAGCCTTCCAACGATACCAAGATTGATGCTTTTGAACACCTAAAGCTCCAGAAATTGTTAGCAGACGCTTGCATGTTCTGATTGTCGCGAACAGTACCACATCTCAAGTTTGTAGAAGGAATATCACTCAGATCGGGATTGGTTCAGATCTCGACTTCGCCAAGAAACATGCAGGTATCTCTCTTATCTTTCTTGAAAAACCAATATTACTTCATTTCGACGAGCGTGCCTCAAAATACGACGTTTCGGACGCTTGATTATCGGCAGTAGGCGCTTGACTTCAATCTTCAGTGTTTTTACTTTTGCAGCATTTGTACTTTTGTTTTTATTCACGCTTGTCTTATCTTTATTCTATTAGAATTGCTGAAGATTTTGTCTTCATCTGTTACAGTACTTCATGCTTCAGGACTTTATAGAAAAGGGTACCTTATTTTCTGGTCAAGCTTGGACTTTGAATATCTTAATACTTCATTCAAAATTACTTCTCCAGCCTTCATAATGTTTGTATTCTGAATAGTCGCTTGATTAGATTCACCGGATGCTTCTTAAATTAGCTAAGCTGCTTGGATATCCACTGGGTCACGTTCAAATGGCTGTTTAACTCGTAGCATTCTTAACAGTTAGCTTCTTATGCTGACCCTCTTAATGCACAAATTAGGATTCGATGTCTTCATGAAACTTGTAGATATGGATATTAACTTTAATGAGACACCCGTTTCATTCAATTCGGACATCTAAAGCTAAATATTTGGTCATCAGACTCTACAAAGGTTTGACGGTCAGGAACAACATCACGTCACCAACTTACGGATGAAATTTGACAAAGATAGAGATCGATTTCGCTCTTGACCTCTTCATGAGAGTTGCGGATTTTTCTCTAAGACTTCCAACGATACCACGATCGATGCTTTTGAACACCTAAAGCTCCAGATATCGTCAGCAGACGGTTGCATGTTCTGATGGTCACGAACAGTACCACATCTCAAGCTTGAAGAAGGAATTTCACTCAGATCGAGATTAGTTCAGATCTCGACTTCTCCAGGAAACATGTAGGTATTTATATTATCTTTCTAAAAAAATAAAGATCATTTGATTTCGACGAGCATACCCCAAAATACAACATTTCGGACGCTTCCTTATCTGCAGCAGGCGCTTGAGTTCAATCTTCAGTGTTTTTGCTTTTACAGCTTTTGTACTTTTGTTTTCATTTGTGCTTCTTTTCTCTTTATTCTTTTAGAGTTGTTGATGCTTTTGTCTTCTAATATTATAATGCTTGATGTTTCAGAACTTTATCGAAAAGGGTACCTCATTTTATGGTCAAGCTTGGACTTTGAATATCTTAATACGTCATTCGAAATTACTTCTCCAGCCATCATAATGATCTGTATTCTGAGTAGACGATTGATTAGCTTCACCGGAGGAGTATTAAATGAGTTAAGGCTCTTGGTTATCCACTGGGAACATTCACAAGGTTGTTTAAGTCATAGCATTCTGTCGAGTTAGCGTATTATGCTTGTATGACCCTCTTAATGTCCGAATTAGGATTCGATGTCTTCATTAAACTTGTAGATATGGATATTAGATTTAATGAGA
The DNA here is from genome assembly GCA_039655645.1 of Ammopiptanthus mongolicus. NCBI lineage: Eukaryota > Viridiplantae > Streptophyta > Magnoliopsida > Fabales > Fabaceae > Ammopiptanthus > Ammopiptanthus mongolicus. Next base: position 54,901,152 of record CM077345.1, on the reverse strand, counting down.
TACCAGTTTCATCCAATTCGGATACCTACACCTCAATATATGTCCATTAGACGCGACAAAGGTATGACTGTCTGGAACAACATCACATCACCAACTTACGGATGCAATTTGACAAAGATCGACATTGATTTCGCTCTTGAACACCTCACGAGAGTTGCAGCTATTTCTATGAGCCCAACAACTATATCAAGATCGTTGCTTTTGAACACCTAAAGCTCCAGAAATTGTCAGCAGACGCTTGCATGTTCTGATTGTATTGAACAGTATCACATCTCAAGCTTGAAGAAGGAATTTCTCTCAGATCGGGATTGGTTCAGATCTCGACTTCTGCCGGAAACATGTAGGTATTTATATTAAATTTCTAAGAAAACGAAGATCACTTCATTTCGAAGAGCGTTACTCAAAATATGATGTTTTCGACGCTTGATTATCGGCAGCAGGGGCTTGACTTCAATCTTCAGTGTTTTTGCTTTTCCAGCATTTGTACTTTTGTTTTTATTCACGCTTGTCTTCTCTTTATTCTATTAGATTTGCTGAAGCTTTTGTCATCTTCTATTACAGTACTTCATCCATCAAGACTTTATAGAAAAGGGTACCTTATTTTCTGGTCATGCTTGAACTTTCAATATCTTAATACTTCATTCAAAATTACTTCTCCAGCCTTCATAATGTTTGTATTCTGAATAGACGCTTGATTAGATTCACCGGACGCTTGTTAAATTAGCTAAGGCGCTTCGTTATCCACTGGGCACATTCATAAGGCAGTTTAACTCGTAACATTTTAAGTAGTTAGCGAATTATGCTTCTTTGACCCTCTTAATGCACGAAATAGGATTCGATGTCTTCATGAAACTTGTAGATAAGGATATTAGCTTTAATGAGACACTGGTCTCATTCAATTCGGACATCTAAAGCTCAATATATTATCATCAGACGCTACAAAGGAATGACGGTTAGGAACAACATCACGTCACCAACTTACGGATGCAATTTGACAAAGATAGAGATCGATTTCACTCTTGACCTCTTCATGAGAGTTGCGGATATTTCTCTAAGCCTTCCAACGATACCAAGATCAATGCTTTTGAAGACCTAAAGCTCCAGAAATTGTCAGCAGACGTTTGCATGTTCTTATTGTCACGAACAGTACCACATCTCAAGCTTGAAGAAGTAATTTCACTCAGATCGGGATTGGTTCAGATCTCGACTTCTCCCGGAAACATGTAGGTATTTCTCTTATCTTCCTTAAAAAACCAAGATCCCTTCATTTCGATGATCGTACCTCAAAATACAACGTTTCGGACGTTTGATTATCGGCAGCAGGCGCTTGACTTCAATCTTCAATGTTTTTGCTTTTCAAGCATTTATACTTTTGTTTTTATTCACTCTTGTCTTCTCTTTATTCTATTAGAATTGCTGAAGCTTTTGCCTTCTTCTATTACAGTACTTCATGCTTAAGGACTTTATAGAAAAGGGTACCTTATTTTCTGGTCAAGCTTGGACTGTGAATATCTTAATACTTCATTCAAAATTACTTCTCCAGCCTTCATAATGTTTGTATTCTGAATAGATGCTTGATTAGATTCACCGGACGCTTCTTAAATTAGCTAAGGTGCCTGGTAATCCAATGGAACATTCACAAAGTTGTTTAACTCGTAGCATTCTTTGCAGTTAGCGTATTATGCTTCTTTGACCCTCTTAATGCACGAATTAGGATTCGATGTCTTCATTAAACTTGTAGATATGGATATTTACTTTAATGAGACACCGGTTTCATTCAATTCGGACATCTAAAGCTCAATATTTAGTCATCAGACGCTACAAAAGTATGACGGTCAGGAACAACATCATGTCCCCAACTTACGGATGCAATTTGACAAAGATAGAGATCGATTTTGCTCTAGACCTCTTCATGAGAGTTGCGGATATTTCTCTAAGCCTTCCAACGATACCAATATCGATGCTTTTGAACACCTAAAGCTCCGAAAATTGTCACCAGACGCTTGCATGTTCTGATTGTCACGGAAAGTACCACATCTCAAGCTTGAAGAAGGAATTTCACTCAGATCGGGATTGGTTCAGATCTCGACTTCTCCAGGAAACCTGTAGGTATTTCTCTTATCTTTCTTAAAAAACCAAGATCACTTCATTTCAACGAGCGCACCTCAAAATTGCTGAAGCTTTTGTCTTCAGGACTTTATAGAAAAGGGTACCTTATTTTCTGGTCAAGCTTGGACTTTGGATATCTTAATACTTCATTCAAAATTACCTCTCTAGCCTTCATAATGTTTGTATTCTGAATAGAAACTTTATTAGATTCACCGGACGCTTCTTAAATTAGCTAAGGCGCTTGGTTATCCACTGGGCACATTCACAGGGCTGTTTAACTCGTAGCATTCTTAGCAGTTAGCGTATTATGCTTCTTTGACCCTCTTAATGCACGAATTAGGATTTGATGTCTTAATGAAACTTGTTGATATGGATATTAAATTTAAAGAGACACTAGTTTGATGCAATTTGGACACCTAATGCTCAATATATGGCCATCAGACGCAACAAAGGTATGACTGTCAGGAACAACATCACGTCACCAACTTACGGATGCAATTTGAAAAAGATAGAGATCGATTTCGCTTTTGAGCTCTTCATGAGAGTTGCGGATATTTATATAAGCCTTCCGACAATACCAAGATCGATGCTTTTGAAGACCTAAAGCTCCAGAAATTGTCAGCAGACGTTTGCATGTTCTGATTGTCACGAACAATATCACATCTCAAGCTTGAAGAAGGAATTTCACTCAGATCGAGATTGGTTCAAATCTTGACTTCTTCAGGAAACATGTATTTATTTGTCTTATCTTTATAACAAAACCGAGATCACTTCATTTCGACGAGCGTACCTCAAGACAGACGTTTCGGATGCTTGATTATTGGCAGAAGGCGCTTGATTTCAATCTTCAGTGTTTTTGCTTTTGCAGCTTTTGTACTTTTGTCTTTATTCGTGCTTCTCTTCTCTTTCATCTATTAGAGTTGTTGAAGCTTTTGTCTTCTACTATTACAATAATTGATGTTTCCGAATATTATGGAAAAGGGTACCTCGTTTTCTGGTCAAGCTTGGACTTTGAATATCTTAATACTTCATTCGAAATTACTTCTCCAGCCATCATAAAGTTCTGTATTCAGAGTAGAAGGTTGATTAGCTTCACCGGAGGACTCTTAAATGAGCTAAGGCGCTTGGTTATCCACTGGGCACGTTCACATGGCTATTTAACTCGTTGCATTCTGACCAGTGAGCGTATTATGCTTCTTAGACCCTCTTAATGGTCGAATTAGGATTCGATGTTTTCATTAAACTTGTAGATAGGGATATTAGCTTTAATGAGGCATTGGTTTCATCCAATTCAGACACCTACAGCCCAATATATGGCCATCAAACGCAACAAAGGTATGACAATCAGGAACAACATCACGTCACCAACTTACGGATGCAATTTGACAAAGATAGAGATCGATTTCGCTCTTGACCTCTTCATGAGAGTTGCGGATATTTCTCTAAGCCTTCCAACGATACCAAGAGCGATGCTTTTGAACACCTAAAGCTCCAGCAATTGTCAGCAGAAGGAATTTCACTCAGATCGGGATTGGTTCAGATCTCGACTTCTGCAGGATACCTGTAGGTATTTATCTTATCTTTCGAAACATACCAAGATCACTTAATTTCGACTAGCGTACCTCAAAATACGACTTTTCAGAGGCTTGGCAGGCCCTTGACTTCAATCTTCAGTGTTTTTGCTTTTGCAGCATTTGTACTTTTGTTTTTATTCACGCTTGTCTTCTCTTTATTTTATTAGAATTGCTGAAGCTTTTGTCTTCTTCTATTACAGTACTTCATGCTTAAGGACTTTATAGAAAAGGGTACCTTATTTTCTGGTCAAGCTTGGACTTTGAATATCTTAATACTTCATTCAAAATTACTTCTCCAGCCTTCATAATGTTTGTATTCTGAATAGACGCTTGATTAGATTCACCGGACGCTTCTTAAATTAGCTAAGGCGCTTGGTAATCCACTGGGCACATTCACAAGGTTGTTTAACTCGTAGCATTCTTAGCAGTTAGCGTATTATGCTTCTTTGACCCTCTTAATGCACGAATTTGGATTCGATGTCTTCATTAAACTTGTAGATATGGATATTTACTTTAATGAGACACCGGTTTCATTGAATTCGGACATCTAAAGCTCAATATTTAGTCATCATACGCTTCAAAAGTATGACGGTCAGGAACAACATCATGTCACCAACTTACGGATGCAATTTGACAAAGATAGAGATCGATTTCGCTCTTGACCTCTTCATGAGAGTTGCGGATATTTCTCTAAGCTTTCCAACGATACCAATATCGATGCTCTTGAACACCTAAAGCTCCGGAAATTGTCAGCAGACGGTTGCATGCTCTGATTGTCACGGACAGTACCACATCTCAAGCTTGAAGAAGGAATTTCACTCAGATCGGGATTTGTTCAGATCTCGACTTCTCCAGGAAACCTGTAGGTATTTCTCTTATCTTTCTTAAAAAACCAAGATCACTTCATTTCAACGAGCGTACCTTGAAATTGCTGAAGCTTTTGTCTTCAGGACTTTATAGAAAAGGGTACCTTATTTTCTGGTCAAGCTTGGACTTTGGATATCTTAATACTTCATTCAAAATTACTTCTCCAGCCTTTATAATGTTTGTATTCTGAATAGACGCTTTATTAGATTCACTGGACGCTTCTTAAATTAGCTAAGGCACTTGGTTATCCACTGGGCACATTCACAAGGCTGTTTAACTCGTAGCATTCTTAGCAGTTAGCGTATTATGCTTCTTTGACCCTCTTCATGCACGAATTAGGATTTGATGTCTTAATGAAACTTGTTGATATGGATATTAAATTTAAAGAGGCACTAGTTTGATGCAATTTGGACACCTACAGCTAAATATATGGCCATCAGACGCAACAAAGGTATGATTGTCAGGAACAACATCACGTCACCAACTTACGGATGCAATTTGAAAAAGATAGAGATCGATTTCGCTTTTGAGTTCTTCATGAGAGTTGCGGATATTTATATAAGCCTTCCGACAATACCAAGATCCATGCTTTTGAAGACCTAATGCTCCAGAAATTGTCAGCAGAAGCTTGCATGTTCTGATTGTCACGAACAATATCACATCTCAAGCTTGAAGAAGGAATTTCACTCAGATCGAGATTGGTTCAGATCTTGACTTCTGCAGGAAACATGTATTTATTTGTCTTATCTTTATAACAAAACCGAGATCACTTCATTTCGGCGAGCGTACCTCAAGATAGACGTTTCGGATGCTTGATTATTGGCATCAGGCGCTTGATTTCAATCTTCAGTGTTTTTGCTTTTGCAGCTTTTGTACTTTTGTCTTTATTCGTGCTTCTCTTCTCTTTCATCTATTAAAGTTGTTGAAGCTTTTGTCTTCTACTATTACAATAATTGATGTTTCCGAATATTATGGAAAAGGTTACCTCGTTTTTTGGTCAAGCTTGGACTTTGAATATCTTAATACTTCATTCGAAATTACTTCTCCAGCCATCATAATGTTCTGTATTCAGAGTAGAAGGTTGATTAGCTTCACCGGAGGATTCTTAAATGAGCTAAGGCGCTTGGTTATCCACTGGACACATTCACAAGGCTATTTAACTCGTTGCATTCTGACCAGTGAGCATATTATGCTTCTTAGACCCTCTTAAGGAGGCATTGGTTTCATCCAATTCGGACACCTATAGCCCAATATATGGCCATCAAACGCAACAAAGGTATGATTATCAGGAACAACTTCACGTCACCAACTTACGGATGCAATTTGACAAAGATAGAGATCGATTTCGCTCTTGACCTCTTCATGAGAGTTGCGGATATTTCTCTAAGCCTTCGAACGATACCAAGATCGATGCTTTTGAACACCTAAAGCTCCAGAAATTGTCCGCAGAAGGAATTTCACTCAGATCGGGATTGGTTCAGATCTCGACTTCTGCAGGATACCTGTAGGTATTTATCTTATCTTTCGAAACATACCAAGATCACTTAATTTCGACTAGCGTACCTCAAAATACGACTTTTCAGAGGCTTGGCAGGCGCTTGACTTCAATCTTCAGTGTTTTTGCTTTTGCAGCATTTGTACTTTTGTTTTTATTCACGCTTGTCTTCTCTTGTTTTTATTCACGCTTGTCTTCTCTTTATTCTATTAGAACTGTTAAAGCTCTTGTTTTTAGATGCTTTTGAACACCTAAAGCTCCTGAAATTGTCAGCAGACGCTTGCATGTTCTGATTGTCACGAACAATACCGCATCTCAAGCTTGAAGACGGAATTTTACTCAGATCGGGATTGGTTTAGATCTCGACTTCTCCAGGAAACCTGTAGAATTTTTCTTATCTTTCTAAAAAAACCAAGATCACTTCATTTCGATGAGCATACCGCAAAATACGACGTTTCGGAGGCTTGATTATTGACAGCAGGCGCTTGACTTCAATCTTCGGTGTTTTTGCTTTTACAGCATTTGTACTTTTGTTTTTATTCATGCTTGTCTTCTCTTTCTTCTATTACAATTGCTGAAGCTTTTGTGTTCTTCTATTACAGTACTCGATGCTTCAGGACTTCATAGAAAATGGTACCTCATTTTCTGGTCAAGCTTGGACTGTGAATATCTTAATACTTCATTCAAAATTACTTCTCCAGCCTTCATAATGTTTGTATTCTGAATAGACGCTTGATTAGTGTAACACCTTGATTTTCTTAATCTTTTTACTTAACTAATATTTATGTAATTGTATTTTATTATACGAAGGGGCTGTCTCAATTAGCTTCACCGGACGCTTCTCAAATTAGCCAAGGCGCTTGGTTATCCACTGGGCACATTCACAAGGCTGTTTAACTAGTAACATTCTTAGCAATTAGCGTATTATGTTTCTTTGACCATCTTAATGCACGAATTAGTATTCGATGTCTTCATGAAACATGTATATATGAATATTAGCTTCAATGAGACACTGGATTCATCCAATCCGGACACCTGCAGCCCAAGATATGGTCATCAGACGCTACAAAGGTATGACTGTCAGGAACAACATCACGTCACCAACTTACGAATGCAATTTGACAAAGATAGAGATCGATTTCGCTCTTGAACTCTTCACGAGAGTTGCAGCTATTTCTATGAGCCCAACAACGATATCAAGATCATTGCTTTTTAACTCCTAAAGGTCCAGAAATTGTCAGCAGACGCTTGCATGTTCTGATTGTCTTGAACAGTATCACATCTCAAGCTTGTAGAAGGAATTTCACTCAGATCGGGATTGGTTCAGATCTCGACTTCACAAGGAAACATGTTGGTATTTATAATATCTTTCTAAGAAAACCAAGATCACTTCATTTTGACTAGCGTACCTCAAATTAATATGTTTCGGACGCTTGATTATTGGCAGCAGGCGCTTGACTTCATTCTTCAGTGTTTTTGCTTTTCCAGCATTTGTACTTTTGTTTTTATTCACGCTTGTCTTCTCTTTATTCTATTAGAATTGCTAAATCTTTTGTCTTCTTCTATTACAGTACTTCATGCTTCAGGACTTTATAGAAAAGGGTACCTTTTTTTCTGGTCAAGCTTGGACTATGAATATCTTAATACTTCATTCAAAATTACTACTCCAGCCTTCATAATGTTTGTATTCTGAATAGACGCTTGATTAGTGTAACACCCCGATTTTCTTAATCTTTTTACTTAACTAATATTTAAGTAATTGTATTTTATTATAGGAAGGGGCTGTCTCAATTAGCTTCACCGGACGCTTCTTAAATTAGCCAAGGCGCTTGGTTATCCACTGGGCACATTCACAAGGCTATTTAACTCGTAACATTCTTAGCAATTAGCGTATTATGTTTCTTTGACCATCTTAATGCACGAATTAGTATTCGATGTCTTCATGAAACATGTATATATGAATATTAGCTTCAATGAGACACTGGATTCATCCAATCCGGACACCTACAGCCCAAGATATGGTCATCAGACGCTACAAAGGTATGACTGTCAGGAACAACCTCACGTCACCAACTTGAGAATGCAATTTGACAAAGATAGAGATCGATTTCGCTCTTGAACTCTTCACGAGAGTTGCAGCTATTTCTATGAGCCCAACAACGATATCAAGATCATTGCTTTTTAACTCCTAAAGCTCCAGAAATTGTCAGCAGACGCTTGCATGTTCTGATTGTCTTGAACAGTATCACATCTCAAGCTTGTAGAAGGAATTTCACTCAGATCGGGATTGGTTCAGATCTCGACTTCACAAGGAAACATGTTGGTATTTATAATATCTTTCTAAGAAAACCAAGATCACTTCATTTTGACTAGCGTACCTCAAATTAATACGTTTCGGACGCTTGATTATTGGCAGCAGGCGCTTGACTTCATTCTTCAGTGTTTTTGCTTTTCCAGCATTTGTACTTTTGTTTTTATTCACGCTTGTCTTCTCTTTATTCTATTAGAATTGCTAAATCTTTTGTCTTCTTCTATTACAGTACTTCATGCTTCAGGACTTTATAGAAAAGGGTACCTTTTTTTCTGGTCAAGCTTGGACTATGAATATCTTAATACTTCATTCAAAATTACTACTCCAGCCTTCATAATGTTTGTATTCTGAATAGACGCTTGATTAGTGTAACACCCCGATTTTCTTAATCTTTTTACTTAACTAATATTTAAGTAATTGTATTTTATTATAGGGAGGGGCTGTCTCAATTAGCTTCACCGGACGCTTCTCAAATTAGCCAAGGCGCTTGGTTATCCACTGGGCACATTCACAAGGCTGTTTAACTCGTAACATTCTTAGCAATTAGCGTATTATGTTTCTTTGACCATCTTAATGCACGAATTAGTATTCGGTGTCTTCATGAAACATGTATATATGAATATTAGCTTCAATGAGACACTGGATTCATCCAATCCGGACACCTACAGCCCAAGATATGGTCATCAGACGCTACAAAGGTATGACTGTCAGGAAGAATATCACGTCCCCAACTTACGAATGCAATTTGACAAAGATAGAGATCGATTTCGCTCTTGAACTCTTCACGAGAGTTGCAGCTATTTCTATGAGGCCAACAACGATATCAAGATCATTGCTTTTTAACTCCTAAAGCACCAGAAATAGTCAGCAGACGCTTGCATGTCCTGATTATCTTGAACAGTATCACATCTCAAGCTTGTAGAAGGAATTTCACTCAGATCGGGATTGGTTTAGATCTCGACTTCACAAGGAAACATGTAGGTATTTATAATATCTTTCTAAGAAAACCAAGATCACTTCATTTTGACTAGCGTACCTCAAATTACGACGTTTCAGACGCTTGATTATTGGCAGCAGGCGCTTGACTTCATTCTTCAGTGTTTTTGCTTTTCCAGCATTTGTACTTTTGTTTTTATTCACGCTTGTCTTCTCTTTATTCTATTAGAATTGCTGAATCTTTTGTCTTCTTCTATTACAGTACTTCATGCTTCAGGACTTTATAGAAACGGGTACCTTTTTTTCTGGTCAAGCTTGGACTATGAATATCTTAATACTTCATTCAAAATTACTTCTCCAGCTTTCATAATGTGTGTATTCTGAATAGACGCTTGATTAGTGTAACACCCCGATTTTCTTAATCTTTTTACTTAACTAATATTTAAGTAATTGTATTTTATTATAGGAAGGGGCTGTCTCAATTAGCTTCACCGGACGCTTCTCAAATTAGCCAAGGCGCTTGGTTAGCCACTGGGCACATTCACAAGGCTGTTTAGCTCGTAACATTCTTAGCAATTAGCGTATTATGTTTCTTTGACCATCTTAATGCACGAATTAGTATTCGATGTCTTCATGAAACATGTATATATGAATATTAGCTTCAATGAGACACTGGATTCATCCAATCCGGACACCTACAGCCCAAGATATGGTCATCAGACGCTACAAAGGTATGACTGTCAGGAACAACATCACGTCACCAACGTACGAATGCAATTTGACAAAGATAGAGATCGATTTCGCTCTTGAACTCTTCACGAGAGTTGCAGCTATTTCTATGAGCCCAACAACGATATCAAGATCATTGCTTTTTAACTCCTAAAGTTCCAGAAATTGTCAGCAGACGCTTGCATTTTCTGATTGTCTTGAACAGTATCACATCTCAAGCTTGTAGAAGGAATTTCAGTCAGATCGGGATTGGTTCAGATCTCGACTTCACAAGGAAACATGTAGGTATTTATAATATATTTCTAAGAAAACCAAGATCACTTCATTTTGACTAGCGTACCTCAAATTATGACGTTTCGGACGCTTGATTATTGGCAGCAGGCGCTTGACTTCATTCTTCAGTGTTTTTGCTTTTCCAGCATTTGTACTTTTGTTTTTATTCACGCTTGTCTTCTCTTTATTCTATTAGAATTGCTGAATCTTTTGTCGTCTTCTATTACAGTACTTCATGCTTCAGGACTTTATAGAAAAGGGTACCTTTTTTTCTGGTCAAGCTTGGACTATGAATATCTTAATACTTCATTCAAAATTACTTCTCCAGCCTTCATAAAGTTTGTATTCTGAATAGACGCTTGATTAGTGTAACACCCCGATTTTCTTAATCTTTTTACTTAACTAATATTTAAGTAATTGTATTTTATTATAGGAAGGGGCTGTCTCAATTAGCTTCACTGGACGCTTCTTAAATTAGCCAAGGCGCTTGGTTATCCACTGGGCACATTAACAAGGCTGTTTAACTCGTAACATTCTTAGCAATTAGCGTATTATGTTTCTTTGACCATCTTAATGCATGAATTAGTATTCGATGTCTTCATGAAACATGTATATATGAATATTAGCTTCAATGAGACACTGGATTCATCCAATCCGGACACCTACAGCCCAAGATATGGTCATCAGACGCTACAAAGGTATGACTGTCAGGAACAACATCACGTCACCAACTTACGAATGCAATTTGACAAAGATAGAGATCGATTTCGCTCTTGAACTCTTCACGAGAGTTGCAGCTATTTCTATGAGCCCAACAACGATATCAAGATCATTGCTTTTTAACTCCTAAAGTTCCAGAAATTGTCAGCAGACGCTTGCATGTTCTGATTGTCTTGAACAGTATCACATCTCAAGCTTGTAGAAGGAATTTCATTCAGATCGGGATTGGTTCAGATCTCTACTTCAAAAGGAAACATGTAGGTATTTATATTATCTTTCTAAGAAAACCAAGATCACTTCATTTTGACTAGCGTACCTCAAATTACGACGTTTCGGACGCTTGATTATCGGTAGCTGGCGCTTGACTTCAATCTTCAGTGTTTTTGCTTTTGCAGCATTTGTACTTTTGTTTTAAGTCACGCTTGTCTTCTCTTAATTCTATTAGAATTGCTGAAACTTTTGTCTTCTTCTATTACAGTACTTCATGCTTCAGGACTTTATAGAAAAGGGTACCTTATTTTCTGGTCAAGCTTGGACTTTGAATATCTTAATACTTCATTCAAAATTACTTCTCCAGCCTTCATAATGTTTGTATTCTGAATAGCCGCTTGATTAGATTCATCGGATGCTTCTTAAATTAGCTAAGGCGCGTGGTCATCCACTGGGCACATTCACAAGGCTGTTTAACTCGTAGCATTCTTAGCAGTTAGCATATTATGCTTCTTTGACCCTATTTATGGACAAATAAGGATTCAATGTCTTCATGAAACTTGTAGATATCGATATTAGCTTTAATGAGGCACCGGTATCATTCAATTCTTACATCTAAAGCTCAATATTTGGTCATTTGACGCTACAAAGGTATGACGGTCAGTAGCAACATCACGTCACCAACTTACGGATGCAATTTGACAAAGATATAGATCGATTTCGCTCTTGACCTCTTCATGTGAGTTGCGGATATTTCTCTAAGCCTTCCAACGATACCAAGATCGATGCTTTTGAACAAATAAAGCTCCAGAAATTGTCAGCAGACGCTTTCATGTTCTGATTGTCATGAACAGTACCACATCTCAAGCTTGAAGAAGGAATTTCACTCTGATCGGGATTAGTTCAGATCTAGACTTCTCCAGTAAAATTGTAGGTATTTATCTTATCTTTCGAACCATACCAAGATCACTTCATTTCGACGAGCGTACCTCAAAATACGACTTTCCGGAGGCTTTATTATCGGTAGCAGGCGCTGGACTTCAATCTTCAGTGTTTTTGCTTTTACAGCTTTTGTACTTTTGTTTTAATTCACGCTTGTCTTCTCTTTATTCTATTAGAATTGCTGAAGCTTTTGTCCTCTTCTATTACAGTGCTTCATGCTTCAGGACTTTATAGAAAACGGGTACCTCGTTTTCTGATCAAGCTTGGACTTTCAATATCTTAATACTTCATTCAAAATTACTTCTCCAGCCTTCATAATGTTTGTATTCTGAATAAACGCTTGATTAGATTCACCGGACGCTTCTTAAATTAGCTAAGGCGATTGGTTATCCACTGGGCACATTCACAAGGCTGTTCAACTCGTAGCATTCTTAGCAGTTAGCGTATTATTCTTCTTTGACCCTCTTAATGGACGAATAAAGATTCGATGTCTTCATTAAACTTGTAGATCTGGATATTAGCTTTAATGAGACACCGGTTTCATTCAATTCTTACATATAAAGCTCAATATTTGTTCATTTGACGCTACAAAGGTATGACGGTCCGGAGCAACATCATGTCACCAACTTACGGATGCAATTTGACATCGATAGAGATCGATTTCGCTCTTGACCTCTTCATGAGAGTTGCGGATGTTTCCCTAAGCCTTCCAACGATACCAAGATTGATACTTTTGAACACCTAAAGCTCGTGAAATTGTCAGCAGACGCTTGCATGTTCTGATTATCAGAAACAGTACCACATCTCAAGCTTGAAGAAGGAATTTCACTCAGATCGGGATTGGTTCAGATCTCGACTTCTCCCGGAAACATGTAGGTATTTATCTTATGTTTCTAAAAAAACCAAGATCACTTAATTTCGACGAGCGTACCTAGAAATACGACATTTCGGAGGCTTGATTATCAACAGCAGGCGCTTGACTTCAATCTTTGGTGTTTTTGCTTTTGTGGCGTTTGTACTTTTGTTTTTATTCACGCTTGTCTTCTCTTTCTTCTATTACAATTGCTGAAGCTTTTGTGTTCCTCTATTACAGTCCTCGATGCTTCAGGACTTTATAGAGAATGGTACCTCATTTTCTGGTCAAGCTTGGACTGTGAATATCTTAATACTTCATTTAAAATTACTTCTCCAGCCTTCATAATGTAGGTATTCTGAATAGACGCTTGATTAGATTCACCGGACGCTTCTTAAATTAGCTAAGGCGATTGGTTATCCACTGGGCACAATCACAAGGCTGTTTAACTCGTAGCCTTCTTAGCAGTTAGCATATTATGCTTCTTTGACCCTCTTAATAGACGAATAAGGATTCGATGTCTTCATGAAACTTGTAGATATCGATATTAGCTTTAATGAGACACCGGTTTCATTCAATTCTTACATCTAAAGCTCAATATTTGGTCATTTGACGCTACAAAGGTATGATGGTCAGTAGCAACATCATGTCACCAACTTACGGATGCAATTTAACAACGATAGAGATCGATTTCGCTCTTGACCTCTTCATGAGAGTTGCGGATATTTCTCTAAGCCTTCCAACGATACCAAGATTGATGCTTTTGAACACCTAAAGCTCGTGAAATTGTCAGCAGACGCTTGCATGTTCTGATTGTCACGAACAGTACCACATCTCAAGCTTGAAGAAGGAATTTCACTCAGATCGGGATTGGTTCAGATCTCGACTTCCCCAGGAAACCTATAGGTATTTATCTTATCTTTGTAAAAAAACCAAGATCACTTCATTTTGACGAGCGTACCTAAAAATACGACGTTTCGGAGGCTTGATTATCAACTGCAGGCGCTTGACTTCAATCTTTGGTGTTTTTGCTTTTACAGCATTTGTACTTTTGTTTTTATTCACTCTTGTCTTCTCTTTCTTCTATTACAATTGCTGAAGCTTTTGTGTTCTTCTATTACAGTACTCGATGCTTCCGGACTTTATAGAAAATGGTACCTCATTTTCTGGTCAAGCTTGGACTTTGAATATCTTAATACTTCATTCAAAATTACTTCTCCAGCCTTCATAATGTTTGTATTCTGACTAGACGCTTGATTAGATTCACCGGACATTTCTTAAATTAGCTAAGGCGATTGGTTATCCACTGGGCACATTCACAAGGCTGTTTAACTCGTAGCATTCTTAGCAGTTAGCGTATTATGCTTCTTTGACCCTCTTAATGGACGAATAAGGATTCGATGTCTTCATGAAACTTGTAGATATCGATATTAGCTTTAATGAGACGCCAGTTTCATTCAATTTTTACATCTAAAGCTCAATATTTGTTCATTTGACTCTACAAAGGTATGATGGTCAGGAGCAACATCATGTCACCAACTTACGGTTACAATTTGACAACGATAGAGATCAATTTCGCTCTTGACCTCTTCATGAGAGTTGCGGATGTTTCCCTAAGCCTTCCAACGATACCAAGATTGATGCTTTTGAACACCTAAAGCTCCAGAAATTGTCAGCAGACGCTTGCATGTTCTGATTGTCACGAACAGTACCACAACTCAAGCTTGAAGAAGGAATTTCACTCAGATCGGGATTGGTTCAGATCTCGACTTCTCCCGGAAACCTGTAGGTATTTATCTTATCTTTCTAAAAAAACCAATATCACTTCATTTCGATGAGCGTACCTAAAAATACGATGTTTCGGAGGCTTCATTATCAACAGCAGGCGCTTGACTTCAATCTTTGGTGTTTTTGCTTTTGTAGCATTTGTACTTTTGTTTTTATTCACGCTTGTCTTCTCTTTCTTCTATTACAATTGCTGAAGCTTTTGTGTTCCTCTATTACAGTCCTCGATGCTTCAGGAGTTTATAGAGAATAGTACCACATTTTCTGGTCAAGCTTGGACTGTGAACATCTTAATACTTTATTCAAAATTACTTCTCCAGCCTTCATAATGTAGGTATTCTGAATAGACGCTTGATTAGTGTAACACCCCGATTTTCTTAATCTTTTTACTTAACTAATATTTAAGTAATTGTATTTTATTAGAGGAAGGGGCTGTCTCAATTAGCTTCACCGGACGCTTCTTAAAATAGCTAAGGCGCTTAGTTATCCACTGGGCACATTCACAAGGCTGTTTAAGCCGTAACATTCTTAGCAATTAGCGTATTATGCTTCGTTGACCCTCTTAATGCATGATATAGTATTCGATGTCTTCATGAAACATGTATATATGAATATTAGCTTTAATTAGACACTGGTTTCATCCAATTCGGACACCTACAGCCCAAGATATGGTCATCAGACGCTACAAAGGTTTGACTGCCAGGAACAACATCACGTCACCAACTTAGGAATGCAATTTTACAAAGATAGAGATCGATTTCGCTCTTGAACTCTTCACGAGAGTTGCAGCTATTTCTATGAGCCTAACAACGATATCAAGATCATTGCTTTTGAACACCTAAAGCTCCAGAAATTGTCAGCAGATGCTTGCATGTTCTGGTTGTCTTGAACAGTATCACATCTCAAGCTTGAAGAAGGAATTTCACTCAGATCGGGATTGGTTCAGATCTCGAGTTCTGCAGGAAAAATGTAGGTATTTATTTTATCTTTCTACGAAAACCAAGTTTACTTCATTTCGACGAGCGTACCTCAAATTACGACGTTTCGGACGCTTGATTATCGGTAGCAGGCGCTTGACTTCATTCTTCAGTGTTTTTGCTTTTCCAGCATTTGTACTTTTGTTTTTATTCACGCTTGTCTTCTCTTTATTCTATTAGCATTGCTGAATCTTTTGTCTTCTTCTATTACAGTACTTCATGCTTTAGGACTTTATAGAAAAAGGTACCTTTTTTCTGGTCAAGCTTGGACTTTGAATATCTTAATACTTCATTCAAAATAACTTCTCCAGCCTTCATAATGTTTGTATTCTGAATGGACGCTTGATTAGAATCACCGGATGCTTCTTAAATTAGCTAAGGCGCCTGGTTATCCACTGGGCACATTCACAATGCTGTTTAACTCGTAGCATTCTTAGCAGTTAGCATACTATGCTTCTTTGACCCTCTTAATGCACTAATTAGGATTGATGTCCTCATTAAACTTGTAGATATGGATATTAGATTTAATGAGATACCAGTTTCATCCAATTCGAACACCTACAACTCAATATATGTCCATCAGACGCTACAAAGGTATGACTGTCAGGAACAACATCACATCACCAACTTACGGATGCAATTTGACAAATATAGACCTCGATTTCGCTCTTGAACTCTTCACGAGAGCTGCAACTATTTCTATGAGCCCAACAACGATATCAAGATCGTTACTTTTGAACACCTGAAGCTCCATAAATTGCCAGCCGACGCTTGCATGTTCTATTTGTCTTGAACAGTATCACATCTCAAGCTCGAAGAAGGAATTTCACTCAGATCGGGATTGGTTCAGATCCCGACTTCTCCAGGAAATATGTAGGTATTTATATTATCTTTCTAAGAATACCAAAATCATTTCATTTTGACGAGCGTACCTCAAAATACAACGTTTCGGACGCTTGATTATCGCAGCAGTCGCTTAACTTCATTCTTCAGTGTTTTTGCTTTTCCAGCATTTGTACTTTTGTTTCCATTCACGCTTGTCTTCTCTTTATTCTATTAGAATTGTTGAAGCTTTTTTCTTCTTCTATTACAGTACTTTATGCTTCAAGACTTTATAGAAAAGGGTACCTTATTTTCTGGTCAAGCTTGGACTTTCAATTTCTTAATACTTCATTCAAAATTACTTCTGCAGCCTTCATAATGTTTGTATTCTAAATGGACGCTTGATTAGAATCACCGGACGCTTCTTAATTTAGCTAAGGCGCTTGGTTATCCACTGGGCACATTCACAAGGCTATTTAACTCGTAGCATATTTAGCAGTTAGCATAGTCTGCTTGGACGCTTCTTAATTTAGCTAAGGCGCTTGGTTATCCACTGGGCACATTCACAAGGCTATTTAACTCGTAGCATATTTAGCAGTTAGCGTAGTCTACTTCTTTCACCCTCTTAATACATGAATTTTGATTTGATGTCTTCATGAAACTTGTAGATATGGATATTAGCTTTAACGAGAAACTAGTTTCATTCAATTCGGACATCTAAAGCTCAATATATGGTCATCAGGCGCTACAAAGGTATGACGGTCAGTAACAACATCACGTCACCAACTTACAGTTGCAAATTGACAATGATAGAGATCGATTTCGCCCTTGACCTCTTCATGAGAGTTGCGGATATGTATGTAAGCCTTCCAACGATACCAAGACTGATGCTTTTGAACACCTAAAGCTCCAGAAATTGTCAGCTGACGCTTGCATGCTCTGATTGTCTTGAACAGTATCACATCTCAAGCTTGAAGAAGGAATTTCACTCAGATCGGGATTGGTTCAGATCTCGACTTCTGCAGGAAAAATGTAGGTATTTATTTTATCTTTCTAAGAAAACCAAGATCAATTCATTTCGACGAGCATACCTCAAAATATGATGTTTCAGATGCTTGATTATCGACAGCAGGCGCTTAACTTCAATCTTTAGTGTTTTTGCTTTTCCAGCATTTGTACTTTTGTTTTTATTCACGCTTGACTTCTCCTTATTCTATTGGAATTGCTTAAGCTTTTGTCTTCTTCTATTACAGTACTTCACGCTTCAGGACTTTATAGAAAAGGGTACCTTATTTTCTGGTCAATCTTGGCCTTTGAATATCTTAATACTTCATTCAAAATTACTTCTCCAGCCTTCATAATGTTTGTATTCCGAATAGACGCTTGATTAGATTCACCGGACGCTTCTTAAATTTTCTAAGCCGCTTGGTTATCCATAGGGCACATTCACAGGGTTGTTTAACTCGTAGCATTCTTAGCAGTTAGCGTATTATGCTTCTTTCACCCTCTTAATGCACGAATTAGGATTGATGTCTTCATAAAACTTGTAGATATGGATATTAGATTTAATGAGATAGCTGTTTCATCCAATTCGAACACCTACAACTCAATATATGTCCATCAGGCGCTACAAAGGTATGAATGTCAGGAACAACATCACATCACCAACTTACGGATGCAATTTGACAAAGATAGACATCGATTTCGCTCTTCAACTCTTCACGAGAGTTGCAACTATTTCTTTGAGCCCAACAATAATATCAAGATCGTTGCTTTTGAACACCTAAAGCTCCAGAAATTTTTAGCAGACGCTTGCATGTTCTGATTGTCTTGAACAGTATCACATCTCAAGATTGAAGAAGGAATTTCACTCAGATCGGGAATGGTTCAGATCTCGACTTCTCCAGGAAATATGTAGGTATTTATATTATCTTTCTATGAAAACCAAGATCACTTCATTTTGACGAGCGTACCTCAAAATACGACGTTTCGGACGTTTGATTATCGCAGCAGTCGCTTGACTTCATTCTTCAGTGTTTTTGCTTTTCCAGCATTTGTACTTTTTTTTCATTCACGCTTGTCTTCTCTTTATTCTATTAGAATTGCTGAAGCTTTTGTCTTCTTCTATTACAGTACTTTATGCTTCAGGACTTTATAGAAAAGGGTACCTTATTTTCTGGTCAAGCTTGGACTTTCAATTTCTTAATACTTCATTCAAAATTACTTCTCCAGCCTTCATAATGTTTGTATTCTGAATAGACGCTGGATTAGAATCACCGGACACTTCTTAAATTAGCTAAGGCGCTAGGTTATCCACTGGGCACATTCACAAGGCTATTTAACTCGTAGCATTCTTAGCAGTTAGCGTATTTTGCTTCTTTCACCCTCTTAATGCACGAATTTTGATTTGATGTCTTCATGATACTTGTAGATATGGATATTAGCTTTAATGAGAAATTGGTTTCATTCAATTCGGACATCTAAAGCTCAATATATGGTCATCAGACGCTACAAAGGTATGACGGTCAGGAACAATATCACGTCACCAACTTACGGTTGCAATTTGACAAAGATAGAGATCGATTTCGTCCTTGACCTCTTCATGAGAGTTGCGTATATTTACGTATGCCTTCCAACGATATCAAGATTGATGCTTTTGAGCACCTAAAGCTCCAGAAATTGTCAGCTGACGCTTGCATGCTCTGATTGTCTTGAATTGTATCACATCTCAAGCTTGAAGAAGGAATTTCACTCAGATCGGGTTTGGTTCAGATCTCGAGTTCTGCAGGAAAAATGTAGGTATTTATTTTATCTTTCTAAGAAAACCAAGATTACTTCATTTCGACGAGCGTACCTCAAAATATGACGTTTCAGACGCTTGATTATCGGCAACAGGCGCTTAACTTCAATCTTCAGTGTTTATGCTTTTCCAGCTTTTGTACTTTTGGTTTTATTCACGCTTGATTTCTCCTTATTCTATTAGAATTGCTGAAGCTTTTGTCTTCTTCTATTACAGTACTTCATGCTTCAGGACTTTATAGAAAAGGGTACCTTATTTTCTGGTCAATCTTGGACTTCGAATATCTTAATACTTGATTCAAAATTACTTCTCCAGCCTTCAACATGTTTGTATTCTGAATAGACGCTTGATTAGATTCACCGGACGCTTCTTAAATTTGCTAAGCCGCTTGGTTATCCACTGGGCACATTGACACGGCTGTTTAACTCGTAGCATTCGTAGCAGTTAGCGTATTATGCTTCTTTGACACTCTTAATGCACGAATTAGGATTGATGTCTTCATTAAACTTTTCGATATGGATAATAGATTTAATGAGATACCAGTTTCATCCAATTCAAACACCTACAACTCAATATATGTCCATCAGACGCTACAAAGGTATGGCTGTCAGGAACAACATCACGTCACCAACTTACGGAAGCAATTTGACAAAGATAGACATCGATTTCGCTCTTGAACTCTTCACAAGAGTGGCAACTATTACTATGAGCCCAACAACGATATCAAGATCGTTGCTTTTGAACTCCAAAAGCTACAGAAATTTTCGGCAGACGCTTGCATGTTCTTATTGTCTTGAACAGTATCACATTTCAAGCTTGAAGAAGGAATTTCACTCAGATCGGGATTGGTTCAGATCTCGACTTCTCCAGGAAATATGCAGGTATTTATATTATCTTTCTAAGAAAACTAAGATCACTTCATTTCGACGAGCGTACCTCAAAATACGACGTTTCGGATGCTTGATTAACGGCAACAAGCGCTTGACTTCAATCTTCAGTGTTTTTGCTTTTGTAGCATTTGTACTTTTGTTTTTATTCACGCTTTTCTTCTCTTTATTCTATTAGAATTGCTAAAGCTTTTGTCATCATCTATTACAGTACTTCATGCTTCAGGACTTTATAGAAAAGGGTACTTTATTTTCTGATCAAGCTTGAACTTTCAATATCTTAATACTTCACTCAAAATTACTTCTCCCGCCTTCATAATGTTTGTATTCTGAATAGATGCATGATGAGATTCATCGGACGCTTCTTAAATTAGCTAAGGCGCTTGGTTATCCACTGGGCACATTCACAAAGCTGTTTAACTCGTAGCATTCTTAGCTGTTAGCGTTTTATGCTTCTTTGACCCTCTTAATGCACGAATTAGGATTCAATGTCATCATAAAACTTGTAGAAATGGATATTAGCTTTAACGAGAAACTATATTCATTCAATTCGGACATATAAAGCTCAATATATGGTCATCAGACGCTACAAAGGTATGACGGTCGGGAACAACATCACGTCACCAACTTACGGTTGCAATTTGACAAAGATAGAGATCGATTTCGCTCTTGACCTCTTCATGAGAGTTGCGGATATTTCTGTAAGCCTTCCAACGATACCAACAATGATGCTTTTGAACACCTAAAGCTCCAGAAATTGTCAGCTGACGCTTGCATGTTCTGATTGTCTTGAACAATATCACATCTCAAGCTTGAAGAAGGAGTTTCACTCAGATCGGGATTGGGTCAGATCTCGACTTCTCCCGGAAAAATGTAGGTTTTTATTTTATCTTTCTAAGAAAACCATAATCACTTCATTTCCATGAGCGTACCTAAATATACGACATTTCGGACGCTTGATTATCGGTAGCAGGCGCTTGACTTCATTCTTCAGTGTTTTTGCTTTTCCAGCATTTGTACTTTTGTTTTTAATCACGCTTGACTTCTCTTTATTCTTTTAGAATAGCTGAAGATTTTATCTTCTTCTATTACAGTACTTGATGCTTCAGGACTTTATAGAAAAGGGTACCTTATTTTCTTTTCAATCTTGGACTTTGAATTTCCTAATACTTCATTCAAAATTACTTCTCCAGCCTTCATAATGTTTGTATTCTCAATAGACGCTTGAACAGATTCACCGGACGCTTCTTAAATTTGCTAAGGCGCTTGGTTATCCACTGGGCACATTCACAAAGCTGTTTAAGTCGTAGCATTCTTAGCAGTTAGCGTATTATGCTTCTTTGACCCTCTTAGTGCACTAATTAGGATTCGATGTCTTCATGAAACTTGTAGATATGGATATTAGCTTTACTGAGAAACTGGTTTCATTCAATTCGAACATCTAAAGCTCAATATATGTTCTTCAGACGCTACAAAGGTATGATGGTCAGGAACAACATCGCGTTACCAACTTACGGTTGCAAGTTGACAAAGATAGAGATCGATTTCGCTCTTGACCTCTTCATGAGAGTTGCGGATATTTCTGTAAGCCTTCCAACGATACCAAGACTAATGCTTTTGAAAACCTAAAGCTCCAGAAATTATCAGCTGACGCTTGCATGTTCTGATTGTCTTGAACAGTATTACATCTCAAGCTTGAAGAAGGAATTTCACTCAAATAGGGATTGGTTCAGATCTCGACTTGAATATCTTAATACTTCATTCAAAATTACTTCTCCAGCCTTCATAATATTTTTATTCTGAATAGACGCTTGATTAGATTCACTGAACGCTTCTTAAATTTGCTAAGGCGCTTGGTTATCCACTGGGCACATTCACAAAGCTGTTTAACTCGTAGCATTCTTAGCAGTTAGCATATTATGCTTCTTTGACCCTCTTAATGCACGAATTAGGATTCGATGTCTTAATAAAACTTGTTGATATAGATATTAAATTTAAAGAGACACAAGTTTCATCAAATTTGGACACCTATAGCTCAATATATGGCCATCAGACGCAACAAAGGTATGACTGTCAGGAACAACATCACGTCACCAACTTACGGATGCAATTTGAAAAAGATAGAGATTGATTTCGCATTTGAGCTCTTCATGAGAGTTGCGGATATTTCTATAAGCCTTCCAATGATACCAAGATCGATGCTTTTGAGGACCCAATGCTCCAGAAATTGTCAGCAGACGCTTACATGTTCTGATTGTCACGAACAGTATCACATCTCAAGCTTGAAGAAAGAATTTCAGTCAGATCGAGATTGGTTAGGATCTTGACTTCTCTAGGAAACATGTATTTATTTATCTTATCTTTATAAAAAAACCAAGATCACTTCATTTCGACGAGCGTACCTCAAAATACGACGTTTCGGACGCTTGATTATTCGCAACAGGCGCTTGACTTCAATCCTCAGTGTTTTTGCTTTTGCAGCTTTTGTTCTTTTGTCTTTATTCGTGCTTCTCTTCTCTTTATTCTATTAGAGTTGCTGAAGCTTTTTTCTTCTATTATTACAATAATTGATGTTTCCGAACATTATGGAAAAGGGTACCTCGTTTTCTGCTCAAGTTTGGACTTTGAATATCTTAATACTTCATTCGAAATTATTTCACCAGCCATCATAATGTTCTGTGTTCTGAGTAGACGCTTGATTAGCTTCACCAGAGGATTCTTAAAAGAGCTAAGGCACTTGGTTATCCACTGGGCAAATTCACAGGGCTGTTTAACTCGTCGCATTCTGACCAGTGAGCGTATTATGCTTCTTAGACCCTCTTAATAGCCGAATTGGGATTCTATGTTTTCATGAAACTTGTAGATATGGATATTAGCTTTAATGAGCCAATGGTTTCATACAATTCGGACACCTACAGCTCAAGATATGGCCATTAGACGGTGCAAAGGTAAGATTGTCAGGAACAACATCACGTCACCAACTTACGGATGCAATTTGACAAAGATAGAGATCGATTTCGCTCTTGACCTCTTCCTGACAGTTGCGGATATTTCTCTAAGCCTTCCAACCATACCAAGATCGATGCTTTTGAACACCTAAAGCTCCAGAAATTGTCAGCAGACGGTTGCATGTTCTGATTGTCACGAACAATACCACATCTCAAGCTTGAAGAAGGAATTTCACTCAGATCGGGAATGGTTCAAATCTCGACTTCTCCAGGAAACCTGTAGTTATTCATCTTATCTTTCTAACCATGCCAAGATCACTTCATTTCGACGAGCGTACCTCAAAATATGACCTTTCAGAGGCTTGATTATGAGCAGCAGGCGCTTGACTTCAATCTTCAGTGTTTTTGCTTTTGCAGCATTTGTACTTTGGTTTTTATTCACGCTTGTGTTCTCTTGATTCTATTAGAATTGCTGAAGCTTTTGCCTTCTTCTGTTACAGTAATTCAGGCTTCAGGACTTTATAGAAAAGGGTACCTTATTTTCTGGTCAATGTAACGCCCCGATTTTCACGTTTTCTAATTCTTCAGTATTTTAATGTCTTTATTTTATTCGAGGTCTTAGGAATGGAAATAAAATATTCCGAGACCATAGTCATGCTCGACGATATCGTAGGAAGCTACGATTAAGTTTTGAGTCGAAAACTCAAACGGAGTCCGGTCTGCGTTTTTACACTGACAGTATGATTTTACTGCTCATAAGACCTCAGATGGACCCGTGAACGAGACAGTAAGTCTTAGAATTTGATTCTCTACGTTTTGGTTAAATTTCGTAAAAATTTCAGAAAAATAACTTCCTGACCTTCGTTCGGGCGGAATTCTCAATCGGGTGACGAACGGAGCCACATATGGACTTACCGAGACTCGCCAACAGATAATCTTGATATCACAACATCCCAGGACACTTGGGAGAGTATGCCAGAGTCGTCATGACGATCGGGAAAATCTAGATGCAAAATGACCAAAATGCCCCTAACCTTAGTCTTTTGCACTTTTACCATTTTACCCTTTTGGCAAATGACCTTTTTGCCCTTAAGTGACTTGTTTTAAAGGCTGAACTCAGCCCATCCAGTCCCTCATTCACGAAATTTCTGGCCAAAGAAGAACACCATTGTTGTTCTTGAAGAGAAACTCCATTTTTCTTCTTGAAAAGCTTGAATCACTTGTTGGATTCACTTGATTCCTTGAGCAATCTTCCTTCATTTTATGGTAAGATCACTTCTATGATCTCTTAGATTCTTGAATATCTCTTTATTTCAAGATCAAGATCCATTTTCATGAAAATTATTTCTTAGATCCAAAACTTTGAAAATCCATAGGAAATTGTAGAAAAATCATTTTGAGGTAAGACCAAGTTCTTTGAACTCACCTCATCATTCTCTATCTAAACCCAAGAGCTTATGATTCAACTTTCATCATAGCTCAAAAAGCACATTAGGGCCGAACCCTTCTTGATGATGATGAATAGTGTTTTCATCAAGTTTTGATTTTTAACACTTGATTTCATTCTTAGCTTTCCTAATGCCTTTGAATCCATGAAATGGAAAACTAAGATCAATTCCTAGCTTTATTCTCTTTAGGGTGGCCGAAACCCTCTTTGTGAGAATTGTTGAGTTTGGTTTGATTGTTGTTTAATTATTGATTGTTTGGTTGTTGTAGTTGGTGACAACTATCAGGAGGTTCACAAACCGATCAACCGACTTTGATCCGGGAATCTGCTCCTCAACAGGTATGGGGAGAAGAACCTCATCACACCAAGATGGTGGTGGTGAAGATGGTTGTTTAAATTATGTGTGGGTGAAACCCTTTAGTTTGGGTTCACTTTTATGTGTTAAGTTTTGTTAAGTTCTCTTCAAGAACAAGATTGTTATGATGAGTTTATGCTTGAGTATGTTGTAGTGTGTTTTAGCATAAGTTGATGATGATATGATTGAATAAAAATCATTTCCATGTATGTTGGAAAACCTACTTTGATCACTAGATCAAGTATGGACTTTTATTGTTGATTATGAGACCATAATGTGTGATGGACTTGGATGTTTGATTATGATGTAGTAATGTGTATTATGGTTATCATGATTGTGTAAGTGTTGTGAGCTATACTTTGATTGGTTGATGAAGTAAAACTTCACATTGATTCCTAGTTGGCTATTAGCCATGACCTTGAGGAAAGGAAGGATATGAATAGTTGTTGGACAAGTCAAGTTTTGATGTAAAGAAAGTGTTTTCAATAACTTGTGTTTTTCAAAGAAAAACCCTAAGTGACTTTAAATGGAATTAAATCTCAAAGTGCTTTCACCAAAGTGAAACATGTTTTATACCTTATCCTTAATTCATCTAGCTAATCAAGTAACTCAAAATGAGAAAAGAAGTGTTTTCATGAAGAGAATCAAAATGGTTCCATAAGGTTGATGTCTTGTTTTAAGGCAACATTTCGCTAAGCGAAATTACTTTCGCTACGCGAAAAACAGGGAAAGTCTAAGTTGGGCATCATTGCCTCATTTTCGCTAAGCGAATTCATATTCGCTAAGCGAACCCAGCGAGTTTCGCTACGCGAATTCTGTCTCACCGAGCGATCCAGAGGTGTTTCTAAAGAGGTGCAACCGTCTGAACTTGCGCTAAGCGAATTCATATTCGCTAAGCGAATCCAATATATTTCGCTACGCGATTTGTGTCTCGCCGAGCGAACCAGAGGAGTTCAAAAGGAGGCATTACTGCCTCATTTTCGCTAAGCGAATGAAATTCCGCTAAGCGAATGAAATTCCGCTCATGTTTTAGAAAATGCTAGAAATGAAGTAAGTAGTTCAAATGTTGTTTTAAATCAAATGAGTTTTCAACTGTAAAAGTTGTTTGGTTTACAAAAAGAGTTTTCTAACTCAATCGTAAAGTTTTACGCGTGAAAAACCTAAGTTAAGTAATTAACTTAGAGTTGAAGACAAGGGTTAATTAAGTATGGTATATGGTGGAACAAGACCATGTGCTATACCATTGATGACTCAGTACATCAATGACTTCATAAGACTTAAGTGAAATCAACACTTGTTTCCTTAATTGAAAGACAAGGGATTAATATCTTAGAAAGGCGTAAAGACTTATCTAAGAGGATTCTCAATCCTTATTCATAATGCTTAGGACTTGAGACATAATTCATAAGACGTAAACACAAACATGAAACGTTTTGGTTTTTGAACAGCAGTTCGATGACGGATCGGTGATTCGGATCCAGGTTAATCGTTCAATTGTTTCTGTCTTGTGATAACTGGAATGAGAGAGATCCTGAGGCTGTGCAGATATGGGACTGTACAGTGGGAGGAATCCTGAGGCTATGCAGGTATGGGACTGTATAGTTAAGGGAAGGCATATAAGAATTGATTGGTACTACCCATATCAACAAGATTTATCTTCTTTTCGGGAGCTTAGAACATAAGAACTTTATAGTTAAGCGTGCTTGCCTTAGAGTAATTATCGGATGGGTGACCTTCTGGGAAGTTTCCTAGAAAGCGTGTGAGTGAGGACAAAACACGCTGAAAAGACTTGTGTTGGTTTGTGGGGACAGTCGACGATTCTGAAAGCAGTCTGGATCATTCCAAAGGAGTCACGAGATATTTATCCGGTGGATAATTGTTTTATCCGATGGATAATTGTTTTATAAAACAAAGACGTGTGTGGTTTCTAAGGAAGAGAACCTTAGTGAACCTTGAGGTTTATCCAATGGATAGACATTGCTTTATCGCATCTGCTTTGTGTAAGCATTGGCATTTCATGTGCATAGTTGTAAGGCCTTGGGCCTAGGAGTTGAGCTTACACCTTGATGCGGGTGCGAATCTTACGGTGACGATCTTCAATGGTCTTTTTGGAGGTATCAGGGTTGGAAGGGCTGACATGTGACCAGTTGGTGATTCTTCTGTGTCGTGGCGAATCCGTGCAATACACTGATATCCTCTACTAGATGCCGTACTTTTCATGTTTGGTCGAGAGTGTTACCGTAAAGCCAGATACGTGCACGTTACGAATGTTGTAGCATCTTGCTCATGGCTGGCAGAAACCGGAACATGTCCTCCCATTCACTCTCTCCGAATGTTTTGTTAGCTCCATGGAGTAGGGGTCAGAGTAGTACCCAGTGACATTGACATTAAGTCATATACATTGCATTGCATTGCATGGCTATTGATGTTTACATTTACTGTTATACATCGCTGTATTGTTTAAGGATGCCTTATATTATGCTGTTAAATGTTTAGCATGCTATTATGTTGTTAACTGCTTAACATGATTTATATTGAGAACCTTGTAAGCATGTTGGGTACGCTGTTACCCGGTGAGTCGTCCCGTTTTTACTACTGCTGTTTTGTTGTGTTGATGAACGGGAATCTCACCCATATCTGTATGTTTTCTGCTGGTACTTGCTGTTGCTGTTTGAACAGATGGACGCGACGATGGTTCCGCTCCGCAGTCCCATTGAGTTCGGAGGTGGACTCTTTTGCTGTTTTAGTTTTGTTGTCGGCCAGACTATGTCAGTTTTTGTAGTACCTTTTGGGAGCTATGACTCCTAGTACTTATTGTATTTTCTTATGTCAGTCAAACCTTAGACTTATGTCTGTATATATAGTAATGTTGTTATTTCTATTTCTGTTTTCTGTTTTCTATATTATAATACTGTATGTATGTCCTAGTAATGCATGGTGAACCTAAGTTCACTTATTAGTATTATTTACTACCTTTACTAATCTCATTACATCTTTATGAAAAGAAAAGAAAAAGAAAAATCGTATTTTCCGCATTAATAAATATTTTCGGCCTTATAAACGTTCGGGAATGTGACACTTGGGAAAGGGTGTTGCAGTCAAGCTTGGACTCCGAATATCTTAATACTTCATTCAAAATTACTTCTCCAGCCTTCATAATGTATGTATTCCGAATAGACGCCTGATTAGATTCACCGGACGCTTCTTAAATTAGCTAAGGCGCTTGGTTATCCACTGGGCACATTCACAAGGCTGTTTAACTCGTAGCATTCTTAGCAGTTAGCATATTATGCTTCTTTGACCCTCTTAATGCACGAATTTGGATTTGATGTCTTCATGAAACTTGTAGATATAGATTTTAGCTTTAGTGAGAGACTAGATTCATTCAATTCGGACATCTAAAGCTCAATATTTGGTCATCAAACGCTACAAAGGTATGAAGGTCAGGAACAACATCCCGTCCCTAACTTACGGATGCAATTTGACAAAGATAGAGATAGATTTCGCTCTTGACCTCTTCATGAGAGTTGCGGATATTTCTCGAAGCCTTCCAACGATACCAAGATCGATGCTTTTGAACAACTAAAGCTCCAGAAACTATCAGCAGATGCTTGCATGTTCTGATTGTCATGAACAGTATCACATATCAAGTTTAAGGAAGGAATTTCACACAGATCGGGATTGGTTCAGATCTTGACTTCTCCAGGAAACATGTAGGTATTTATCTTATCTTTCTAAAAAAACGAAGATTACATCATTTCGATGAGCGTACCTCAAAATACGACCTTTCGGACGCTTGATTATCGACAGCAGGCCCTTGACTTCAATCTTCAGTGTTTTTGCTTTTGCAACATTTGTACTTTTGTTTTTATTCACGCTTGACTTCTCTTTATTCTATTAGAATTGCTGAAGCTTTTGTCTTCTTCTATTACAGTACATCATGCTTCAGGAGTTTATAGAAAAGGGTACCTTATTTTCTGATCCGGCTTGGACTTTCAATATCTTAATGCTTCATTCAAAATTACTTCTCCAGCCTTCAAAATGTTTGTATTCTGAATACACGCTTGAATAGATTCACCGGACGCTTCTTAAATTAGCTAAGGCGCTTGGTTATCCACTGGACACATTCACAAAGCTGTTTAACTCGTAGCATTCTTAACAGTTAGCGTATTATGCTTCTTTGACCCTCTTAATGCACGAATTAGGATTCGATGTCTTCATGAAACTTGTAGATATGGATATTAGCTTTACTGAGAAACTGGTTTCATTCAATTCGGACATACAAAGCTCAATATATGTTCATCAGACGCTACGAAGGTATGACGGTCAGGAACAACCTCGCGTCACCAACTTACGGTTGCAAGTTGACAAAGATAGAGATCGATTTCGCTCTTGACCTCTTCATGAGAGTTGCGGATATTTCTTTAAGCCTTCCAACGATACCAAGATCGATGCTTTTGAACACCTAAAGCTCCAGAAATTATCGGCTGACGCTTGCATGTTCTGATTTTCTTGAACAGTATCACATCTCAAGCTTGAAGAAGGAATTTCACTCAAATAGGGATTGGTTCAGATCTCGACTTGTCCAGGAAAAATGTAGGTATTTATTTTTTATTTCTAAGAAAACCAAGATCACTTCATTTCGGCGAGCGTACCTCAAAATGCGACGTTTCGGACGCCTGATTATCGGTAGCTGGCGCTTGACTTCATTCTTCAGTGTTTTTGCTTTTCCAACATTTGTACTTTTGTTTTTATTCACGCTTGTCTTCTCTTTATTCTATTAGCATCGCTGAATCTTTTGTCTTCTTCTATTAGAGTACTTCATGCTTTAGGACTTTATAGAAAAAGGTACCTTTTTTTCTGGTCAAGCTTGGACTTTGAATATCTTAATACTTCATTCAAAATAACTTCTCCAGCCTTCATAATGTTTGTATTCTGAATGGACGCTTGATTAGAATCACCGGACGCTTCTTAAATTAGCTAAGGCGTTTTGTTATACACTGGGCACATTCACAATGTTGTTTAACTCGTAGCATTCTTAGCAGTTAGCATATTATGCTTCTTTGACCCTCTTAATGCACGAATTAGGATTCGATGTCTTAATGCAACTTGTTGATATAGATATTAAATTTAAAGAGACACAAGTTTCATCAAATTCGGACACCTATAGCTCAATATATGGCCATCAAACGCAACAAAGGTATGACTGTCAGGAACAACATCACGTCACCAACTTACGGATGCAATTTGAAAAAGATAGAGATTGATTTCGCATTTGAGCTCTTCATGAGAGTTGCGGATATTTCTATAAGCCTTCCAATGATACCAACATCGATGCTTTTGAAGACCTAATGCTCCAGAAATTGTCAGCAGACGCTTGCATGTTCTGATTGTCACGAACAGTATCACATCTCAAGCTTGAAGAAAGAATTTCACTCAGATCGAGATTGGTTCAGATCTTGACTTCTCCAGGAAACATTTATTTATTTATCTTATCTTTATAAAAAAACCAAGATCACTTCATTTCACCGAGCGTACCTCAAAATACGACGTTTCGGACGCTTGATTATTGGCAACAGGCGCTTGACTTCAATCCTCAGTGTTTTTGCTTTTGCAGCTTTTGTACTTTTGTCTTTATTCGTGCTTCTCTTCTATTTATTCTATTAGAGTTGCTGAAGCTTTTTTCTTCTACTATTACAATAATTGATGTTTCCGAACATTATGTAAAAGGGTACCTCGTTTTCTGGTCAAGTTTGGACTTTGAATATCTTAATACTTCATTCGAAATTATTTCTGCACCCATCATAATGTTCTGTATTCCGAGTAGATGGTTGATTAGCTTCACCGTAGGATTCTTAAAAGAGCTAAGGCGCTTAGTTATCCACTGGGCAAATTCACAAGGCTGTTTAACTCGTTGCATTCTGACCATTGAGCGTATTATGCTTCTTAGACCATCTTAATGGCCGAATTGGGATTCGATGTTTTCATGAATCTTGTAGATATGGATATTAGCTTTAATGAGCCAATGGTTTCATACAATTCGGACACCTACAGCTCAATATATGGCCATTAGACGGTGCAAAGGTAAGATTGTGAGGAACAACATCACGTCACCAACTTACGGATGCAATTTGACGAAGATAGAGATCGATTTCGCTCTTGACCTCTTCTTGACAGTTATGGATATTTCTCTAAGCCTTCCAACGATACCAAGATCGATGCTTTTGAACACCTAAAGCTCCAGAAATTGTCAGCAGACGGTTGCATGTTCTGATTGTCACGAACAATACCACATCTCAAGCTTGAAGAAGGAATTTCACTCAGATCGGGAATGGTTCAGATCTCGACTTCTCCAGGAAACCTATAGGTATTTATCTTATCTTTTGAACCATGCCAAGATCACTTCATTTCGACAAGCGTACCTCAAAATATAACCTTTCAGAGGCTTGATTATCGGGAGCAGGCGCTTGACTTCAATCTTCAGTGTTTTTGCTTTTGCAGCATTTGTACTTTTGTTTTTATTCATGCTTGTGTTCTCTTCATTCTATTAGAATTGCTGAAGCTTTTGCCTTTTACTGTTACAGTAATTCATGCTTCAAGACTTTATAGAAATGGGTACCTTATTTTCTGGTCAAACTTGGACTTTGAATATCTTAATACTTCATTCAAAATTACTTCTCCAGCCTTCATAATGTATGTATTCTGAATAGACGCCTGATTAGATTCACCGAACGCTTCTTAAATTAGCTAAGGCGCTTGTTTATCCACTGGGCACATTCACAAGGCTGTTTAACTCGTAGCATTCTTAGCAGTTAGCATATTATGCTTCTTTGACCCTCTTAATGCACGAATTTGGATTTGATGTCTTCATGAAACTTGTAGACATGGATATTAGCTTTAATGAGACACCGGTTTAATTCAATTCGGACATCTAAACCTCAATATTTGGTCATCAGACGCTACAAAGGTATGAAGGTCGGGAACAACATCCCGTCACCAACTTACGGATGCAATTTGACAAAGATAGAGATAGATTTCGCTCTTGACCTCTTCATGAGAGTTGCGGATATTTCTCTAAGCCTTCCGACGATACCAAGATCGATGCTTTTAAACAACTAAAGCTCCAGAAACTGTCGGCAGATGCTTGCATGTTCTGATTGCCATGAACAATATCACATATCAAGTTTGAGGAAGGAATTTCACACAGATCGGGATTGGTTCAGATCTTGACTTCTCCCGGAAACATGTAGGTATTTATCTTATCTTTCTAAAAAAACCAAGATCACTTCATTTCGATGAGCGTACGTCAAAATACGACGTTTCGGACGCTTGATTATCGACAGCAGGCCCTTGACTTCAATCTCCAGTGTTTTTGCTTTTGCAACATTTGTACTTTTGTTTTAATTCACGCTTGACTTCTCTTTATTCTATTACAATTGCTGAAGATTTTGTCTTCTTCTATTACACTACATCATGCTTCAGGAGTTTATAGAAAAGGGTACCTTATTTTCTGATCCAGCTTGGACTTTCGATATCTTAATACTTCATTCAAAATTACTTCTCCAGCCTTCAAAATGTTTATATTCTGAATAGACGCTTGAATAGATTCACTGGACGCTTCTTAAATTAGCTAAGGCGCTTGGTTATCCACTGGGTACATTCACAAGGCTGTTTAACTCGTAGCATTCTTAGCAGTTAGCATATTATGCTTCTTTGACCCTCTTAATGCACGAATTTGGATTTGATGTCTTCATGAAACTTGTAGACATGGATATTAGCTTCAATGAGACATCGGTTTCATTCAATTCGGACATCTAAAGCACAATATTTGGTCATCAGACGCTACAAAGGTATGAAGGTCGGGAACAACATCCCGTCACCAACTTACGGATGCAATTTGACAAAGATAGAGATAGATTTCGCTCTTGACCTCTTCATGAGAGTTGCGGATATTTCTCTAAGCCTTTCGAGGATACCAAGATCGATGCTTTTAAACCACTAAAGCTCCAGAAACTGTCAGCAGATGCTTGCATGTTCTGATTGTCATGAACAATATCACATATCAAGTTTGAGGAAGGAATTTCACACAGATCGGGATTGGTTCAGATCTTGAATTCTCCAGGAAACATGTAGGTATTTATCTTATCTTTCTAAAAAAACCAAGATCACTTCATTTCGATGAGCGTACCTCAAAATACGACATTTCAGACGCTTGATTATCAACAGCAGGCCCTTGACTTCAATCTTCAGTGTTTTTGCTTTTGCAACATTTGTACTTTGGTTTTTATTCACGCTTGACTTCTATTTATTCTATTAGAATTGCTGAAGATTTTGTCTTCTTCTATTACAGTACATCATGCTTCAGGAGTTTATAGAAAAGGGTACCTTATTTTCTGATCCAGCTTGGACTTTCAATATCTTAATACTTCATTCAAAATTACTTCTCCAGCCTTCAAAATGTTTGTATTCTGAATAGACGCTTGAATTGATTCACCGGACGCTTCTTAAATTATCTAAGGCGCTTGGTTATCCACTGGGCACATTCACAAGGCTGTTTAACCCGTCGCATTCTTAGCATTTAGCATATTATGCTTCTTTGACCCTCTTAATGCACGAATTTGGATTTGATGTCTTCATGAAACTTGTAGACATGTATATTAGCTTGAATGAGACACCGGTTTCATTCAATTCGGACATCTAAATCTCAATATTTGGTCATCAGACGCTACAAAGGTATGAAGGTCGGGAACAACATCCCGTCACCAACTTACGGATGCAATTTGACAAAGATAGAGATAGATTTCGCTCTTGACCTCTTCATGAGAGTTGCGGATATTTCTCTAAGCCTTCCGACGATACCAAGATCGATGCTTTTAAACAACTAAAGCTCCAGAAACTGTCGGCAGATGTTTACATGTTCTGATTGCCATGTACAATATCACATATCAAGTTTGAGGAAGGAATTTCACACAGATCGGGATTGGTTCAGATCTTGACTTCTCCAGGAAACATGTAGGTATTTATCTTATCTTTCTAAAAAAACCAAGATCACTTCATTTCGATGAGCGTACCTCAAAATACGACGTTTCAGACGCTTGATTATCGACAGCCGGCCCTTGACTTCAATCTTCAGTGTTTTTGCTTTTGCAACATTTGTACTTTTATTTTATTCACGCTTGACTTCTCTTTATTCTATTAGAATTGCTGAAGCTTTTGTCTTCTTCTATTACAGTACATCATGCTTCAGGAGTTTATAGAAAAGGGTACCTTATTTTCTGATCCTGCTTGGACTTTCAATATCTTAATACTTCATTCAAAATTACTTCTCCAACCTTCAAAATGTTTGTATTCTGAATAGACGGTTGAATTGATTCACCGGACGCTTCTTAAATTAGCTAAGGCGCTTGGTTATCCACTGGGCACATTCACAAGGCTGTTTAACTCGTAGCATTCTTAGCAGTTAGCATATTATGCTTCTTTAACCCTCTTAATGCACGAATTTGGATTTGATGTCTTCATGAAACTTTTAGACATGGATATTAGCTTTAATGAGACACCGGTTTCATTCAATTCGAACATCTATAGCTCAATATTTGGTCATCAGACGCTACAAAGATATGAAGGTCGGGAATAACATCCCGTCACCAACTTACGGATGCAATTTGACAAAGATAGAGATAGATTTCGCTCTTGACCTCTTCATGAGAGTTGCGGATATTTCTCTAAGCCTTCCTACGATACCAAGATTGATGCTTTTAAACAACTAAAGTTCCAGAAACTGTCGGCAGATGCTTGCATGTTCTGATTGTCATGAACAATATCACATATCAAGTTTGAGGAAGGAATTTCACACAGATCGGGATTGCTTCAGATCTTGACTTCTCCAGGAAACATGTAGGTATTTATCTTATCTTTCTAAAAAAACCAAGACCACTTCATTTCGATGAGCGTACCTCAAAATACGACGTTTCGGACGCTTGATTATCGACTGCAGGCCCTTCACTTCAATCTTCAGTGTTTTTGCTTTTGCAACATTTGTACTTTTGTTTTTATTCATGCTTGACTTCTCTTATTCTATTAGAATTGCTGAAGCTTTTGTCTTCTTCTATTACAGTACATCATGCTTCAGGAGTTTATAGAAAAGGGTACCTTATTTTCTGATCCGGCTTGGACTTTCAATATCTTAATACTTCATTCAAAATTACTTCTCCAGCCTTCAAAATGTTTGTATTCTGAATAGACGCTTGAATAGATTCACTGGACGCTTCTTAAATTAGCAAAGGCGCTTGGTTATCCACTGGGCACATTCACAAAGCTGTTTAACTCGTAGTATTCTTAGCAGTTAGCGTATTATGCTTCTTTGACCCTCTTAATGCACGAATTAGGATTCGATGTCTTCATGAAACTTGTAGATATGGATATTAGCTTTACTGAGAAACTAGTTACATTCAATTTGGTCATCTAAAGCTCAATATATGTTCATCAGACGCTACAAAGGTATGACGGTCAGGAACAACATCGCGTCACCAGCTTACGGTTGCAAGTTGACAAAGATAGAAATCGATTTCGCTCTTGACCTCATCATGAGAGTTGCGGATATTTCTGTAAGCCTTCCAACGATACCAAGACTGATGCTTTTGAACACCTAAAGCTCCATAAATTATCGGCTGACGCTTACATGTTCTAATTGTCTTGAACAGTATCACATCTCAAGCTTGAAGAAGGAATTTCACTCAAATAGGGATTGGTTCAGATCTCGACTTCTCCAGGAAAAATGTAGGTATTTATTATTCTTCCTAAGAAAACTAAGATCACTTCATTTCGACGAGCGTACCTCAAAATACGACGTTTCGGACGCCTGATTATCGGCAGCAGGCGCTTAACTTCAATCATCAGTGTTTTTGCTTTTCCAGCATTTGTACTTTTGTTTTTATTCATGCTTAACTTCTCTTTATTCTATTAGAATTGCTGAAGCTTTTATCTTCTTCTATTACAGTACTTGATGCTTTAGGACTTTATAGAAAAGGGTACCTTATTTTCTGGTCAATCTTGGACTTTGAATTTCTTAATGCTTCATTCAAAATTACTTCTCCAGCCTTCATAATGTTTGTATTCTGAATAGACGCTTGATTAGATTCACCGGACGCTTCTTAAATTTGCTAAGGCGCTTGGTTATCCACTTGGCACATTCACAAAGCTGTTTAACTCGTAACATTCTTAGCAGTTAGCGTATTATGCTTCTTTGACCCTCTTAATGCACGAATTAGGATTTGATGTCTTAATGAAACTTGTTGATATGGATATTAAATTTTAAGAGACACAAGTTTCATCCAATTCAGACACCTATAGATCAATATATGGCCATCAGACGCAACAAAGGTATGACTGTCAGGAACAACATCACGTCACCAACTTACAGATGCAATTTGAAATAGATAGAGATTGATTTCGCATTTGAGCTCTTCATGAGAGTTGCGGATATTTCTATAAGCCTTCCAATGATACCAAGATCGATGTTTTTGAAGACCTAATGCTCCAGAAATTGTCAGCAGACGCTTGCATGTTCTGATTGTCATGAACAGTATCACATCTCAAGCTTGAAGAAAGAATTTCACTTAGATCGAGATTGGTTCAGATCTTGAATTCTCCAGGAAACATGTATTTATTTATCTTATCTTTATAACAAAACCGAGATCACTTCATTTCGACGAGCGTATCCCAAAATACGACGTTTCGGACACTTGATTATTGGCAACAGGCGCTTGACTTCAATCTTCAGTGTTTTTGCTTTTGCAGCTTTTGTACTTTTGTCTTTATTCGTGCTCCTCTTCTATTTACTCTATTAGAGTTGCTGAAGCTTTTTTCTTCTACTATTACAATAATTGATGTTTCCGAACATTATGGAAAAGCGTGCCTCGTTTTCTGGTCAAGTTTGGACTTTGAATTTCTTAATACTTCATTCGAAATTACTTCGCCAGCCATCATAATGTTCTGTATTCTGAGTAGATGCTTTATTAGCTTCACCGGAGGATTCTTAAAAGAGCTAAGGCGCTTGGTTATCCACTGGGCAAATTCAGAAGGCTGTTTAACTCGTTGCATTCTGACCAGTGAGCGTATTATGCTTCTTACACCCTCTTAATGGCCGAATTAGGATTCGATGTTTTCATGAAACTTGTAGATATGGATATTAGCTTTAATGAGGCAATGGTTTCATACAATTCGGACACCTACAGCTCAATATATGGCCATTAGACGCTACAAAGGTAAGATTGTCAGGAACAAC
Source organism: Ammopiptanthus mongolicus (assembly GCA_039655645.1). NCBI lineage: Eukaryota > Viridiplantae > Streptophyta > Magnoliopsida > Fabales > Fabaceae > Ammopiptanthus > Ammopiptanthus mongolicus. The sequence continues at coordinate 54,863,829 of CM077345.1, read as the reverse complement.
ATCACGTCACCAACTTACGGATGCAATTTGACAAAGATAGAGATCGATTTCGCTCTTGACCTCTTCCTGACAGTTGCGGATATTTCTCTAAGCCTTCCAACGATACCAAGATCGATACTTTTGAACACCAAAAGCTCCAGAAATTGTCAGCAGATGGTTGCATGTTCGGATTGTCACGAACAATACCACATCTCAAGCTTGAAGAAGGAATTTCACTCAGATCGGGAATGGTTTAGATCTCTACTTCCCCAGGAAACCTGTAGGTATTTATCTTATCTTTTGAACCATGCCAAGATCACTTCATTTCGACGAGCGCACCTCAAAATATGACGTTTCAGAGGCTTGATTATCGGTAGCAGGCACTTGACTTCAATCTTCAGTGTTTTTGCTTTTGCAGCATTTGTACTTTTGTTTTTATTCACGCTTGTGTTCTCTTGATTCTATTAGAATTGCTGAAGCTTATGCCTTCTTCTGTTACAATAATTCATGCTTCAGGACTTTATAGAAAAGAGTACCTTATTTTCTGGTCAAGCTTGGACTTTGAATATCTTAATACTTCATTCAAAATTACTTCTCCAGCCTTCGTAATGTTTGTATTATGAATAGACGCTTGATTAGATTCACCGGACGCTTCTTAAATTAGCTAAGGCGCTTGGTTATCCACTGGGCACATTCACAACGCTGTTTAACTCGTAGCATTATTACCAGTTAGAGTATTATGCTTCTTTAACCCTCTTAATGCACGAATTGGGATTCGATGTCTTCATGAAACTTGTAGATATGGATATTAGCTTTAATAAGACACCGGTTTCATTCAATTTGGACATCTAAAGCTCAATATTTTGTCCTCAAACTCTACAAAGGTATGAAGGTCAGGAACAACATAACGTCACCAACTTACGGATGCAATTTGACAAAGATGGAGATCGATTTCGCTCTTGACCTCTTCATGAGAGTTGCGGATATTCCTCTAAGCCTTCCAACGATACCAAGATCGATGCTTTTAAACAACTAAAGCTCCAGAAACTGTCAGCCGACGCTTGCATGTTCTGATTGTCATGAACAGTATGACATCTCAAGTTTGAAGAAAGTATTTCACACAGATCGGGATTGGTTCAGATATTGACTACCCCAGTAAACATGTAGGTATTTATCTTATCTTTCTAACAAAACCAAGATCACTTCATTTCGACGAGCGTACCTCAAAATACGACAATTCGGACGCTTGATTATCGGCAGCAGGCACTTGACTTTGATCTTCAGTATTTTTGCTTTTACAGCATTTGTCCTTTTGTTTTTATTCACGCTTGACTTGTCTTTATTCTATTAGAATTGCTGAAGCTTTTGTCTTCTTCTATTACAGTACTTCATGCTTCAGGACTTCATAGAAAAGGGTACCTTATTTTCTGATCAAGCTTGGACATTCAATATCTTAATACTTCATTCAAAATTACTTCTCCAGCCATCATAATGTTTGTATTCCGAATAGACGCTTGAATAGATTCACCGGACGCTTCTTAAAATAGCTAAGGCGCTTGGTTATCCACTGGGCACAATCACAAGGCTGTTTAACTCGTAGCATTCTTAGCAGTTCGCGTATTATGCTTCTTGGACCTTCTTAATGCACGAATTAGGATTCGATGTCGTCAGGAAACTTGTATATACGGATATTAGCTTTAACGAGAAACTGGATTCATTCAATTCGGATATCTGAAGCTCAATATATGGTCATCAGACGCTATAAAGGTATGACGGTCAGGAACAACATCACGTCACCAACTTACGGATGCAATTTGACAAAGATGGAGATCGATTTCGCTCTTGACCTCTTCATGAGAGTTGCGTATATTTCTCTAAGCCTTCCAATGATACCAAGATCGATGCTTTTGAACACCTAAAGCTTTTGAAATTGTTAGCAGACGTTTGCATGTTCTGATTGTCGCGAACAGTACCACATCTCAAGCTTGAAGAAGGAATTTCACTCAGATCGGGATTGGTTCAGATCTCGACTTCTCGAGGAAACCTGTAGGCATTTATCTTATCTTTCTAACAAAACCAAGATCACGTCATTTTTACGAGCGTCCTCAAAATACGACGTTTCGGAGGCTTGATTATCGGCAGCAGGCGCTTGACTTCAATCTTCAGTGTTTTTGCTTTTACAGCATTTGTACTTTTGTTTTTATTCACGCTTGTCTTCTCTTTCTTCTGTTACAATTGCTGAAGCTTCTATTACAGTACTTGATGCTTCAGGACTTTATAGAAAATGGTACCTCATTTTCTGGTCAAGCTTGGACTTTGAATATCTTAATACTTCATTAAAAATTACTTCTCCTGCCTTCATAATGTTTGTATTCTGAATAGACGCTTGATTAGTGTAACACCCCGATTTTCTTAATCTTTTCATTTAACTAATATTTAAGTAATTGTATTTTATTATAGGAAGGGGCTGTCTCAATTTGCTTCACCAGACGCTTCTTAAATTAGCTAACGCGCTTGGTTATCCACTGGGCACATTCACAAGGCTGTTTAACTCGTAGCATTCTTAGTAGTTAGCATATTATGCTTCTTTGACCCTCTTAATGCACGAATTAGGATTCGATGTCTTCATGAAACTTGTAGATACAGATATTAGCTTTAACGAGAAACTAGTTTCATTCAATTCGGACATCTAAAGCTCACTATATGGTCATCAGACGCTACAAAGGTATGACGGTCAGGAGCAACATCACGTCACCAACTTACGGTTGCAATTTGACAAAGATAGAGATCGATTTCGCTCTTGACCTCATCATGAGAGTGGCGGGTATTTCTGTAAACCTTCCAACGATACCAAGACTGATGCTTTTGAATACCTAAAGCTCCAGAAATTGTTAGCTGACGCTTGCATGTTCTGATTGTCTTGAACAGTATCACATCTCAAGCTTGAAGAAGGAATTTCACTCAGATAGGGATTGGTTCAGATCTCGACTTCCCCAGGAAAAATGTAGGTATTTATTTTTTCTTTCTATGAAAACCAAGATCACTTCATTTTGACGAGCGTATCTCAAAATACCACGTTTCGGACGCTTGATTATCGGCAGCAGGCGCTTGACTTCAATCTTCAGCGTTTTTGCTTTTCCAGCATTTGTACTTTTGTTTTTATTCATGCTTGACTTCTCTTTATTCTATTAGAATAGCTGAAGCTTTTATCTTCTTCTATTACAGCACTTGATGCTTCAGGACTTTATAGAAAAGGGTACCTTATTTTCTTTTCAATCTTGGACTTTGAATTTCTTAATATTTCATTCAAAATTACTTCTCTAGCCATCATAATGTTTGTACTCTGAATAGACGCTTGATTAGATTCACCGAACACTTCTTAAATTTGCTAAGGCGCTTGGTTATCCACTGGGCACATTCACAAAGCTGTTTAACTCGTAGCATTCTTAGCATTTAGCGTATTATGCTTATTTAACCCTCTTAATGCACGAATTAGGATTCGATGTCTACACGAAACGTGTAGATATGGATATTAGCTTTAATGAGACACTGGTTTCATCCAATTCAGACACCTACAGCTCAATATATGGTCATTAGGCGCTACAAAGGTATGACGGTCAGGAACAACATCACGTCACCAACTTACGGATGCAATTTGAAACAGATAGAGATCGATTTCGCTCTTGACCTCTTCATGAGAGTTGCGGATATTTCTCTAAGCCTTCCAACGATACCAAGATTGATGCTTTTGAACACCTAAAGCTCCAGAAATTGTCAGCAGACGCTTGCATGTTCTGATTGTCATGAACAATATTACATCTCAAGCTTGAAGAAGGAATTTCACTCAGATCGGGATTGGTTCATATCTTGACTTCTCCAGGAAACATGTAGGTATTTATCTTATCTTTCTAAAAAAACCAAGACCAATTCATTTGGACGAGCGTACCTCAAAATACGACGTTTCGGACCCATGATTATCGGTAGCAGGCGCCTGCCTTCAATCTTCAGTGTTTTTGGTTTTCCAGCATTTGTACTTTAGTCTTTATTCTATTAGAATTGCTGAAGCTTTTGTCTTCTTCTATTATAGTACTTCATGCTCCAAGACTTTAAAGAAAAGGGTACCTTATTTTCTGGTCAAGCTTGGACTTTCAATATCTTAATACTTCATTCAAAGTTACTGGTCCAGCTTTCATAATGTTTGTATTTTGAATAGACGCTTGATTAGAATCACTGGACACTTATTAAATTAGCTAAGGCGCTTGGTTATCCACTGGGCACATTCACAACGTTGTTTAACTCGTAGCAGTCTTAGCAGTTAGAGTATTATGCTTCTTTGACCCTCTTAATGCACAAATTTGGATTCGATGTCTTAATGAAACTTGTAGATATGGATATTAACTTTATAGAGACACCACTTTCATCCAATTCGGACACCTATAACTCAATATATGGCCTTCAAACGCTTCAAAGGTATGTCTGTCAGGAACAACATCTCATCACCAACTTACGGATGCAATTTGACAAAGATAGACATCGATTTCGCTCTTGAACTCTTCACGAGAGTTGCAGCTATTTCTAATAGCCCAACAACGATATCAAGATAGTTGCTTTTGAACACCTAAAGCTCCAGAAATTGTAAGCAGACGCTTGCATGTTCAAATTGTCTTGAACAATATCACATCTCAAGTTTGAAGACGGAATTTCACTCAGATCGGGATTGGTTCAGAGCTCGACTTCTCCAGGAAACCGGCAGGTATTTATCTTATATTTCTAACAAAACCAAGACCACATCATTTGGATGAGCGTACCTCAAAATATGACGTTTCAGACCCTTGATTATCGGCAGCAGGAGCTTGACTTCAATCTTCAGTGTTTTTGCTTTTGCCGCATTTGTACTTTTCTTTTTATTCGCTATTGTCTTCTCTTTATTCCATTCGAATTGCAGAAGCTTTTGTCTTCTTCAATTACAGAACTTCATGCTTCAGGACTTTATAGAAAATGGTACCTTATAATCTGGTCAAGCTTGGACTTTGAATAACTTAATACTTCATTCAAAATTACTTGTCCAGCCTTCATAATGTTTGTATTCTGAATAGACGCTTGATTAGATTCACCGGACGCTTCTTAAATTAGCTAAGGCGCTTGGTTATCCACTGGGCACATTGACAAGGTTGTTTAACTGGTAGCACTCTTAGCAGTTAGGGTATTATGCTTCTTTGACCCTCTTAATGCACTAATTTGGATTCGATGTCTTAATGAAACTTGTAGATATGGATATTAAATTTATAGAGACACTACTTTCATCCAATTTGGACACCTATAGCTCAATATATGGCCTTCAGATGCTACAAAGGTTTGACTGTCAGGAACAACATCTCATCACCAACTTACGGATGCAATTTGACAAAGATAGACATCGATTTCGCTCTTGAACTCTTCACGAGGGTTGCAGCTATTTCTATGAGCCCAACAATGATATCAAGATCGTTGCTTTTGAACACCTAAAGCTCCAGAAATTGTCAGCAGACGCTTGCATGTTCTGATTGTCTTGAACAGTATCACGTCTCAAGCTTGAAGAAGGAATTTCACTCAGATCGGGATTGGTTCAGATCTCGACTTCTCCAGGAAACCAATAGGTATTTATCTTATCTTTCAAACCATACCAATATCACTTCATTTTGACGAGCGTACCTCAAAATACGACTTTTCGGAGGCTTGATTATCGGTAGCAGGCGCCTGCCTTCAATCTTCAGTGTTTTTGCTTTTCCAGCACTTGTACTTTTGTTTTTATTCATGCTTGTGTTCTCTTTATTCTATTAGAATTGCTGAAGCTTTTGCCTTCTTCTATTACAGTACTTCATGCTCCAGGACTTTAAAGAAAAGGGTACCTTATTTTCTGGTCAAGCTTGGACTTTCAATATCTTAATACTTCATTCAAAATTACTTCTCCAACCTTCATAATGTTTGTATTCTGAATAGACACTTGATTAGCTTCACCAGACGGTTGTTAAATTCGCTAAGGCGCTTGGTTATCCACTGGGCACATTCACAAGGCTGTTTTGCTCGTAGCATTCTTAGCAGTTAGTGTATTATGCTTCTTTGATCCTCTTAATGGCCGAATTAGGATTCGATGTCTTAATGAAACTTGTAGATATGGATATTAAATTTAAAGAGACACCGATTTCATCCAATTCGGACAGCTACAGATCAGTATATGGTCATCAGACGCTAAAAAGGTATGACGGTCATGATCAACATCACGTCACCAACTTACGGATGCAATTTGACATAAATAGAGATCGATTCGCTCTTTACCTCTTCGTGAGAGTTGCGGATATTTCTCCAAGCCTTCCAATGACACCAAGATCAATGCTTTTGAACACCTAAAGCTCCAGAAATTGTCAGCAGACGCTTGCATGTTCTGATTGTCACGAACAATACCACATCCCAAGCTTGAAGAAGGAGTTTCTCTCAGATCGGGATTGGTTCAGATCTCGACTTCATTTCGACGAGCGTACCTCAAAATACGACGTTTCGAAGGCTTGATTATCGGTAGCAGGCGATTGACTTCAATCTTCAGTGTTTTTGCTTTTGCAGCATTTGTACTTTTGTTTTTATTTACGCTTGTCTTCTCTTTATTCTATTAGAATTGCTGAAGCTTTTTTATTCTTCTATTACAGTACTACATTCTTCTGGACTTTATAGAAAAGGGTACCTTATTTTCTAGTCAAGCATGGACTTTCAATATCTTAATACTTCATTCAAAATTACTTCTCCAGCCTTCATAATGTTTGAATTCTGAATAGGCGCTTGGTTAGATTCACCAGACGCTTCTTAAATTACCTAAGGCGCTTGGTTATCCACTGGGCAAATTCACAAGGCTGTTTAACTCGTAGCATTCGTAGCAGTTAGCGTATTATGCTTCTTTGACCCTCTTAATGCACGAATTAGGATTCGATGTCTTTATGAAACGTGTAGATATGGATATTAGCTTTAATGAGACAGTGGTTTAATTAAATTCGGACATCTAAATCTCAATATATGGTCATCAGACACTAGAAAGGTATGACGGTCAGGAACAACATCACATCACCAACTTACGGATGCAATTTGACAAAGATAGAGATCGATTTCGCTTTGACCTCTTCATGAGAGTTGCGGATATTTCTCTATGCCTTCCAACAATAGGAAGACTGATGCTTTTGAAGACCTAAAGCTCCAGAAATTGTCAGCAGACGCTTGCATGTTCTGATTGTCACGAACAGTATCACATCTCAAGCTTGAAGAAGGAATTTCACTCAGATCGAGTTTGGTGCAAATCTTGACTTCTCCAGGAAGCATGTCTTTATTTTTTTTTATCTTTATAACAAAACCAAGATCACTTCATTTTGACGAGCGTACCTCAAAATACGACGTTTCGGACGCTTGACTATTGGCAGCAGGCGCTTGACTTCAATCTTCAGTGTTTTTGCTTTTGCAGCTTTTGTACTTTTGTCTTTATTCGTGCATCTCTTCTCTTTCTTCTATTAGAGTTGCTGAAGCTTTTGTCTTCTACTATTACAACAATTGATGATTCAGAACATTATGGAAAAGGGTACCTCGTTTTCTGGTCAAGCTTGGACTTTGAATATCTTAATACTTCATTCGAAATTAATTCTCCAGCCATCAGAATGTTCTGTCTTCTGAGTAGATGCTTGATTAGCTTCACTAGAGGATTCTTAAATGAGCTAAGGCGCTCGGTTATCCACTGGGCACATTCACAAGGCCGTTTAACTCGTTGCATTCTGACCAGTGAGTGTATTATGCTTCTTAGACCCTCTTAATGGCCGAATTAGAATTCGATGTTTTCATGAAACTTGTAGATATGGATATTAAATTTAATGAGACACGGTTTCATCCAATTCGGACACCTACAGCTCAATATATGGCCTTCAGACGCTACAAAGGTATGACTGTCAGGAACAACATCACATCACCAACTTACGGATGCAATTTGACAAAGATAGAGATCGATTTCGCTCTTGACCTCTTCACGAGAGTTGCGGATATTTCTCTAAGCCTTCCAACGATACCAAGATCGATGCTTTTAAACACCTAAAGCTCCAGAAATTGTGAGCAGACGCTTGCAATTTCTGATTGTCTTGAACAGTATCACATCTCAAGTTTGAAGAAGGAATTTCACTCAGATCGGGATTGGTTCAGATCTCGACTTCTGCAGGAAACCTGTAGGTATTTATCTTATCTTTCTAGCAAAACCAAGACCACTTCATTTGGACGAGCGTACCTCAAAATATGACGTTTCGGACCCTTGATTATCGGCAGCAGGAGCTTGACTTCAATCTTCAGTGTTTTTGCTTTTGCAGCATTTGTACTTTTGTTTTTATTCACTCTTGTCTTCTCTTTATTCCATTCGAATTGCTGAAGCTTTTGTCTTCTTCTATTACAGTACTTCATGCTTCAGGACTTTATAGAAAATGGTACCTTATATTCTGGTCAAGCTTGGACTTTGAATATCTTAATACTTCATTCAAAATTACTTCTCCAGCCTTCATAATGTTTTTATTCTAAATAGACGCTTGATTAGATTCACCGGACGCTTGTTAAATTAGCTAAGGCGCTTGGTTATCCACTGGGCACATTCACAAGGCTGTTTAACTCGTAGCATTCTTAGCAGTTAGCGTATTATGCTTATTTGACCCTCTTAATGCACGAATTAGGATTCGATGTCTTAATGAAACTTGTAGATATGGATATTAAATTTATAGAGACACAAATTTCATCCAATTCGGACACCTACAGCTCAATATATGGTCATCAGACGCTACAAAGGTATGACTGTCAGGAACAACATCACGTCACCAACTTACGGATGCAATTTGACAAAGATAGAGATCGATTTCGCTCTTGAACTCTTCATGAGAGTTGCAATATTTCTAAGCCTTCCAACGATATCAAGATAGTTGCTTTTAAACACCTAAAGCTCCAGAAATTGTCAGCAGACGCTTGCAAGTTCTGATTGTCTTGAACAGTATCACATCTCAAGTTTGAAGAAGGAATTTCACTCAGATCGGGATTGGTTCAGATCTCGACTTCTCCAGGAAACCTGTAGGTATTTATCTTATCTTTCTAACAAAACCAAGACCACTTCATTTGGACGAGCGTACCTCAAAATACGACGTTTCGGACCCTTGATTATCGGCAGCAGGAGCTTGACTTCAATCTTCAGTGTTTTTGCTTTTGCAGCATTTGTACTTTTGTTTTTATTCGAGCTTGTCTTCTCTTTATTCCATTCGAATTGCTGAAGCATTTGTCTTATTCTATTACTGCACTTCATGCTTCAGGACTTTATAGAAAATGGTACCTTATATTCTGGTCAAGCTTGGACTTTGAATATCTTAATACTTCATTCAAAATTACTTCTCCAGCCTTCATAATGTTTTTATTCTAAATAGACGCTTGATTAGCTTCATCGGACGCTTGCTAAATTAGCTAAGGCGCTTGGTTATCCACTGGGCACATTCACAAGGCTGTTTAACTCGTAGCATTCTTAGCATTTAGCGTATTATGCTTATTTGACCCTCTTAATGCACGAATTAGGATTCGATGTCTACATGAAACGTGTAGATATAGATATTAGCTTTAATGAGACACTGGTTTCATCCAATTTAGACACCTACAGCTCAATATATGGTCATCAGACGCTACAAAGGTATGATGGTCAGGAACAACATCACGTCACTAACTTACGGATGCAATTTGACACAGACAGAGATCGATTTCGCTCTTGACCTCATCATGAGAGTTACGAATATTTCTCTAAGCCTTCCAACGATACCAAGATTGTTGCTTTTGAACACCTAAAGCTCCAGAAATTGTCAGCAGACGCTTGCATGTTCTCATTGTCATGAACAGTATTACATCTCAAGCTTGATGAAGGAATTTCACTCAGATCGGGATTGGTTCATATCTTGACTTCTCCAGGAAACATGTAGGTATTTATTTTATCTTTCTAACCAAACCAAGACCACTTCATTTGGACGAGTGTACCTCAAAATACGACGTTTCGGACCCATGATTATCGGCAGCAGGAGCTTGACTTCAATCTTCAGTGTTTTTGCTTTTGCAGCATTTGTACTTTTGTTTTTATTGCAGCTTGTCTTCTCTTTATTCCATTCGAATTGCTGAAGCTTTTGTCTTCTTTAATTACAGTACTTCATGCTTCAGGACTTTATAGAAAATGGTGCCTTATAATCGGGTCAAGCTTGGACTTTGAATATCTTAATACTTCATTCAAAATTACTTGTCCAGCCTTCATAATGTTTGTATTCTGAATAGACGCTTGATTAGATTCACCGGACGCTTCTTAAATTAGCTAAGGCGCTTGGTTATCCACTGGGCACATTCACAAGGTTGTTTAACTCGTAGCATTCTTAGCAGTTAGAGTATTATGCTTCTTTGACCATCTTAATGCACGAATTTGGATTCGATGTCTTAATGAAACTTGTAGATATGGATATTAACTTTATAGAGACACCACTTTGATCCAATTCGGACACCTATAGCTCAATATATGGCCTTCAAACGCTTCAAAGGTATGACTGTCAGGAACAACATCTCATCACCGACTTACGGATGCAATTTGACAAAGATAGACATCGATTTCACTCTTGAACTCTTCACGAGAGTTGCAGCTATTTCTATGAGCCCAACAATGATATCAAGATCGTTGCTTTTGAACAGCAAAAGCTCCAGAAATTGTCAGCAGACGCTTGCATGTTCTGATTGTCTTGAACAGTATCACATCTCAAGCTTGAAGAAGGAATTCCACTCAGATCGGGATTGGTTTAGATCTCGACTTCTGCAGGAAACCTGTAGGTATTTATCTTATCTTTCTAACAAAACCAAGATCACTTCATTTTGATGAGCGTACCTCAAAATACGATGTTTCGGAGGCTAGATTATCGGCAGCAGGAGCTTGACTTCAATCTTCAGTGTTTTTACTTTTGCAGCATTTGTATTTTTGTTTTTATTCATGCTTGTCTTCTCTTTCTTCTATTACAATTGCAAAAGCTTTTGTGTTTTTCTATTAAAATACTTGATGCTTCAGGACTTTATAGAAAATGGTACCTCATTTTCTGGTCGAGCTTGGACTTTGAATATATTTATACTTCATTCAAAATTACTTCTCCAGCCTTCATAATGTTTGTATTCTTAATAGACGCTTGATTAGATTCACCGGACGCTTGTTAAATTAGCTAAGGCACATGGTTATCCACTGGGCACATTCACAAGGCTGTTTAACTCGTAGCATTCTTAGTAGTTAGCGTATTATACATATTTGACCCTCTTAATGCAGGAATTAGGATTTGATTTCTACATGCAACCTGTAAATAGGGATATTAGCTTTAATGAGACACTGCTTTCATCCAATTCAGACACCTACAGCTCAATATAAGGTCATCAGACGCTACAAAAGGTATGACGGTCAGGAACAACACCACGTCACCAACTTACGGATGCAATTTGACACAGATAGAGATCGATTGCGCTCTTGACCTCTTCATGAGAGTTGCGGATATTTCTCTAAGCCTTCCAACGATACCAAGATCGATGCTTTTGCACACCTAAAGCTCCAGAAATTGTCAGAAGACACTTGCATGTTCTGATTGTCATGAACAGTATCACATCTCAAGCTTGAAGAAGGAATTTCACTCAGATCGGGATTGCTTCGTATCTTGACTTCTCCAGGAAACATGTAGGTATTTATCTTATCTTTCTTATAAAGCCAAGACCACTTCATTTGGACGAGCGTACCTCAAAATACAACGTTTCAGACCCATGATTATCGGCAGCAGGAGCTTGACTTCAATCTTCAGTGTTTTCGCTTTTGCAGCATTTGTACTTTTGTTTATATTCACGCCTGTCTTCTCTTTATTCCATTCGAATTGTTGAAGCTTTTGTCCTCTTCAAATATAGTACTTCATGCTTCAGGGCTTTATAGAAAATGGTACCTTATATTCTGGTCCAGCTTGGACTTTGAATATCTTAATACTTCATTCAAAATTACTTGTCCAGCCTTAATAATGTTTGTATTCTGAACAGACACTTGATTAGATTCACCGGACGCTTCTTAAATTAGCTAAGGCGCTTGGTTATCGACTGGGCACATTCACAAGGTTGTTTAACTCGTAGCATTCTTAGCAGTTAGAGTATTATGCTTCGTTGACCCTCTTAATGCACGAATTTGGATTCGATGTCTTAATGAAACTTGTAGATATGGATATTAACTTTATAGAGACACCACTTTCATCCAATTCGGACACCTATAGCTCAATATATGGCCTTCAAACGCTTCAAAGGTATGACTGTCAGGAACAACATCTCATCACCAACTTACGGATGCAATTTGACAAAGATAGACATCGATTTTGCTCTTGAACTCTTCATGAGAGTTGCAGCTATTTCTTTGAGCCCAACAACGATATCAAGATAGTTGCTTTTGAACACCTAAAGCTCCAAAAATTGTAAGCAGACGCTTGCATGTTCTAATTGTCTTGAACAGTATCACATCTCAAGTTTGAAGAAGGAATTTCACTCAGATCGGGATTGGTTCAGATCTCGACTTCTCTAGGAAACCTATAGGTATTTATCTTATCTTTTTAACGAAACCAAGACCACTTCATTTGGATGAGCGTACTTCAAAATATGACGTTTCGGACCCTTGATTATCGGCAGCAGGAGCTTGGCTTCAATCTTCAGTGTTTTTGCTTTTGCAGCATTTGTACTTTTGTTTTTATTCGCTTTTGTCTTCTCTTTATTCCATTCGAATTGCTGAAGCTTTTGTCTTCTTCAATTACAGTACTTCATGCTTCAGGACATTATAGAAAATGGTACCTTATAATCCGGTCAAGCTTGGTCTTTGAATATCTTAATACTTCATTCAAAATTACTTGTCCAGCCTTCATAATGTTTGTATTGTGAATAGACGCTTGATTAGATTCACCGGACGCTCCTTAAATTAGCTAAGGCGCTTGGTTACCCACTAGGCACATTCACAAGGCTGTTTAACTCGTAGCACTCTTAGCAGTTAGAGTATTATGCTTCTTTGTCCCTCTTAGTGCACGAATTTGGATTCGATGTCTCAATGAAACTTGTAGATATGGATATTAACTTTATAGAGGCACTACTTTCATCCAATTCGGACACCTATAGCTCAATATATGGCCTTCAGACGCTACAAATGTATGACTGTCAGGAACAACATCTAATCACCAACTTACGGATGCAATTTGACAATGATAGACATCGATTTCGCTCTTGAACTCTTCACGAGAGTTGCAGCTATTTCTATGTGCCCAACAATGATACCAAGATCGTTGCTTTTGAACACCTAAAGCTCCAGAAATTGTCTGCAGACGCTTGCTTGTTCTGATTGTCTTGAACAGTATCACATCTTAAGCTTGAAGAAGGAATTTCACTCAGATCGGGATTGGTTCAGATCTCGACTTCTCCAGGAAACCTGTAGGTATTTATCTTATCTTTCTAACAAAACCAAGATCACGTCATTTTGATGAGCGTACCTCAAAATACGATGTTTCGGAGGCTAGATTATCGGCAACAGGAGCTTGACTTCAATCTTCAGTGTTTTTACTTTTGCAGCAGTTGTACTTTTGTTTTTATTCATGCTTGTCTTCTCTTTATTCTATTACAATTGCTGAAACTTTTGTGTTCTTCTATTACAGTACTTGATGCTTCAGGACTTTATAGAAAATGGTACCTCATTTTCTGGTCGAGCTTAGACTTTGAATATCTTTATTCTTCATTCAAAATTACTTCTCCAGCCTTCATAATGTTTGTATTCTTAATAGACGCTTGATTAGATTCACCGGACGCTTGTTAAATTAGCTAAGGCGCTAGGTTATCCACTGGGCATATTCACAAGGCTGTTTAACTCATAGCATCCTTAGCAGTTAGCGTATTATACATATTTGACCCTCTTAATGCACGAATTTGGATTTGATGTCTGCATGAAACGTGTAAATAGGGATATTAGCTTTAATGAGATCCTGGTTTCATCCAGTTCAGACACCTACAGCTCAATATAAGGTATTCAGACGCTACAAAGGTATGACGGTCAAGAACAACATCACGTCACCAACTTACGGATGCAATTTGACACAGATAGAGATCGATTGCGCTCTTGACCTCTTCATGAGAGTTGCGGATATTTCTCTAAGCCTTCCAACGATACCAAGATCGATGCTTTTGAACACCTAAAGCTCCAGAAATTGTCAGCAGACGCTTGCAAGTTCTGATTGTCATTAACAGTATCACATCTCAAGCTTGAAGAAGGAATTTCACTCAGATCGGGATTGGTTCGTATCTTGACTTCCCCAGGAAAAATTTAGGTATTTATCTTATCTTTCTAAAAAAACCAAGACCATTTCATTTGGACGAGCGTACCTCAAAATACAACGTTTCGGACCCATGATTATCGGCAGCAGGAGCTTGACTTCAATCTTCAGTATTTTCGCTTTTGCAGCATTTGTACTTTTGTTTATATTCACGCTTGTCTTCTCTTTATTCCATTCGAATTGTTGAAGCTTTTGTCTTCTTCTAATACAGTACTTCATGCTAGGCTTTATAGAAAATGGTACCTTATATTCTAGTCAAGCTTGGACTTTGAATATCTTAATACTTCATTCAAAATTACTTCTACAGCCTTCATAATGTTTGTATTCTGAATAGACGCTTGATTAGATTCATCGGATGCTTCTTAAATTAGCTAAGGCGCTTGGTTATCCACTGGGCACATTCATAAAGTTGTTTAACTCGTAGCATTCTTAGCAGTTAGAGTATTATGCTTCTTTGACACTCTTAATGCACGAATTAGGATTCGATGTCTGAATGAAACTTGTAGATATGGATATTAACTTTATAGAGACACCAGTTTCATCCAATTCGGACACCCATAGCTCAACATATGGCCTTCAGACGCTACAAAGGTATGACTGTCAGGAACAACATCTCATCCCCAACTTACGGATACAATTTGACAAAGATAGACATCGATTTCGCTCTTGAGCACTTCACGGGAGTTGCAGCTATTTCTATGAGCCCAACAACAATATCAAGATCATTGCTTTTGAATACCTAAAGTTCCAGAATTTGTCAGCAGACGCTTGCATGTTCTGATTGTCTTGAACAGTATCACATCTCAAGCTTGAAGAAGGAATTTCACTCAGATCGGGATTAGTCAGATCTCGACTTCTCTAGGAAACCTGTAGGTATTTATCTTATCTTTATAAAAAAACCAAGATCACTTCATTTTGAAGAGCATACCTAAAAATACGATGTTTCGGAGGCTTGATTATCGGCAGCAGGCGCTTGATTTCAATCTTCAGCGTTTTTGCCTTAACAGCATTTGTACTTTTGTTTTCATTCAAGCTCTTCTTCTCTTTCTTATATTACAATTGCTGAAGCTTTTGTGTTCTTCTATTACAATACTTGATGCTTCAGGACTTTATAGAATATGGTAACTCATTTTCTCATCAAGCTTGGACTTTGAATATCTTAATACTTCATTCAAAATTACTTCTCCAGCCTTCATAATGTTTGTATTCTGAATAGACGCTTGATTAGATTCGCGGGATGCTTCTAAAATTAGCTAAGGCGCTTGGTTATCCACTGGGCGCATTCACAAGGTTGTTTAACTCGTATCATTCTTAGCAGTTAGCATATTATGCTTCTTTGATCCTCTTAATGGCCGAATTATTATTCGATGTCTGAATGAAAATTGTAGATATGGATATTAGCTTTAAAAAGACACCGGTTTCATCCATTTTGGAAACCTATAGCTCAATATATGGCCGTCAGATGCTACAAAGGTATGACTGTCAGGAACAACATCACGTCACCAAATTACTGACGCAATTTGACAAAGATAGACATCGATTTCGCTTTTGACCTCTTCATGAGAGATGCGGATATTTCTATAAGCCTTCCATCGATACCAAGATCGATGCTTTTGAACACCTAAAGCTCCAGAAATTGTAAGCAGATGCTTGCATGTTCTTATTGTCACAAACAGTATCACATCTCAAGCTTGAAAAAGGAATTTCACTCAAATTGAGATTGGTTCAGATCTTGACTTCTGCAGGAAATATATATTTATTTATCTTATCTTTCTAACAAAACCAAGATCACTTCATTTCGACGAGCGTACCTTAAAATACGACGTTTCGAACGCTTGATTATTGGCAGCAGGCGCTTGACTTCAATCTTCAGTGTTTTTGCTTTTGCAGCTTTTGTACTTTTGTCTTTATTCGTGCTTCTCTTCTCTTTCCTCTAGTAGAGTTGCTGAAGATTTTGTCTTCTACTATTGCAATAATTGATGTTTCCGAACTTTATGGAAAAGGTACCTCATTTTCTGGTCAAGCTTGGACTTTGAATATCTTAATACTTCATTCGAAATTACTTCTCCAGCTATCATAATGTTCTGTATTCTGAGTAGACGCTTGATTAGCTTCACCGGAGGATTCTTAAATGAGCTAAGGCCCTTGGTTATCCGCTGGGCACATTCACATGGCTGTTAAACTCGTTGCATTCTGACCATCGAGCGTATTATGCATCTTAGACCCTCTTAATTGCCGAATTAGCATTCGATGTTTTATGAAACTTGTAGATATGGATATTAGCTTTAATGAGCCACCAGTTTCATCCAATTCGGACACCTACAGCTCAATATATGGCCATCAGACGCTACAAAGGTATGACTGTCTGGAACAACATCACGTCACCAACTTACGGATGCAATTTGACAAAGAGAGAGACCGATTTCGCTCTTGACCTCTTCATGAGAGTTGTGGATATTTCTCTAAGCCTTCCTACGATACCAAGATCGACGCTTTTGAACACCTAAATCTCCAGAAATTGTCAGCAGACACTTGCATGTTCTGATTGTCACGAACAGTACCACATCTCAAGCTTGAAGAAGGAATTTCACTCGGATCGGGATTGGTTCAGATCTCGACTTCTACAGGAAACCTGTAGGTATTTATCTTATCTTTCTAACAAAACCAAGATCACTTCATTTCGACGAGCGTACCCCAAAATACGACGTTTCGGAGGCTTGATTATCGGCAGCAGGCGCTTGAGTTCAATCTTCAGCGTTTTTGCTTTTCCAGCATTTGTACTTATGTTTTTATTCATGCTTGTCTTCTCTTTATTCTATTACAATTGTTGAAGCTTTTATCTTCTTCTGTTACAGTACTTCATGCTTCGGGACTTTATAGAAAAGGGTACCTTATTTTCTGGTCAAGCTTGGACATTCGATATCTTAATACTTCATTCAAAATTACTTCCCCAGCCTTCATAATGTTTGTATTCTGAAAAGACGCTTGATTAGATTCACCGGACGCTTCTAAAATGAGCTAAGGCGCTTGGTTATCCACTGGGCACATACACAAGGCTGTTTAACTCGAAGCAGTTAGCGTATTATGCTTCTTTGACCATCTTAATGCACGAATTAGGATTCGTTGTCTTCGTGAAACTTGTAGATATGGATATTAGCTTTAATGAGACACTGCTTTCGTACTATTCGGACACCTACTGCTTAATATGTGGCCATCAGACGCTACAAAGGTATGACTGTCAGGAACAACATCACGTCACCAACTTACGGAAGCAATTTCACAAAGATAGAGATCGATTTCGCTCTTGACCTCTTCATGAGAGTTGCGGATCTTGCTCTAAGCCTTCCAACGATACCAAGATTGATGCTTTTGAACAACTAAAGCTCCAGAAATTGCCAGCAGACGCTTGCATGTTCTGATTGTCACAAATAGTACCACATCTCAAGCTTGAAGAAGGAATTTCACCCAGATCGGGATTGGTTCAGATCTCGACTTCTCCAGGATACCTGTAGGTATTTATCTTATCTTTCTAACAAAACCAAGATCACTTCATTTCGACGAGCGTACCTCAAAATAGGACGTTTCGGAGGCTTCATTATCGGCAGCAGGAGCTTGACTTCAATCTTCAGTGTTTTTGCTTTTGCCGCATTTGTACTTTTATTTTTATTTACTCTTGTCTTCTCTTTATTCCATTCGAATTGTTGAAGCTTTTGTCTTCTTCAATTACAGTACTTCATGCTTCAGGACTTTATAGAAAATGGTACCTTATAATCCGGTCAAGCTTGGACTTTGAATATCTTAATACTTCATTCAAAATTACTTGTCCAACCATCATAATGTTTGTATTCTGAATAGACGCTTGATTAGATTCACCGGACGCTTCTTAAATTAGCTAAGGCACTTGGTTATCCACTGGGCACATTCACAAGGCTGTTTAACTCGCAGCACTCTTAGCAGTTAGAGTATTATGCTTCTTTGACCCTCTTAATGCATGAATTTGGATTCGATGTCTTAATGAAACTTATAGATATGGATATTAACTTTATAAAGGCACTACTTTCTTCCAATTCGTACACCTATAGCTCAATATATGGCCTTCAGACGCTACAAAGGTATGACTGTCAGGAACAACATCTCATCACCAACTTACGGATGCAATTTGACAAAGATAGACATCGATTTCGCTCTTGAACTCTTCACGAGAGTTGCAGCTATTTCTATGAGCCCAACAATGATATCAAGATCATTGCTTTTGAACAGCTAAAGCTCCAGAAATTGTCAGCAGACGCGTGCATGTTCTGATTGTCTTGAACAGTATCACATCTCAAGCTTGAAGAATGAATTTCACTCAGATCGGGATTGATTTAGATCTCGACTTCTCCAGGAAACCTGTAGGTATTTATCTTATCTTTCTAACAAAACCAAGATCACTTCATTTTGATGAGCGTACCTCAAAATACGATGTTTCGGAGGCTAGATTATCGGCAGCAGGAGCTTGATTTCAATCTTCAGTGTTTTTACTTTTGCAGCATTTGTATTTTTGTTTTTATTCATGCTTGTCTTCTCTTTCTTCTATTACAATTTCTGAAGCTTTTGTGTTCTTCTATTACAATACTTGATGTTTCAGGACTTTATAGGAAATGGTACCTCATTTTCTGGTCGAGCTTGGACTTTGAATATATTTATACTTCATTCAAAATTATTTCTCCAGCCTTCATAATGTTTGTATTCTTAATAGACGCTTGATTAGATTCACCGGACGCTTGTTAAATTAGCTAAGGCACTTGGTTATCCACTGGGCACATTCACAAGGCTGTTTAACTCGTAGCATTCTTAGCAGTTAGCGTATTATACATATTTGACCCTCTTAATGAACAAATTAGGATTTGATGTCTACATGAAACGTGTAAATAGGGATATTAGCTTTAATGAGACACTGGTTTCATCCAATTCAGACACCTACAGCTCAATATAAGGTCATCAGACGCTACAAAGGTATGACGGTCAGGAACAACATCACGTCACCAACTTACGGATGCAATTTGACACTGATAGAGATCGATTGCGCTCTTGAACTCTTCATGAGAGTTGCAGATATTTCTCTAAGCCTTCCAATGATACCAAGATCGATGCTTTTGAACACCTAAAGCTCCAGAAATTGTCAGCAGACGCTTGAATGTTCTGATTGTCATGAACAGTATCACATCTCAAGCTTGAAGAAGGAATTTCACTCAGATCGGGATTGATTTAGATCTCGACTTCTCCAGGTTTATCTTTCTAACAAAAACAAGATCACTTCATTTTGATGAGCGTACCTCAAAATACGATGTTTCGGAGGCTAGATTATCGGCAGCAGGAGCTTGACTTCAATCTTCAGTGTTTTTACTTTTGCAGCATTTGTATTTTTGTTTTTATTCATGCTTGTCTTCTCTTTCTTCTATTACAATTGCTGAAGCTTTTGTGTTCTTCTATTACAATACTTGATGCTTCAGGACTTTATAGAAAATGGTACCTCATTTTCTGGTCGAACTTGGACTTTGAATATATTTATACTTCATTCAAAATTACTTCTCCAGCCTTCATAATGTTTGTATTCTTAATAGATGCTTGATTAGATTCACCGGACGCTTGTTAAATTAGCTAAGGCACTTGGTTATCCACTGGGCACATTCACAAGGCTGTTTAACTCGTAACATTCTTAGCAGTTAGCGTATTATACATATTTGACCCTCTTAATGCATGAATTAGGATTTGATGTCTACATGAAACGTGTAAATAGGGATATTAGCTTTAATGAGACACTGGTTTCATCCAATTCAGACACCTACAGCTCAATATAAGGTCATCAGACGCTACAAAGGTATGACGGTCAGGAACAATATCACGTCACCAACTTACGGATGCAATTTGACACTGATAGAGATCGATTGCGCTCATGACCTCTTCATGAGGATATTTCTCTAACCCTTCCAACGATAGCAAGATCGATGCTTTTGAACACCTAAAGCTCCAGAAATTGTCAGCAGACACTTGCATGTTCTGATTGTCATGAACAGTATCACATCTCAAGCTTGAAGAAGGAATTTCACTCAGATCGGGATTGGTTCGTATCTTGACTTCTCCAGGAAACATGTAGGTATTTATCTTATCTTTCTAAAAAAGCCAAGACCACTTCATTTGGACGAGCGTACCTCAAAATACGACGTTTCGGACCCATGATTATCGGCAGCAGGAACTTGACTTCAATCTTCAGTGTTTTCGCCTTTGCAGCATTTGTACTTTTGTTTAAATTCACGCTTGTCTTCTCTTTATTCCATTCGAATTGTTGAAGCTTTTGTCTTGTTCTAATATAGTACTTCATGCTTCAGGGCTTTATAGAAAATGGTACCTTATATTCTGGTCCAGCTTGGACTTTGAATATCTTAATACTTCATTCAATCCAGGCTTCATAATGTTTGTATTCTGAATAGACACTTGATTAGATTCACCAGACGCTTCTTAAATTAGCTAAGGCGCTTGGTTATCCACTGGGCACATTCACAAGGTTGTTTAACTCGTAGCATTCTTAGCAGTTAGAGTATTATGCTTCGTTGACCCTCTTAAAGCACGAGTTTGGATTCGATGTCTTAATGAAACTTGTAGATATGGATATAAACTTTATAGAGACACCACTTTCATCCAATTCGGACACCTATAGCTCAATATATGGCCTTCAAACGCTTCAAAGGTATGACTGTCAGGAACAACATCTCATCCCCAACTTACGGATGCAATTTGACAAAGATAGACATCGATCTCGCTCTTGAACTCTGCACGAGAGTTGCAGCTATTTCTAGGATCCCAACAACGATATCAAGATAGTTGCTTTTGAACACCTAAAGCTCCATAAATTGTAAGCAGACGCTTGCGTGTTCTAATTGTCTTGAACAGTATCACATCTCAAGTTTGAAGAAGGAATTTCACACAGATCGGGATTGGTTCAGATCTCGACTTCTCTAGGAAACCTGTAGGTATTTATCTTATCTTTTTAACAAAACCAAGACCACTTCATTTGGACGAGCGTACCTCAAAATATGACGTTTCGGACCCTTGATTATGCACAGCAGGAGCTTGACTTCAATCTTCAGTGTTTTTGCTTTTGCAGCATTTGTACTTTTGTTTTTATTCGCTCTTGTCTTCTCTTTATTCCATTTGAATTGCCAAAGCTTTTGTCTTCTTCAATTACAGTACTTCATGCTTCAGGACTTTATAGAAAATGGTACCTTATAATCCGGTCAAGCTTGGTCTTTGAATATCTTAATACTTCATTCAAAATTACTTGACCAGCCTTTATATTGTTCGTATTCTGATTAGACGCTTGATTAGATTCACCGGACGCTCCTTAAATTAGCTAAGGCGCTTGGTTATCCACTGGGCACATTCACAAGGCTGTTTAACTTGTAGCACTCTTAGCAGTTAGAGTATTATGCTTCTTTGACCCTCTTAATGCACGAATTTGGATTCGATGTCTTAATGAAACTTGTAGATATGGATATTAACTTTATAGAGGCACTGCTTTCATCCAATTCGTACACCTATAGCTCAATATATGCCCTTCAGACGCTACAAAGGTATGACTGTCAGGAACAACATCTCATCACCAACTTACGGATGCAATTTGACAAAGATAGACATCGATTTCGCTCTTGAACTCTTCACGAGAGTTGCAGCTATTTCTATGAGCCCAACAATGATATCAAGATCGGTGCTTTTGAACAGCTAAAGCTCCAGAAATTTTCGCAGACGCTTGCATGTTCTGATTGTCTTGAACAGTATCACATCTCAAGCTTGAAGAAGGAATTTCACTCAGATCGGGATTGGTTTAGATCTCGACTTCTCCAGGAAACCTGTAGGTATTTATCTTATCTTTCTAACAAAACAAAGATCACTTCATTTTGATGAGCATACCTCAAAATACTATGTTTCGGAGGCTAGATTATCGGCAGCAGGAGCTTGACTTCAATCTTCAGTGTTTTTACTTTTGCAGCATTTGTATTTTTGTTTTTATTCATGCTTGTCTTCTCTTTCTTCTATTACAATTGCTGAAGCTTTTGTGTTTTTCTATTACAATGCTTGATGCTTCAGGACTTTATAAAAAATGGTACCTCATTTTCTGGTCGAGTTTGGACTTTGAATATCTTAATACTTCATTCAAAATTACTGGTCCAGCCTTCATAATGTTTGTATTCTGAATAGACACTTGATTAGATTCACCGGATGCTTCTTAAATTAGCTAAGGCGCTTGGATATCCACTAGGCACATTCACAAGGTTGTTTAACTCGTAGCATTCTTAGCAGTTAGAGTATTATGCTTCGTCGACCCTCTTAATGCACGAATTTGGATTCGATGTCTTAATGAAACTTGTAGATATGGATATTAACTTTATAGAGACACCACTTTCATCCAATTCGGACACCTATAGCTCAATATATGGCCTTCAAACGCTTCAAAGGTATGACTGTCAGGAACAACATCTCATCACCAACTTACGGATGCAATTTGACAAGGATGGACATCGATTTCGCTCTTGAACTCTTCATGAGAGTTGCAGCTATTTCTATGAGCCCAATAACGATACCAAGATCGATGCTTTTGAACAACTAAAGCTCCAAAAATTGTAAGCAGACGCTTGCATGTTCCGATTGTCACATATAGTACCACATCTCAAGCTTAAAGAAGGAATTTCACTCAGATCGGGAATGGTTCAGATCTCGACTTCTGCAGGAAACCGGTAGGTATTTATCTTATCTTTCTAACAAAACCAAGATCACTTCATTTTGATGAGCGTACCTCAAAATACGATGTTTCGGATGCTTGGTTATCGGCAGCAGGCGCTTGACTTCAATCTTTAGTGTTTTTACTTTTGCAGCATTTGTACTTTTGTTTTTATTCACTCTTGTCTTCTCTTTCTTCTATTACAATTGCTGAAGCTTTTGTGTTCTTCTATTACAGTACTTGATGCTTCAGGACTTTATAGAAAATGGTACCTCATTTTCTGGCCAAGCTTGGACTTTGAATATCTTTATACTTCATTCAAAATTACTTGTTCAGCCTTCATAATGCTTGTATTCTGAATAGACACTTGATTAGATTCACCGGACGCTTCTTAAAATTAGCTAAGGCGCTTGGTTATCCACTGGGCACATTCACAAGGCTGTTTAACTCGTAGCATTCTTAGCAGTTAGCGTATTATGCTTCTTTGATCCTCTCAATGGCCGAATTAGGATTCTATGTCTTACTGAAACTTCTAGATATGGATATTAGCTTTAAAAATACACCGGTTTCATCCAATTCGGAAACCAATAGCTTAATATATGGCCATCAGACGCTACAAAGGAATGACTCGTAGCATTCTTAGTAGTTAGGATTCCATGTCTGACTGAAACTTGTAGATATGGATATTAGATTTAAAAATACACCGGTTTCATCCAATTCGGAAACCAATAGCTTAATATATGGCCATCAGATGCTACAAAGGAATGACTGTCAGGAACAACATCACGTCACCAACTTACGGATGCAATTTGACTAAGATAGAGATCGATTTCGCTTTGGACCTCTTCATGAGAGTTACAGATATTTCTATAAGCCTTCCAACAATACCCAAATCGATGCTTTTGAACACCTAAAGCTCCAGAAATCGTAAGCAGACACTTGAATGTTCTGATTGTCACGAATAGTATCCCATCTCAAGCTTGAAGAAGGAATTTCACTCAGATCGAGATTGTATCAGATCTTGACTTCTGCAAAAAATATATATTTATTTATCTTATCTTTCTAACAAAACCAAGATCACTTCATTTCGACCAGCGTACCTCAAAATACGACGTTTCGAACGCTTAATTATTGGCAACAGGCGCTTGACTTCAATCTTCAGTGTTTTTTCTTTTGCAGCTTTTGTACTTTTGTCTTTATTCGTTCTTCTCTTCTCTTTCTTCTATTAGAGTTGCTGAAGATTTTGTCTTCTACTATTACAATACTTGATGTTTCCGAACTTTATGGAAAAGGGTACCTCATTTTCTGGTCAAGCTTGGACTTTGAATATCTTAATACTTCATTCGAAATTTCTTCTCCAGCCTTCGTAATGTTTGTTATCTAAATAGACGCTTGATTAGCTTCACATCTCAAGCTTGAAGACGGAATTTCACTCAGATCGGGATTGGTTCGTATCTTGACTTCTCCAGGAAACATGTAGGTATTTATCTTATCTTTCTAACAAAGCCAAGACCACTTCATTTGGATGAGCGTACCTCAAAATACGACGTTTCGGACCCATGATTATCGGCAGCAGTAGCTTGACTTCAATCTTCAGTGTTTTCGCTTTTGCAGCATTTGTACTTTTGTTTATATTCACGCTTGTATGCTCTTTATTCCATTCGAATTGTTGAAGCTTTTGTCTTCTTCTAATACAGTACTTCATGCTTCAGGGCTTTATAGAAAATGGTACCTTATATTCTGGTCCAGCTTGGACTTTGAATATCTTAATACTTCATTCAAAATTACTTGTCCAGCCTTCATAATGTTTGTATTCTGCATATACACTTGATTAGATTCACCGGACGCTTCTTAAATTAGCTAAGGCGCTTGGTTATCCGCTGGGTACATTCACAAGGTTGTTTAACTCGTAGCATTCTTAGCAGTTAGAGTATTATGGTTCGTTGACCCTCTTAATGCAAGAATTTGGATTCGATGTCTTAATGAAACTTGTAGATATGGATATTAACTTTATAGAGACACCACTTTCATCCAATTCGGACACCTATAGCTCAATATATGGCCTTCAAACGCTTCAAAGGTATGACTGTCAGGAACAACATCTCATCACCAACTTACGGATGCAATTTGACAAAGATAGACATCGATTTCGCTCTTGACCTCTTCATGAGAATAGCGGATATTTCTCTAAGCCTTCCAACGATACCAAGATCGATGCTTTTGAACAACTAAGGCTCCAGAAATTGTCAGCAGACGCTTACATGTTCTGATTGTCACAAATAGTTCCACTTCTCAAGCTTGAAGAAGGAATTTCACTCAGATCGGGATTGGTTCAGATCTCGACTTCTCCAGGAAACCTGTAGGTATTTATCTTATCTTTCTAACAAAACCAAGATCACTTCATTTTGACGAGCGTACCTCAAAATACGATGTTTCGGATGCTTGATTACCGGCAGCAGGTGCTTGACTTCAATCTTCAGTGTTTTTACTTTTGCAACATTGTACTTTTGTTTTTATTCACGCTTGTCTTCTCTTTCTTCTATTACAATTGCTGAAGCTTTTGTGTTCTTCTATTATAGTACTTGATGCCTCAGGACTTTATAGAAAATGGTACCTCACTTTCTGGTCAAGCTTGGACTTTGAATATCTTTATACTTCATTCAAAATTACTTGTTCAGCCTTCATAATGTTTGTATTCTGAATAGACGCTTCATTAGATTCACCGGACGCTTCTTAAAATTAGATAAGGCGCTTGGTTATCCACTGGGGATATTCACAAGGTTGTTTAACTCGTAGCATTCTTAGCAGTTAGCGTATTATGCTTCTTTGATCCTCTTAATGGCCGAATTAGGATTCTATGTCTTACTGAAACTTGTAGATATGGATATTAGCTTTAAAAATACACCGGTTTCATCCAATTCGGAAACCAATAGCTTAATATATGGCCATCAAACGCTACAAAGGAATGACTGTCAGGAACAACATCACGTCACCAACTTACGGATGCAATTTGACAAAGATAGAGATCGATTTCGCTTTGGACCTCTTAATGAGAGTTACGGATATTTCTATAAGCCTTCCAACAATACCCAAATCGGTGCTTTTGAACACCTAAAGCTCCAGAAATCGTAAGCAGACGCTTGCATGTTCTGATTGTCATGAACAGTATCCCATCTCCAGCTTGAAGAAGGAATTTCACTCAGATCGAGATTGTATCAGATCTTGACTCTGCAAAAAATATATTTATTTATATTATCTATCTAACAAAACTAAGATCACTTCATTTCGACTAGCGTACCTCAAAATGCGACGTTTTGAACGCTTGATTATTGGCAACAGCCACTTGACTTCAATCTTCAGTGTTTTTTCTTTTGTAGCTTTTGTATTTTTGTCTTTATTCGTGCTTCTCTTCTCTTTCTTCTATTAGAGTTGCTGAAGATTTTGTCTTCTACTATTACAATACTTGATGTTTCCAAACTTTATGGAAAAGTGTACCTCGTTTTCTGGTCAAGCTTGGACTTTGAATATCTTAATACTTCATTCGAAATTTCTTCTCCAGCCTTCGTAATTTTCTGTATTCTGAGTAGATGCTTGACTAGCTTCATTGGACAGCTATTAAATAAGCTAAGGTGCGTGGTTATCCGCTAGGCACATTCAGATGGTTGTTAATCTAGTAGAATTCTGACCAGTTAGCGTATTATGCTTCTTTGATCCTCTTAATGGCCGAATTAGGATTCGAAGTATTAACGAAACATGTAGATATGGATATTAAATTCAAAGAGACACCGGTTTCATCCAATTCGGACACCAATAGCTCAATATATGGCCATCAGATGCTACAAGGGTATGACTGTCAGGAACAATATCTCATCACCAACTTACGGATACAATTTGCCAAAGATAGACATCGATTTCGCTCTTGAACTCTTCACGAGAGTTGCAGCTATTTCTATGAGCCCAAGAACGATATCAAGATCGTTGCTTTTGAACACCTAAAGCCTCAGAAATTGTCAACAGACGCTTGCATGTTCAGATTGTCTTGAATAGTATCACATCTCAAGCTTGAAGAAGAAATTTCACTCAGATCGAGATTGGTTCAGATCTCGACTTCTCCAGGAAACCCGTAGGTATTTATCTTATCTTTCTAACAAAACCAAGATCACTTCATTTTGATGAGCGTACCTCAAAATACGATGTTCGGGAGGCTTGATTATCGGCAGCAGGCGCTTGACTTCAATCTTCAGTGTTTTTGCTTTTGCAGCATTTGTTCTTTTGTTTTTATTCACGCTTGTCTTCTCTTTCTTATATTACAATTACTGAAGCTTTTGTATTATTCTATTACAGTACTTGATGCTTCAGGACTTTATAGAAAATGGTACCTCATTTTCTGGTCAAGCTTGGACTTTGAGTATCTTTATACTTCATTCAAAATTACTTCTCCAGCCTTCATAATGCTTGTATTCTGAATGAACGCTTGATGAGATTCACCGGACGCTTCTTAAAATTAGCTAAGGCGCTTGGTTATCCACTGGGCACATTCACAAGGTTGTTTAACTCGTAGCATTCTTAGCAGTTAGCGTATTTTGCTTCTTTGATCCACTTAATGGCTGAGTTAGGATTCGATGTCCTAATGAAACTTGTAGATATGGATATTAGCTTTAAAAATACACCGGTTTCATCCAATTCGGAAACCTATAGCTTAATATATGGCCATTAGACGCTACAAAGGTATGACTGTCAGGAACAACATCTCGTCACCAACTTACGGATACAATTCGACAAAGATGGAGATCGATTTCGCTTTTGACCTCTTCATGGGAGTTGCTGATATTTCTATAAGCCTTCCAACGATACCAAGATCGATGCTTTTGAACACCTAAAGCTCCCGAAATCATAAGCAGACGCTTGCATGTTTTGATTGTCACGAACAGTATCCCATCTCAAGCTTGAAGAAGGAATTTCACTACGATCGAGACTGTATCAGATCTTGACTTCTGCAGGAAATATATATTTATTTATCCTATCTTTCTAACAACACCAAGATCACTTCATTTCGACGAGCGTACCTCAAAATACGACGTTTCGAACGCATGATCATTGGCAATAGGTTCTTGACTTCAATCTTCAGTGTTTTTGCTTTTGTAGCTTTTGTACTTTTGTCTTTATTCGTGCTTCTCTTCTCTTTCTTCTATTAGAGTTGCTGAAGATTTTGTCTTCTACTATTACAATACTTGATGTTTCCGAACTTTATGGAAAAGTGTACCTCATTTTCTGGTCAAGCTTGGATTTGAATATCTTAATACTTCATTCGAAATTTCTTCTCCAGCCATCGTAATGTTCTGTATTCTGAGTAGACGCTTGATTAGCTTCATTGGACGGCTCTTAAATTAGCTAAGGCGCGTGGTTATCCACTGGGCACATTCAAAAGGCTGTCAAACTAGTAGCATTCTGACCAGTTAGCGTATTATGCTTATTTGATCCTCTTAATGGTCGAATTAGGATTCGATGTTTTAATGAAACCTGTAGATATGGATATTAAATTCAAAGAGACACCGGTTTCATCCAATTCGGACACCTATAGCTCAATATATGGCCATCAAATGGTATAAAGGTATGATTGTCAGGAACAATATCTCATCACGAACTTACGGATGCAATTTGACAAAGATAGACATCGATTTCGCTCTTGAACTCTTCACGAGAGTTGCAGCTATTTCTATGAGCCCAACAACGATATCAAGATCGTTGCTTTTGAACACCTAAAGCTCCAGAAATTGTCAACAGACGCTTGCATGTTCTAATTGCCTTGAACAATATCACATCTCAAGCATGAAGAAGGAATTTCACTCAGATCGAGATTGGTTCAGATCTCGACTTCTCCAGGAAACCCCTAGGTATTTATCTTATCTTTCTAAAAAAACCAAGATCACTTCATTTTGACGAGCGTACCTCAAAATACGATGTTCCGGAGGCTTGATTATCGGCAGCAGGCGCTTGACTTCAATCTTCAGTGTTTTTGCTTTTGCAGCATTTGTACTTTTGTTTTTATTCGCTCTTGTCTTCTCTTTATTCCAATCGAATTGCTGAAGCTTTTGTCTTCTTCAATTACAGTACTTCATGCTTCAGGACTTTATAGAAAATGGTACCTTATAATCCGGTCAAGCTTGGTCTTTGAATATCTTAATACTTCATTCAAAATTACTTGTCCAGCCTTCATAATGTTTGTATTCTGAATAGACGCTTGATTAGATTCACCGGACGCTCCTTAAATTAGCTAAGGCGCTTGGTTATCCACAGGGCATATTCACAAGGCTGTTTAACTCGTAGCACTCTTAGCAGTTAGAGTATTATGCTTCGTTGACCCTCTTAATGCACGAATTTGGATTCGATGTCTTAATGAAACTTGTAGATGTGGATATTAACTTTATAGAGACACCACTTTCATCCAATTTGTACACCTATAGCTCAATATATGGCCTTCAAACGCTTCAAAGGTATGACTATCAGGAACAACATCTCATCACCAACTGACGGATGCAATTTGACAAAGATAGACATCGATTTCGCTCTTGAACTCTTCACGAGAGTTGCAGCTATTTCAATGAGCCCAACAACGATATCAAGATAGTTGCTTTTGAACACCTAAAGCTCCAAAAATTGTAAGCAGACGCTTGCGTGTTCTAATTGCCTTGAACAGTATCACATCTCAAGTTTGAAGAAGGAATTTCACTCAGATCGGGATTGGTTCAGATCTCGACTTCTCAAGGAAATCTGTACGTATTTATCTTATCTTTTTAACAAAACCAAGACCACTTCATTTGGACGAGCGTACCTCAAAATATGACGTTCCGGACCCTGATTATCGGCTGCAGGAGCTTGACTTCAATCTTTAGTGTTTTTCCTTTTGCAGCATTTGTACTTTTGTTTTTATTCGCTCTTGTCTTCTCTTTATTCCATTCGAATTGCTGAAGCTTTTGTCTTCTTCAATTACAGTACTTCATGCTTCAGGACTTTATAGAAAATGGTACCTTATAATCCGGTCAAGCTTGGTCTTTGAATATCTTAATACTTCATTCAAAATTACTTGTCCAGCCTTCATCATGTTTGTATTCTGAATAGACGCTTGATTAGATTCACCGGACGCTCCTTAAATTAGCTAAGGCGCTTGGTTATCCACTGGGCACATTCACAAGGCTGTTTAACTCGTAGCACTCTTAGCAGTTAGAGTATTATGCTTCTTTGACCCTCTTAATGCTCGAATTTGGATTCGATGTCTTAATGAAACTTGTAGATATGGATATTAACTTTATAGAGGCACTACTTTCATCCAATTTGTACACCTATAGCTCAATATATGGCCTTCAGACGCTACAAAGGTATGACTGTCAGGAACAACATCTCATCACCAACTTACGGATGCAATTTGACAAAGATAGACATCGATTTCGCTCTTGAACTCTTCACGAGAGTTGCAGCTATTTCTATGAGCCCAACAATGATATCAAGATTGTTGCTTTGGAACAGCTAAAGCTCCAGAAATTGGCAACAGACGCTTGCATGTTCTGATTGTCTTGAACAGTATCACATCTCAAGCTTGAAGAAGGAATTTCACTCAGATCGGGATTGGTTTAGATCTCGACTTCTCCAGGAAACCTGTAGGTATTTATCTTATCTTTCTAACAAAACCAAGATCACTTCATTTTGATAAGCGTACCTCAAAATACGATGTTTTGGAGGCAAGATTATCGGCAGCAGGAGCTTGACTTCAATCTTCAGTGTTTTTACTTTTGCAGCATTTGTATTTTTGTTTTTATTCATACTTGTCTTCTCTTTCTTCTATTGCAATTGCTGAAGCTTTTGTGTTCTTCTATTACAATACTTGATGCTTCAAGACTTTGTAAAAAATGGTACCTCATTTTCTGGTCGAGCTTGGACTTTGAATATATTTATACTTCATTCAAAATTACTTCTCTAGCCTTCATAATGTTTGTATTCTTAATAGACGCATGATTAGATTCACCGGACGCTTGTTAAGTTAGCTAAGGCACTTGGTTATCCACTGGGCACATTCACAATGCTGTTTAACTCATAGCATTCTTAGCAGTTAGCGTATTATACATATTTGACCCTCTTAATGCACGCATTAGGATTTGATGTCTACATGAAACGTGTAAATATGGATATTAGCTTTAATGAGACACTGGTTTAATCCAATTCAGACACCTACAGCTCAATATAAGGTCATCAGACGCTATAAAGGTATGATGGTCAGGAACAACATCACGCCACCAACTTACGGATGCAATTTGACACAGATAGAGATCGATTATGCTCTTGACCTCTTCATGAGAGTTGCGGATATTTCTTTAAGCCTTCCAATGATAGCAAGATCGATGCTTTTGAACACCTAAAGCTCCAGAAATTGTCAGCAGACGCTTGCATGTTCTGATTGTCATGAACAGTATCACATCTCAAGCTTGAAGAAGGAATTTCACTCAGATCGGGATTGGTTCGTATCTTGACTTCTCCAGGAAACATGTAGGTATTTATCTTATCTTTCTAACAAAGCCAACACCACTTCATTTGGACGAGCGTACCTCAAAATACGACGTTTCGGACCCATGATTATCGGCAGCAGGAGCTTGACTTCAATCTTCAGTGTTTTCGCCTTTGCAGCATTTGTACTTTTGTTTAAATTCACGCTTGTCTTCTCTTTATTCCTTTCGAATTGTTGAAGCTTTTGTCTTCTTCTAATACAGTACTTCATGCTTCAGGGCTTTATAGAAAATGGTACCTTATATTCTGGTCCAGCTTGGACTTTGAATATCTTAATACTTCATTCAAAATTACTGGTCAAGCCTTCATAATGATTGTATTCTGAATAGACACTTGATTAGATTCACCGGACGCTTCTTAAAATTAGCTAAGGCGCTTGGTTATCCACTGGGCACATTCACAAGGCTGTTTAACTCGTAGCATTCTTAGCAGTTAGCGTATTATGCTTCTTTGATCCTCTTAATGGCCGAATTAGGATTCTATGTCTTACTGAAACTTGTAGATATGGATATTTGCTTGAAAAATACACCGGTTTCATCCAATTCGGAAACCAATAGCTTAATATATGGCCATCAGCCGCTACAAAGGAATGACTGTCAGGAACAACATCACGTCACCAACTTACGGATGCAATTTGACAATGATAGAGATCGATTTCGCTTTGGACCGCTTCATGAGAGTTACGGACATTTCTATAAGCCTTCCAACAATACCCAAATCGATGCTTTTGAACACCTAAAGCTCCAGAAATCGTAAGCAGACGCTTGCATGTTCTGATTGTCACGAACAGTATCCCATCTCAAGCTTGAAGAAGGAATTTCACTCAGATCGAGATTGTATCAGATCTTGACTCTGCAAAAAATATATATTTATTTATCTTATCTTTCTAACAAAACCAAGATCACTTCATTTCGACTAGCGTACCTCAAAATACGACGTTTCGAACGCTTGATTATGGGCAACAGGCGCTTGACTTCAATCTTCAGTGTTTTTTCTTTTGTAGCTTTTGTACTTTTGTCTTTATTCGTGCTTGTCTTCTCTTTCTTCTATTAGAGTTGCTGAAGATTTTGTCTTCTACTATTACAATACTTGATGTTTTCGAACTTTATGGAAAAGGGTACCTCGTTTTCTGGTCAAGCTTGGTCTTTGAATATCTTAATACTTCATTCGAAATTTCTTCCCCAGCATTCGTAATTTTCTGTATTCTGAGTAGACGCTTGACAAGCTTCATTGGACGGCTCTTAAATTAGCTAAGGTGCGTGGTTATCCACTGGGCACATTCACAAGGTTGTTAAACTAGTAGCATTCTGACCAGTTAGCGTATTATGCTTCTTTGATCCTCTTAATGGCCGAATTAGGATTCGAAGTCTTAATGGAACTTGTAGATATGGATATTAAATTCAAAGAGACACCGGTTTCATCCAATTCAGACACCTATAGCTCAATATATGGCCATCAGATGCTACAAAGGTATGACTGTCAGGAACAATATCTCATCACCAACTTACGGATACAATTTGCCAAAGATAGACATCGATTTCACTCTTGAACTCTTCACGAGAGTTGCAGCTATTTCTATGAGCTCAAGAACGATATCAAGATCGTTGCTTTTGAACACCTAAAGCTCCAGAAATTGTCAACAGACGCTTGCATGTTCAGATTGTCTTCAACAGTATCACATCTCAAGCTTGAAGAAGAAATTTCACTCAGATCGAGATTGGTTCAGATCTCGACTTCTTCAGGAAACCTGTAGGTATTTATCTTATCTTTCTAACAAAACCAAGATCACTTCATTTTGACGAGCGTACCTCAAAATACGATGTTCGAGAGGCTTGATTATCGGCAGCAGGCGCTTGACTTCAATCTTCAGTGTTTTTGCTTTTGCAGCATTTGTTCTTTTGTTTTTATTCACGCTTGTCTTCTCTTTCTTATATTACAATTACTGAAGCTTTTGTATTATTCTATTACAGTACTTGATGCTTCAGGACTTTATAGAAAATGGTACCTCATTTTCTGGTCAAGCTTGGACTTTGAATATCTTTATACTTCATTCAAAATTACTTCTCCAGCCTTCATAATGCTTGTATTCTGAATAGACGCTTGATTTCATTCACCGGACGCTTCTTAAAATTAGCTAAGGCGCTTGGTTATCCACTGGGCACATTCACAAGGCTGTTTAACTCGTAGCATTTTTAGCAGTTAGCGTATTATGCTTCTTTGATCCTCTTAATGGCCGAGTTAGGATTCGATGTCTTAATGAAACTTGTAGATATGGATATTAGCTTTAAAAATACACCGGTTTCATCCAATTCGGAAACCTATAGCTTAATATATGGCCATCAGATGCTACAAAGGTATGACTGTCAGGAACAACATCACGTCACCAACTTACGGATGCAATTTGACAAAGATGGAGATCGATTTCGCTTTTGACCTCTTCATGGAAGTTGCGATATTTCTATATGCCTTCCAACGATACCAAGATCGATGCTTTTGAACACCTAAAGCTCCAGAAATCATAAGCAGACGCTTGCATGTTTTGATTGTCACGAACAGTATCCCATCTCAAGCTTGAAGAAGGAATTTCACTCCGATCGAGACTGTATCATATCTTGACTTTTGCAGGAAATATATATTTATTTATCTTATCTTTCTAACAATACCAAGATCACTTCATTTCGACGAGCGTACCTCAAAATACGACGTTTCGAACGCTTGAACATTGGCAACATGTTCTTGACATCAATCTTCAGTGTTTTTGCTTTTTTAGCTTTTGTACTTTTGTCTTTATTCATGCTTCTCTTCTCTTTCTTCTATTAGAGTTGCTGAATATTTTGTCTTCTACTATTACAATACTTGATGTTTCCGAACTTTATGGAAAAAGGTACCTCGTTTTCTGGTCAAGCTTGGACTTGAATATCTTAATACTTCATTCGAAATTTCTTCTCCAGCCATTGTAATGTTCTGTATTCTGAGTAGACGCTTGATTAGCTTCATTGGACGGCTCTTAAATTAGCTAAGGTGCGTGGTTATCCACTGGGCATATTCACAAGGCTGTCAAACAAGTAGCAATCTGACCAGTTAGCGTATTATGCTTCTTTGATCCTCCTAATGGCCGAATTAGGATTCGATGTCTTAATGAAACTTGTAGATAAGGATATTAAATTCAAAGAGACACCGGTTTCATCCAATTCGGACACCTATAGCTCAATATATGGCCATCAAATGGTACAAAGGTATGATTGTCAGGAACAATATCTCATCACCAACTTACGGATGCAATTTGAAAAAGATAGACAACGATTTCGCTCTTTAATTCTTCACGAGAGTTGTAGCTATTTCCATGAGCCCAACAACGATATCAAGATCGTTGCTTTTGAACACCTAAAGCTCCAGAAATTATCAACAGATGCTTGCATGTTCTAATTACCTTGAACAGTATCACATCTCAAGCTTGAAGAAGGAATTTCACTCAGATCGAGATTGGTTTAGATCTCGACTTCTCCAGGAAACCTGTAGGTATTTATCTTATCTTTCTAA
This sequence comes from Ammopiptanthus mongolicus, assembly GCA_039655645.1. Classification (NCBI taxonomy): domain Eukaryota; kingdom Viridiplantae; phylum Streptophyta; class Magnoliopsida; order Fabales; family Fabaceae; genus Ammopiptanthus; species Ammopiptanthus mongolicus. Next base: position 54,828,585 of record CM077345.1, on the reverse strand, counting down.
AAAAACCAAGATCACTTCATTTTGACGAGCGTACCTCAAAATACGATGTTCTGGAGGCTTGATTATCGGCAGCAGGCGCTTGACTTCAATCTTCAGTGTTTTTGCTTTTGCAGCATTTATACTTTTGTTTTTATTCGCTCTTGTCTTCTCTTTATTCCATTCGAATTGCTGAAGCTTTTGTCTTCTTCAATTATAGTACTTCATGCTTCAGGACTTTATAGAAAATGGTACCTTATAATCCGGTCAAGCTTGGTCTTAGAATATCTTAATACTTCATTCAAAATTACTTGTCCAGCCTTCATAATGTTTGTATTCTGAATAGACGCTTGATTAGATTCACCGGACGCTCCTTAAATTAGCTAAGGCGCTTGGTTATCCACGGGGCACATTCACAAGGCAGTTTAACTCGTAGCACTCTTAGCAGTTAGAGTATTATGCTTCTTTGACCCTCTTATTGCACGAATTTGGATTCCATGTCTTAATGAAACTTGTAGATATGGATATTAACTTTATAGAGGCACTACTTTCATCCAATTCGTACACCTATAGCTCAATATATGGCCTTCAGACGCTACATAGGTATGACTATCAGGAACAACGTCTCATCACCAACTTACGGATGCAACTTGACAAAGATAGACATCGATTTCGCTCTTGAACTCTTCACGAGAGTTGCAGCTATTTCTATGAGCCCAACAATGATATCAAGATCGTTGCTTTTGAACAGCTAAAGCTCCAGAAATTGTCAGCAGACGCTCGTATGTTCTGATTGTCTTGAACAGTATCACATCTCAGGCTTGAAGAAGGAATTTCACTCAGATCGGGATTGGTTTAGATCTCGACTTCTCCAGGAAACCTGTAGGTGTTTATCTGATCTTTCTAACAAAACCAAGATCACTTCATTTTGATGAGCGTACCTCAAAATACGATATTTTGGTGGCTAGATTATCGGCAGCAGCAGCTTGACTTCAATCTTCAGTGTTTTTACTTTTGCAGCATTTGTATTTTTGTTTTTATTCATGCTTGTCTTCTCTTTCTTCTATTACAATTGCTGAAGCTTTTGTGTTCTTCTATTACAATACTTGATGCTTCAGGACTTTATAAAAAATGGTACCTCATTTTCTGGTCGAGCTTGGACTTTGAATATATTTATACTTCATTCAAAATTACTTCTCTAGCCTTCATAATGTTTGTATTCTTAATAGACGCTTGATTAGATTCACCGGACGCTTGTTAAATTAGCTAAGGCACTTGGTTATCCACTGGGCACATTCACAAGGCTGTTTAACTCGTAGCAGTCTTAGCAGTTAGCGTATTATACATATTTGACCCTCTTAATGCACGAATTAGGATTTGATGTCTACATGAAACGTGTAAATAGGGATATTAGCTTTAATGAGACACTGGTTTCATCCAATTCAGACACCTACAACTCAATATAAGGTCATCAGACGCTATAAAGGTATGACGGTCAGGAACAACATCACGCCACCAACTTACGGATGCAATTTGACACAGATAGAGATCGATTATGCTCTTGACCTCTTCATGAGAGTTGCGAATATTTCTCTAAGCCTTCCAACGATAGCAAGATCGATGCTTTTGAACACCTAAAGCTCCAGAAATTGTCAGCAGACGCTTGCATGTTCTGATTGTCATGAATAGTATCACATCTCTAGCTTGAAGAAGGAATTTCACTCAGATCGGGATTGGTTCGTATCTTGACTTCTCCAGGAAACATGTAGGTATTTATCTTATCTTTCCAACAAAGCCAAGACCACTTCATTTGGACGAGCGTACCTCAAAATACGACGTTTCGGACCCATGATTATCGGCTGCAGGAGCTTGACTTCAATCTTCAGTGTCTTCGCTTTTGCGGCATTTGTACTTTTGTTTAAATTCACGCTTGTCTTCTCTTTATTCCATTCGAATTGTTGAAGCTTTTGCCTTCTTCTAATACAGTACTTCATGCTTCAGGGCTTTATAGAAAATGGTACCTTTTTTCTGGTCCAGCTTGGACTTTGAATATCTTAATACTTCATTCAAAATTACTTGTCCAGCCTTCATAATGTTTGTATTCTGAATAGACACTTGATTAGATTCATCGGATGCTTCTTAAATTAGCTAAGGCGCTTGGATATCCACTGGGCACATTCACAAGGTTGTTTAACTCGTAGCATTCTTAGCAGTTAGAGTATTATGCTTCGTTGACCCTCTTAATGCACGAATTTGGATTCGATGTCTAAATGAAACTTGTAGATATGGATATTAACTTTATAGAGACACCAATTTCATCCAATTCGGACACCTATAGCTCAATATATGGCCTTCAAACGCTTCAAAGGTATGACTGTCAGGAACAACATCTCATCACCAACTTACGGATGCAATTTGACAAAGATAGACATCGATTTCGCTCTTGAACTCTTCATGAGAGTTACAACAATTTCTATGAGCCCAACAACGATATCAAGATCGATGCTTTTGAACAACTAAAGCTCCAAAAATTATAAGCAGACGCTTGCATGTTCTGATTGTCACAAATAGTACCACATCTCAAGCTTGAAGAAGGAATTTCACTCAGATCGATATTGGTTCAGATCTCGACTTCTCTAGGAAACCAGTAGGTATTTATATTATCTTTCTAACAAAACCAAGATCACTTCATTTTGACGAGCGTACCTCAAAATACGATGTTTCGGATGCTTGATTATCAGTAGCAGGCGCTTGACTTCAATCTTCAGTGTTTTTACTTTTGCAGCATTTGTACTTTTGTTTTTATTCACGCTTGTCTTCTCTTTCTTCTATTACAATTGCTGAAGCTTTTGTGTTCTTCTATTACAATACTTGATGCTTCAGGACTTTATAGAAAATGGTACCTCATTTTCTGGCCAAGCTTGGACTTTGAATATCTTTATACTTCATTCAAAATTACTTGTTCAGCCTTCATAATGCTTGTATTCTGAATAGACGCTTGATTAGATTCATCGGACGCTTCTTAAAATTAGCTAAGGCGCTTGGTTATCCACTGGGCACATTCACAAGGCTGTTTAACTCGTAGCATTCTTAGCAGTTAGCGTATTATGCTTCTTTGATCTTCTTAATGGCCGAGTTAGGATTCTATTTCTAACTGAAACTTGTAGATATGGATATTAGCTTTAAAAATACACCGGTTTCATCCAATTCGGAAACCAATAGCTTAATATATGGCCATCAGACGCTACAAAGGAATGACTGTCAGGAACAACATCACGTCACCAACTTACGGATGCAATTTGACAAAGGTAGAGATCGATTTCGCTTTGGACCTCTTCATGAGAGTTACGAATATTTCTATAAGCCTTCCAACAATACCCAAATCGATGCTTTTGAACACCTAAAGCTCCATAAAATTGTAAGCAGACGTTTGCATGTTCTGATTGTCACGAACAGTATCCCATCTCAAGCTTGAAGAAGGAATTTCACTCAGATCGAGATTGTATCAGATCTTGACTTCTACAAAAAATATATATTTTGTTTATCTTATCTTTCTAACAAAACCAAGATCACTTGATTTCGACCAGCGTACCTCAAAATACGACATTTCGAACGCTTGATTATTGGCAACAGGCGCTTGACTTCAATCTTCAGTGTTTTTTCTTTTGCAGCTTTTGTACATTTGTCTTTATTCGTGCTTCTCTTCTCTTTCTTCTATTAGAGTTGCTGAAGATTTTGTCTTCTACTATTACAATACTTGATGTTTCCGAAATTTATGAAAAAGGGTACCTCGTTTTCTGGTCAAGCCTGGACTTTGAATATCTTAATACTTCATTCGAAATTTCTTCTTCAGCCTTCGTAATGTTTGTTTTCTAAATAGACGCTTGATTAGCTTCACATCTCAAGCTTGAAGAAGGAATTTCACTCAGATCGGGATTGGTTCGTATCTTGACTTCTGCAGGAAACATGTAGGTATTTATCTTATCTTTCCAACAAAGCCAAGACCACTTCATTTGGACGAGCGTACCTCAAAATACGACGTTTCGGACCCATGATTATCGGCAACAGGAGCTTGACTTCAATCTTCAGTGTTTTCGCTTTTGCAGCATTTGTACTTTTGTTTATATTCACGCTTGTCTTCTCTTTATTCCATTCGAATTGTTGAAGCTTTTATCTTCTTCTAATACAGTACTTCATGCTTCAGGGCTTTATAGAAAATGGTACCTTATATTCTGGTCCAGCTTGGACTTTGAATATCTTAATACTTCATTCAAAATTACTTGTCCAGCCTTCATAATGTTTGTATTCTGAATAAACACTTGATTAGATTCACCGGACGCTTCTTAAATTAGCTAAGGCGCTTGGTTATCCACTGGGCACATTCACAAGGTTGTTTAACTCGTAGCATTCTTAGCAGTTAGAGTATTATGCTTCGTTGACCCTCTTAAAGCACGAATTTGGATTCGATGTCTTAATGAAACTTGTAGATATGGATATTAACTTTATAGAGACACCACTTTCATCCAATTTGGACACCTATAGCTCAATATATGGCCTTCAAACACTTCAAAGGTATGACTGTCAGGAACAACATCTCATCACCAACTTACGGATGCAATTTGACAAAGATAGACATCGATTTCGCTCTTGAACTCTTCACGAGAGTTGCAGCTATTTCAATGAGCCCAACAACGATATCAAGATAGTTGCTTTTGAACACCTAAAGCTCCAAAAATTGTAAGCAGACGCTTGCGTGTTCTAATTGTCTTGAACAGTATCACATCTCAAGTTTGAAGAGGGAATTTCACTCAGATCGGGATTGGTTCAGATCTCGATTTCTCTAGGAAATCTGTACGTATTTATCTTATCTTTTTAACAAAACCAAGGCCACTTCATTTGGACGAGCGTACCTCAAAATATGACGTTTCGGACCCTTAATTATCGGCAGCAGGAGCTTGACTTCAATCTTCAGTGTTTTTGCTTTTGCAGCATTTGTACTTTTGTTTTTATTCGCTCTTGTGTTCTCCTTATTCCATTCGAATTGCTGAAGCTTTTGTCTTCTTCAATTACAGTACTTCATGCTTCAAGACTTTATAGAAAATGGTACCTTATAATCCTGTCAAGCTTGGTCTTTGAATATCTTAATACTTCATTAAAAATTACTTGTCCAACCTTCATAATTTTTGTATTCTGAATAGACGCTTGATTAGATTCACCGGACGCTCCTTAAATTAGCTAAGGCGCTTGGTTATCCACTGGGCACATTCACAAGGCTGTTTAACTCGTAGCACTCTTAGCAGTTAGAGTATTATGCTTCTTTGACCCTCTTAAAGCACGAATTTGGATTCGATGTCTTAATGAAACTTGTAGATATGGATATTAACTTTATAAAGGCACTACTTTCATCCAATTCGTACACCTATAGCTCAATATATGGCCTTCAGACGCTACAAAGGTATGACTGTCAGGAACAACATCTCATCACCAAATTACGGATGCAATTTGACAAAGATAGACATCGATTTCGCTCTTGAACTCTTCATGAGAGTTGCAGCTATTTCTATGTGCCCAACATTGATATCAAGATCATTGCTTTTGAACAGCTAAAGCTCCAGAAATTGTCCGCAGATGCTCGCATATTCTGATTGTCTTGAACAGTATCATATCTCAAGCTTGAAGAAGGAATTTCACTCAGATCGGGATTGGTTTAGATCTCGACTTCTCCAGGAAACCTGTAGGTATTTATCTGATCTTTCTAACAAAACCAAGATCACTTCATTTTGATGAGTGTACCTCAAAATACGATGTTTCGGAGGCTAGATTATCGGTAGCAGGCGCTTGACTTCAATCTTCAGTGTTTTTACTTTTGCAGCATTTGTATTTTTGTTTTTATTCATGCTTGTCTTCTCTTTCTTCTATTACAATTGCTGAAGCTTTTGTGTTCTTCTATTACAATACTTGATGCTTCAGGACTTTATAAAAAATGGTACCTCATTTTCTGGTCGAGCTTGGACTTTGAATATATTTATACTTCATTCAAAATTACTTCTCTAGCCTTCATAATGTTTGTATTCTTAATAGACGCTTGATTAGATTCACCGGACGCTTGTTAAATTAGCTAAGGCACTTGGTTATCCACTGGGCACATTCACAAGGTTGTTTAACTCGTAGCATTCTTAGCAGTTAGCGTATTATACATATTTGACCCTCTTAATGCACGAATTAGGATTTGATGTCTACATGAAACGTGTAAATAGGGATATTAGCTTTAATGAGACACTGGTTTCATCCAATTCAAACACCTACAGCTCAATATAAGGTCATCAGACACTATAAAGGTATGACGGTCAGGAACAACATCACGCCACCAACTTACGGATGCAATTTGACACAGATAGAGATCGATTGTGCACTTGACCTCTTCATGAGAGTTGCGGATATTTCTCTAAGCCTTCCAACGATAGCAAGATCGATGCTTTTGAACACCTAAAGCTCCAGAAATTGTCAGCAGACGCTTGCATGTTCTGATTGTCATGAACAGTATCACATCTCAAGCTTGAAGAAGGAATTTCACTCAGATCGGGATTGGTTCGTATCTTGACTTCTCCAGGAAACATGTAGGTATTTATCTTATCTTTTCAACAAAGCCAAGACCACTTCATTTGGACGAGCGTACCTCAAAATACGACGTTTCGGACCCATGATTATCGGCAGCAGGAGCTTGACTTCAATCTTCAGTGTTTTCGCTTTTGCAGCATTTATACTTTTGTTTAAATTCACGCTTGTCTTCTCTTTATTCCATTCGAATTGTTGAAGCTTTTGTCTTCTTCTAATACAATACTTCATGCTTCAGGGCTTTATAGAAAATGGTACCTTATATTCTGGTCCAGCTTGGACTTTGAATATCTTAATACTTCATTCAAAATTACTTGTCCAGCCTTCATAATGTTTGTATTCTAAATAAACACTTGATTAGATTCACCGGACGCTTCTTAAATTAGCTAAGGCGCTTGGTTATCCACTGGGCACATTCACAAGGTTGTTTAACTCGTAGCATTCTTAGCAGTTAGAGTATTATGCTTTGTTGACCCTCTTAAAGCACGAATTTGGATTCGATGTCTTAATGAAACTTGTAGATATGGATATTAACTTTATAGAGACACCACTTTCATCCAATTTGGACACCTATAGCTCAATATATGGCCTTCAAACACTTCAAAGGTATGACTGTCAGGAACAACATCTCATCACCAACTTACGGATGCAATTTGACAAAGATAGACATCGATTTCGCTCTTGAACTCTTCACGAGAGTTGCAGCTATTTCAATGAGCCCAACAACGATATCAAGATAGTTGCTTTTGAACACCTAAAGCTCCAAAAATTGTAAGCAGACGCTTGCGTGTTCTAATTGTCTTGAACAGTATCACATCTCAAGTTTGAAGAGGGAATTTCACTCAGATCGGGATTGGTTCAGATCTCGATTTCTCTAGGAAATCTGTACGTATTTATCTTATCTTTTTAACAAAACCAAGGCCACTTCATTTGGACGAGCGTACCTCAAAATATGACGTTTCGGACCCTTAATTATCGGCAGCAGGAGCTTGACTTCAATCTTCAGTGTTTTTGCTTTTGCAGCATTTGTACTTTTGTTTTTATTCGCTCTTGTGTTCTCTTTATTCCATTCGAATTGCTGAAGCTTTTGTCTTCTTCAATTACAGTACTTCATGCTTCAAGACTTTATAGAAAATGGTACCTTATAATCCTGTCAAGCTTGGTCTTTGAATATCTTAATACTTCATTCAAAATTACTTGTCCAACCTTCATAATTTTTGTATTCTGAATAGACGCTTGATTAGATTCACCGGACGCTCCTTAAATTAGCTAAGGCGCTTGGTTATCCACTGGGCACATTCACAAGGCTGTTTAACTCGTAGCACTCTTAGCAGTTAGAGTATTATGCTTCTTTGACCCTCTTAAAGCACGAATTTGGATTCGATGTCTTAATGAAACTTGTAGATATGGATATTAACTTTATAAAGGCACTACTTTCATCCAATTCGTACACCTATAGCTCAATATATGGCCTTCAGACGCTACAAAGGTATGACTGTCAGGAACAACATCTCATCACCAAATTACGGATGCAATTTGACAAAGATAGACATCGATTTCGCTCTTGAACTCTTCATGAGAGTTGCAGCTATTTCTATGAGCCCAACAACGATACCAAGATCGATGCTTTTGAACAACTAAAGCTCCAAAAATTATAAGCAGACACTTGCATGTTCTGATTGTCACAAATAGTACCACATCTCAAGCTTGAAGAAGGAATTTCACTCAGATCGGGATTGGTTCGTATCTTGAATTCTCCAGGAAACATGTAGGTATTTATCTTATCTTTCCAACAAAGCCAAGACCACTTCATTTGGACGAGCGTACCTCAAAATACGACGTTTCGGACCCATGATTATCGGCAGCAGGAGCTTGACTTCAATCTTCAGTGTTTTCGCTTTTGCAGCATTTGTACTTTTGTTTAAATTCACGCTTGTCTTCTCTTTATTCCATTCGAATTGTTGAAGCTTTTGTCTTCTTCTAATACAGTACTTCATGCTTCAGGGCTTTATAGAAAATGGTACCTTATATTCTGGTCCAGCTTGGACTTTGAATATCTTAATACTTCATTCAAAATTACTTGTCCAGCCTTCATAATGTTTGTATTCTATATAGACACTTGATTAGATTCACTGGATGCTTCTTAAATTAGCTAACGTGCTTGGATATCCACTGGGCACATTCACAAGGTTGTTTAACTCGTAGCATTCTTAGCAGTTAGCGTATTATACATATTTGACCCTCTTAATGCACAAATTAGGATTTGATGTCTACATGAAACGTGTAAATAGGATATTAGCTTTAATGAGACACTGGTTTCATCCAATTCAAACACCTACAGCTCAATATAAGGTCATCAGACGCTATAAAGGTATGACGGTCAGGAACAACATCACGCCACCAACTTACGGATGCAATTTGACACAGATAGAGATCGATTGTGCACTTGACCTCTTCATGAGAGTTGCGGATATTTCTCTAAGCCTTCCAATGATAGCAAGATCGATGCTTTTGAACACCTAAAGCTCCAGAAATTGTCAGCAGACGCTTGCATGTTCTGATTGTCATGAACAGTATCACATCTCAAGCTTGAAGAAGGAATTTCACTCAGATCGGGATTGGTTCGTATCTTGACTTCTCCAGGAAACATGTAGGTATTTATCTTATCTTTTCAACAAAGCCAAGACCACTTCATTTGGACGAGCGTACCTCAAAATACGACGTTTCGGACCCATGATTATCGGCAGCAGGAGCTTGACTTCAATCTTCAGTGTTTTCGCTTTTGCAGCATTTATACTTTTGTTTAAATTCACGCTTGTCTTCTCTTTATTCCATTCGAATTGTTGAAGCTTTTGTCTTCTTCTAATACAGTACTTCATGCTTCAGGGCTTTATAGAAAATGGTACCTTATATTCTGGTCCAGCTTGGACTTTGAATATCTTAATACTTCATTCAAAATTACTTGTCCAGCCTTCATAATGTTTGTATTCTATATAGACACTTGATTAGATTCACCGGATGCTTCTTAAATTAGCTAACGTGCTTGGATATCCACTGGGCACATTCACAAGGTTATTTAACTTGTAGCATTCTTAGCAGTTAGAGTATTATGCTTCGTTGACCCTCTTAATGCACGAATTTGGATTTGATGTCTTAATGAAACTTGTAGATATGGATATTAACTTTATAGAGACACCACTTTCATCCAATTCGGACACCTATAGCTCAATATATGGCCTTCAAATGCTTCAAAGGTATGACTGTCAGGAACAACATCTCATCACCAACTTACGGATGCAATTTGACAAAGATAGACATCGATTTCGCTCTTGAACTCTTCATGAGAGTTGCAGCTATTTCTATGAGCCCAACAACGATACCAAGATCGATGCTTTTGAACAACTAAAGCACCAAAAATTATAAGCAGACGCTTGCATGTTCTGATTGTCACAAATAGTACCACATCTCAACCTTGAAGAAGGAATTTCACTCAGATCGAGATTGGTTCAGATCTCTCGACTTCTCCAGGAAACCTGTAGGTATTTATCTTATCTTTCTAACAAAACCAAGATCACTTCATTTTGACGAGCGTACCTCAAAATACGATGTTTCGGATGCTTGATTATCGGCAGCAGGCGCTTGACTTCAATCTTCAGTGTTTTTACTTTTGCAGCATTTGTACTTTTGTTTTTATTCACGCTTGTCTTCTCTTTCTTCTATTACAATTGCTGAAGCTTTTGTGTTCTTCTATCGCAGTACTTGATGCTTCAGGACTTTATAGAAAATGGTACCTCATTTTCTGGCCAAGCTTAGACTTTGAATATCTTTATACTTCATTCAAAATTACTTGTTCAGCCTTCATAATGCTTGTATTCTGAATAGACGCTTGATTAGATTCACCGGACGCTTCTTAAAATTAGCTAAGGCGCTTAGTTATCCACTGGGCATATTCACAAGGCTGTTTAACTCGTAGCATTCTTAGCAGTTAGTGTATTATGCTTCTTTGATCCTCTTAATGGCCGGGTTAGGATTCTATGTCTGACTGAAACTTGTAGATATGGATATTAGCTTTAAAAATACACCGGTTTCATCCAATTCGGAAACCAATAGCTTAATATATGGCCATCAGATGCTACAAAGGAATGACTGTCAGGAACAACATCTCGTCACCAACTTATGGATGCAATTTGACAAAAATAGAGATCGATTTCGCTTTGGACCTCTTCATGAGAGTTACGGATATTTCTATAAGCCTTCCAACAATACCCAAATCGATGCTTTTGAACACCTAAAGCTCCAGAAATCGTAAGCAGACGCTTGCATGTTCTGATTGTCACGAACAGTATCCCATCTCAAGCTCGAAGAAGGAATTTCACTCAGATCGAGATTGTATCAGATCTTGACTTCTGCAAAAAATATATATTTATTTATCTTATCTTTCTAACAAAACCAAGATCACCTCATTTCGACCAGCGTACCTCAAAATACGACGTTTCGAACGCTTGATTATTGGCAACAGGCGCTTGACTTCAATCTTCAGTGTTTTTTCTATCGCAGCTTTTGTACTTTTGTCTTTATTCGTGCTTCTCTTCTCTTTCTTCTATTAGAGTTGCTGAAGATTTTGTCTTCTACTATTACAATACTTGATGTTTCCGAACTTTATGGAAAAGGGTACCTCGTTTTCTGGTCAAGCTTGGACTTTGAATATCTTATTACTTCATTCGAAATTTCTTCTCCAGCCTTCGTAATGTTTGTTTTCTAAATAGACGCTTGATTAGCTTCACATCTCAAGCTTGAAGAAGGAATTTCACTCAGATCGGGATTGGTTCGTATCTTGACTTCTCCAGGAAACATGTAAGTATTTATCTTATCTTTCTAACAAAGTCAAGACCACTTCATTTGCACGAGCGTACCTCAAAATACGACGTTTCAGACCCATGATTATCGGCAACAGGAGCTTGACTTCAATCTTCAGTGTTTTCGCTTTTGCAGCATTTGTACTTTTGTTTATATTCACGCTTGTCTTCTCTTTATTCCATTCGAATTGTTGAAGCTTTTATCTTCTTCTAATATAGTACTTCATGCTTCAGGGCTTTATAGAAAATGGTACCTTATATTCTGGTCCAGCTTGGACTTTGAATATCTTAATACTTCATTCAAAATTACTTGTCCAGCCTTCATAATGTTTGTATTCTGAATAAACACTTGATTAGATTCACCGGACGCTTCTTAAATTAGCTAAGGCGCTTGGTTATCCACTGGGCACATTCACAAGGTTGTTTAACTCGTAGCATTCTTAGCAGTTAGAGTATTATGCTTCGTTGACCCTCTTAAAGCACGAATTTGGATTCGATGTCTTAATGAAACTTGTAGATATGGATATTAACTTTATAGAGACACAACTTTCATCCAATTCGGACACCTATAGCTCAATATATGGCCTTCAAACGCTTCAAAGGTATGACTGTCAGGAACAACATCTCATCACCAACTTACGGATGCAATTTGACAAAGATAGACATCGATTTCGCTCTTGAACTCTTCACGAGAGTTGCAGCTATTTCAATGAGCCCAACAACGATATCAAGATAGTTGCTTTTGAACACCTAAAGCTCCAAAAATTGTAAGCAGACGCTTGCGTGTTCTAATTGTCTTGAACAGTATCACATCTCAAGTTTAAAGAAGGAATTTCACTCAGATCGGGATTGGTTCAGATGTCGATTTCTCTAGGAAATCTGTACGTATTTATCTTATCTTTTTAACAAAACCATACCACTTCATTTGGACGAGCGTACCTCAAAATATGACGTTTCGGACCCTTGATTATCGGCAGCAGGAGCTTGACTTCAATCTTCAGTGTTTTTGCTTTTGCAGCATTTGTACTTTTGTTTTTATTCGCTCTTGTGTTCTCTTTATTCCATTCGAATTGCTGAAGCTTTTGTCTTCTTCAATTACAGTACTTCATGCTTCAAGACTTTATAGAAAATGGTACCTTATAATCCTGTCAAGCTTGGTCTTTGAATATCTTAATACTTCATTCAAAATTACTTGTCCAACCTTCATAATTTTTGTATTCTGAATAGACGCTTGATTAGATTCACCGGACGCTCCTTAAATTGGCTAGGGCACTTGGTTATCCACTGGGCACATTCACAAGGCTGTTTAACTCGTAGCACTCTTAGTAGTTAGAGTATTATGCTTCTTTGGCCCTCTTAAAGCACGAATTTGGATTCGATGTCTTAATGAAACTTGTAGATATGGATATTAACTTTATAGAGGCACTACTTTCATCCAATTCGTACACCTATAGCTCAATATATGGCCTTCAGACGCTACAAAGGTATGACTGTCAGGAACAACATCTCATCACCAAATTACGGATGCAATTTGACAAAGATAGACATCGATTTCTTTTTTTACTCTTCACGAGAGTTGCAGCTATTTCTATGAGCCCAACAATGATATCAAGATCATTGCTTTTGAACAGCTAAAGCTCCAGAAATTGTCCGCAGACGCTCGCATGTTCTGATTGTCTTGAACAGTATCACATCTCAAGCTTGAAGAAGGATTTTCACTCAGATCGGGATTGGTTTAGATCTCGACTTCTCCAGGAAACCTGTAGGTATTTATCTGATCTTTCTAGCAAAACCAAGATCACTTCATTTTGACGAGCGTACCTCAAAATACGATGTTTCGTAGGCTAGATTATCGGTAGCAGGCGCTTGACTTCAATCTTCAATGTTTTTACTTTTGCAGCATTTGTATTTTTGTTTTTATTCATGCTTGTCTTCTCTTTCTTCTATTACAAATGTGAAGCTTTTGTGTTCTTCTATTGCAGTACTCATGCTACCTCATTTTCTGGCCAAGCTTGGACTTTGAATATCTTTATACTTCATTCAAAATTGCTTGTCCAGCCTTCATAATGCTTGTATTCTGAATAGACGCTTGATTAGATTCACCAGACGCTTCTTAAATTAGCTAAGGCGCTTGGTTATCCACTGGGCACATTCACAAGGCTGTTTAACTCGTAGCATTCTTAGCAGTTAGCGTATTATGCTTCTTTGATCCTCTTAATGCCGAGTTAGGATTCTATGTCTGACTGAAACTTGTAGATATGGATATTAGCTTTAAAAAGACACCGGTTTCATCCAATTCGGAAACCAATAGCTTAATATATGGCCGTCAGATGCTACAAAGGAATGATTGTCAGGAACAACATCACGTCACCAACTTACGGATGCAATTTGACAAAGATAGAGATCGATTTCGCTTTGGACCTCTTCATGAGAGTTACGGATATTTCTATAAGCCTTCCAACAATACCAAATCGATGCTTTTGAACACCTAAAGCTCCAGAAATCGTAAGCAGACGCTTGCATGTTCTGACTGTCACGAACAGTATCCCATCTCAAGCTTGAAGAAGGAATTTCACTCAGATCGAGATTGTTCTGATCTTGACTTCTGCAAAAAATATATATTTATTTATCTTATCATTCTAACAAACCAAGATCACTTCATTTCGACCAGCGTACCTCAAAATACGACGTTTCGAACGCTTGATTATTGGCAACAGGCGCTTGACTTCAATCTTCAGTGTTTTTTCTTTTGCAGCTTTTGTACTTTTGTCTTTATTCGTGCTTCTCTTCTCTTTCTTCTATTAGAGTTGCTGAAGATTTTGTCTTCTTTATTACAATACTTGATGTTTCGAACTTTATGGAAAAGGGTACCTCGTTTTCTGGTCAAGCTTGGACTTTGAATATCTTAATACTTCATTCAAAATTACTTCTCCAGCCTTCATAATGTTTGTTTTCTAAATAGACGCTTGATTAGCTTCACCTCAAGCTTTAAATTGGCTAGGGGATTGGTTATCCACTGGGCCAGGAACAAGGTATTTATCTTATCTTTCTAACAAAGCCAAGACCACTTCTTTGATCAAAATACGACGTTTGGACCCGATATCGGCAACAGGAGCTTGACGTGTTTTCTTTTGCAGCATTTGTACTTTTGTTTAATTCACGATTCCATTCGACTTCTTCTTCAATATAGTACTTCATGATAGACCTTATATTCTGGTTCAGGGACTTTGAATTCTTAATACTTCATTCAAAATTACTTGTCCAGCCTTCATAATGTTTATTCTGAGACAGATTCACTATCAAGATCATGCTTTTGAACAGCTAAAGCTCCAGAAATTGTTCGCAGACGCATGTTCTGATTGTCTAGTATCACATCTCAAGCTTAAAGAAGGATTTTCACTCAGATCGGGATTGGTTTAGATCTCGACTTCTCCAGGAAACCTGTAGGTATTTATCTTATCTTTCTAACAAAACCAAGATCACTTCATTTTGACGAGCGTACCTCAAAATACGATGTTTCGGAGCTAGATTATCGGTAGCAGGCGCTTGACTTCAATCTTCAGTGTTTTTACTTTTGCAGCATTTGTACTTTTGTTTTTATTCACGCTTGTCTTCTCTTTCTTCTATTAGAACTGCTGAAGCTTTTGTGTTCTTCTATTGCAGTACTCATGCTACCTCATTTTCTGGCCAAGCTTGGACTTTGAATATCTTTATACTTCATACAAAATTACTTGTCCAGCCTTCATAATGCTTGTATTCTGAATAGACGCTTGATTAGATTCACCAGACGCTTCTTAAAATTAGCTAAGGCGCTTGGTTATCCACTGGGCACATTCACAAGGCTGTTTAACTCGTAGCATTCTTAGCAGTTAGCGTATTATGCTTCTTTGATCCTCTTAATGGCCGAGTTAGGATTCTATGTCTGACTGAAACTTGTAGATATGGATATTAGCTTTAAAAATACACCGGTTTCATCCAATTCGGAAACCAATAGCTTAATATATGGCCGTCAGATGCTACAAAGGAATGATTGTCAGGAACAACATCACGTCACCAACTTACGGATGCAATTTGACAAAGATAGAGATCGATTTCGCTTTGGACCTCTTCATGAGAGTTACGGATATTTCTATAAGCCTTCCAACAATACCCAAATCGATGCTTTTGAACACCTAAAGCTCCAGAAATCGTAAGCAGACGCTTGCATGTTCTGACTGTCACGAACAATATCCCATCTCAAGCTTGAAGAAGGAATTTCACTCAGATCGAGATTGTATCAGATCTTGACTTCTGCAAAAAATATATATTTATTTATCTTATCATTCTAACAAAACCAAGATCACCTCATTTCGACCAGCGTACGTCAAAATACGACGTTTCGAACGCTTGATTATTGGCAACAGGCGCTTGACTTCAATCTTCAGTGTTTTTTCTTTTGCAGCTTTTGTACTTTTGTCTTTATTCGTGCTTCTCTTCTCTTTCTTCTATTAGAGTTGCTGAAGATTTTGTCTTCTACTATTACAATACTTGATGTTTCCGAACTTTATGGAAAAGGGTACCTCGTTTTCTGGTCAAGCTTGGACTTTGAATATCTTAATACTTCATTCAAAATTTCTTCTCCAGCCTTCGTAATGTTTGTTTTCTAAATAGACGCATGATTAGCTTCACATCTCAAGCTTGAAGAAGGAATTTCACTCAGATCGGGATTGGTTCGTATCTTGACTTCTCCAGGAAACATGTAGGTATTTATCTTATCTTTCTAACAAAGCCAAGACCACTTCATTTGGACTAGCGAACCTCAAAATACGACGTTTCGGACCCATGATTATCGGCAACAGGAGCTTGACTTCAATCTTCAGTGTTTTCGCTTTTGCAGCATTTGTACTTTTGTTTATATTCACGCTTGTCTTCTCTTTATTCCATTCGAATTGTTGAAGCTTTTATCTTCTTCTAATATAGTACTTCATGCTTCACGGCTTTATAGAAAATGGTACCTTATATTCTGGTTCAGCTTGGACTTTGAATATCTTAATACTTCATTCAAAATTACTTGTCCAGCCTTCATAATGTTTGTATTCTGAATAGACGCTTGATTAGATTCACCGGATGCTACTTAAATTAGCAAAGGCGCTTGGTTATCCACTGAGCACATTCACAAGGTTGTTTAACTCGTAGCATTCTTAGCAGTTAGAGTATTATGCTTCGTTGACCCTCTTAAAGCACGAATTTGGATTCGATGTCTTAATGAAACTTGTAGATATGGATATTAACTTTATAGAGACACTACTTTCATCCAATTCGTACACCTATAGCTCAATATATGGCCTTCAGACGCTACAAAGGTATGACTGTCAGGAACAACATCTCATCACCAACTTACGGATGCAATTTGACAAAGATAGACATCGATTTCGCTCTTGAACTCTTCACGAGAGTTGCAGCTATTTCTATCAGCCCAACAATGATATCAAGATCGTTGATTTTGAACAGCTAAAGCTCCATAAATTGTCAGCAGACGCTCGCATGTTCTGATTGTCTTGAACAGTATCACATCTCAAGCTTGAAGAAGGAATTTCACTCAGATCGGGATTGGTTTAGATCTCGACTTCTCCAGGAAACCTGTAGGTATTTATCTTATCTTTCTAACAAAACCAAGATCACTTCATTTTGATGAGCGTACCTCAAAATATGATGTTTCGGAGGCTAGATTATCGGCAGCAGGAGCTTGACGTCAATCTTCAGTGTTTTTACTTTTGCAGCATTTGTATTTTTGTTTTTATTCATGCTTGTCTTCTCTTTCTTCTATTACAATTGCTGAAGCTTTTGTGTTCTTCTATTACAATACTTGATGCTTCAGGACTTTATAAAAAATGGTACCTCATTTTCTGGTCATGCTTGGACTTTGAATATATTTATACTTCATTCAAAATTACTTCTCTAGCCTTCATAATGTTTGTATTCTTAATAGACGCTTTATTAGATTCACTGGACGCTTGTTAAATTAGCTAAGGCACTTGGTTATCCACTGGGCACATTCACAAGGCTGTTTAACTCGTAGCATTCTTAGCAGTTAGCGTATTATACATATTTGACCCTCTTAATGCACGAATTAGGATTTGATGTCTACATGAAACGTGTAAATAGGGATATTAGCTTTAATGAGACACTGGTTTCATCCAATTCAGACACCTACAGCTCAATATATGGCCTTCAAACGCTTCAAAGGTATGACTGTCAGGAACAACATCTCATCACCAACTTACGGATGCAATTTGACAAAGATAGATATCGATTTCGCTCTTGACCTCTTCATGAGAGTTGCGGATATTTCTCTAAGCCTTCCAACGATACCTTGATCGATGCTTTTGAACAACTAAAGCTCCAGAAATTGTCAGTAGACGCTTGCATGTTCTGATTGTCACAAATAGTACCACATCTCAAGCTTGAAGAAGGAATTTCACTCAGATCGGGATTGGTTCAGATCTCGACTTCTCCAGGAAACCTGTAGGTATTTATCTTATCTTTGTAACAAAACCAAGATCACTTCATTTTGACGAGCGTACCTCAAAATACGATGTTTCGGATGCTTGATTATCGGCAGCAGGCGCTTGACTTCAATCTTCAGTGTTTTTACCTTTGCAGCATTTGTACTTTTGTTTTTATTCACGCTTGTCTTCTCTTTCTTCTATTACAGTTGCTGAAGCTTTTGTGTTCTTCTATTATAGTACTTGATGCTTCAGGACTTTATAGAAAATGGTACCTCATTTTCTGGTCAAGCTTGGACTTTGAATATCTTTATACTTCATTCAAAATTACTTGTTCAGCGTTCATAATGTTTGTATTCTGAATAGACGCTTGATTAGATTCACCGGACGCTTCTTAAAATTAGATAAGGCGCTTGGTTATCCACTGGGCACATTCACAAGGTTGTTTAACTCGTAGCATTCTTAGCAGTTAGCGTATTATGCTTCTTTGATCCTCTTAATGGCCGAATTAGGATTCTATGTCTTACTGAAACTTGTAGATATGGATATTAGCTTTAAAAATACACCGGTTTCATCCAATTTGGAAACCAATAGCTTAATATATGGCCATCAGACGCTACAAAGGAATGACTGCCAAGAACAACATCACGTCACCAACTTACGGATGCAATTTGACAAAGATAGAGATTGATTTCGCTTTGGACCTCTTCATGAGAGTTACATATATTTCTATAAGCCTTCCAACAATACCCAAATCGATGCTTTTGAACACCTAAAGCTCCAGAAATCGTAAGCAGACGCTTGCATGTTCTAATTGTCATGAACAGTATCCCATCTCAAGCTTGAAGAAGGAATTTCACTCAGATCGAGATTGTACCAGATCTTGACTTCTACAAAAAATATATATTTATTTATCTTATCTTTCTAACAAAACCAAGATCACTTCATTTCGACCAGCGTACCTCAAAATACGACGTTTCGAACGCTTGATTATTGGCAACAGGCGCTCGACTTCAATCTTCAGTGGTTTTTCTTTTGCAGCTTTTGTACTTTTGTCTTTATTCGTGCTTCTCTTCTCTTTCTTCTATAAGATTTGCTGAAGATTTTGTCTTCTACTATTACAATACTTGATGTTTCCGAACTTTATGGAAAAGGGTACCTCATTTTCTGGTCAAGCTTGGACTTTGAATATCTTAATACTTCGTTCGAAATTTCTTCTCCAGCCTTTGTAATTTTCTGTATTCTGAGTAGACGCTTGACTAGCTTCATCGGACGGCTCTTAAATTAGCTAAGGTGCGTGGTTATCCACTGGGCACATTCACAAGGTTGTTACACTAGTAGCATTCTGACCAGTTAGCGTATTATGCTTCTTTAATCCTCTTAATGGCCGAATTAGGATTCGAAGTTTTAATGAAACTTGTAGATATGGATATTAAATTCAAAGAGACACCGATTTCATCCAATTCGGACACCTATAGCTCAATATATGGCCATCAGATGCTACAAACGTATGACTGTCCGGAACAGTATCACATCACCAACTTACGGATGCAATTTGCCAAAGATAGACATCGATTTCGCTCTTGAACTCTTCACGAGAGTTGCAGCTATTTTTATGAGCCCAACAACGATATCAAGATCGTTGCTTTTGAACACCTAAAGCTCCAGAAATTGTCAACAGACGCTTGCATGTTCTGATTGTCTTGAACAGTATCACATCTCAAGCTTGAAGAAGAAATTTCACTCAGATCGAGATTGGTTCAGATCTCGACTTCTCCAGGAAACCTGTAGGTATTTATCTTATCTTTCTAACAAAACCAAGATCACTTCATTTTGACGAGCGTACCTCAAAATACGATGTTCGGGAGGCTTGATTATCGGCAGCAGGCGCTTGACTTCAATCTTCAGTGTTTTTGCTTTTGCAACATTTGTTCTTTTGTTTTTATTCACGCCTGTCTTCTCTTTCTTATATTACAATTACTAAAGCTTTTGTATTATTCTATTACAGTACTTGATGCTTCAGGACTTTATAGAAAATGGTACCTCATTTTCTGGTCAAGCTTGGACTTTGAATATCTTTATACTTCATTCAAAATTACTTCTCCAGCCTTCATAATTTTTGTATTCTGAATAGACGCTAGATTAGATTCACTGGACGCTTCTTAAAAGTAGCTAAGGCGCTTGGTTATCCACTGGGCACATTCACAAGGCTGTTTAACTCGTAGCATTCTTAGCAGTTAGCGTATTATGCTTCTTTGATCCACTTAATGGCCGAATTAGGATTCGATGTCTTAATAAAACTTGTAGATATGGATATTAGCTTTAAAAATACACCGGTTTCATCCAATTCGGAAACCTATAGCTTAATATATGGCCATCAGACGCTACAAAGGTATAACTATCAGGAACAACTTCACGTCACCAACTTACGGATGCAATTTGACAAAGATGGAGATCGATTTCGCTTTTGACCTCTTCATGGGAGTTGCGGATATTTCTATAAGCCTTCCAACGATACTAAGATCGATGCTTTTGAACAGCTAAAGCTCCAGAAATCGTAAGCAGACGCTTGCATGTTCTAATTGTCACGAACAGTATCCCATCTCAAGCTTGAAGAAGGAATTTCACTCCGATCGAGATTGTATCAGATCTTGACTTCTGCAAGAAATATATATTTATTTATCTTATCTTTCTAACAACACCAAGATCACTTCATTTCGACGAGCGTACCTCAAAATACAACGTTTCGAACGCTTGATCATTGGCAACAAGTGCTTGACTTCAATCTTCAGTGTTTTTGCTTTTTCAGGTTTTGTACTTTTGTCTTTATTCGTGCTTCTCTTCTCTTTCTTCTATTAGAGTTGCTGAAGATTTTGTCTTCTACTATTACAATACTTGATGTCTCCGAACTTTATGGAAAAGGGTACCTCGTTTTCTGGTCAAGCTTGGACTTGAATATCTTAATACTTCATTCGAAATTTCTTCTCCAGCCATCGTAATGTTTTGTATTCTGAGTAGACGCTTGATTAGCTTCATTGGACGGCTCTTAAATTAGCTAAGGTGCGTGGTTATCCACTGCGCATATTCACAAGGCTGTCAAACTAGTAGCATTCTGACCAGTTAGCGTATTATGCTTCTTTGATCCTCTTAATGGCCGAATTAGGATTCGATGTCTTAATGAAACTTGTAGATATGGATATTAAATTCAAAGAGACACCGGTTTCATCCAATTCGGACACCTATAGCTCAATATATGGCCATCAAATGGTACAAAGGTATGACTGTCAGGAACAATATCTCATCACCAACTTACGGATGCAATTTGACAAAGATAGACATCGATTTCGCTCTTGAACTCTTCATGAGAGTTGCAGCTATTTCTATGAGCCCAACAACGATATCAAGATCGTTGCTTTTGAACACCTAAAGCTCCAGAAATTGTCAACAGACGATTGCATGTTCTAATTGCCTTGAACAGTATCACATCTCAAGCTTGAAGAAGGAATTTCACTCAGATCGAGATTGGTTCAGATCTCGACTTCTCCAGGAAACCTGTGAGTATTTATCTTATCTTTCTAAAAAAACCAAGATCACTTCATTTTTACGAGCGTACCTCAAAATACGATGTTCTGGAGGCTTGATTATCGGCAGCAGGCGCTTGACTTCAATCTTCAGTGTTTTTGCTTTTGCAGCATTTGTTCTTTGGTTTTTATTTACGCTTGTCTTCTCTTTCTTATATTACAATTACTGAAGCTTTTGTGTTCTTCTATTACGGCACTTGATGCTTCAGGACTTAATAGAAAATGGTACCTCGTTTTCTGGTCAAGCTTGGACTTTGAATATCTTAATACTTCATTCAAAATTACTTCTCCAGCCTTCATATTGTTTGTATTCTGAATAGACGCTTGATTAGATTCAGCGGACGCTTCTAAAATTAGCTAAGGCGCTTGGTTATCCACTGGGCACATTCACAAGGCTGTTTAACTCGTCGCATTCTTAACAGTTAGCGTATTATGCTTCTTTGATCCTCTTAATGGCCGAATTATTATTTGATGTCTTAATGAAACTTGTAGATATGGATATTAGCTTTAAAAAGACACAGGTTTCATCCAATTCGGAAACCTATAGCTCAATATATGGCCATCAGGCGCTATAAAGGTATGACTGTCAGGAACAACATCACGTCACCAAATTACGGATGCAATTTGACAAATATAGAGATCGATTTCGCTTTTGACCTCTTCATGAGAGTTGCGGATATTTCTATAAGCCTTCCAACGATACCAAGATCGATGCTTTTGAACACCTAAAGCTCCAGAAATTGTAAGCAGACGCTTGCATGTTCTGATTGTCACGAACAGTATCACATCTCAAGCTTGAAAAAGGAATTTCACTCAGATCGAGATTGGTTCAGATCTTGACTTCTGCAGGAAATATATATTTATTTATCTTATCTTTCTAACAAACCCAATATCACTTCATTTCGACGAGCGTACCTCAAAATACGACGTTTCGAACGCTTGATTATTAGCAGCAGGCGCTTGACTTCTATCTTCAGTGTTTTTGCTTTTGCAGTTTTGGTACTTTTGTCTTTATTCGTGCTTCTCTTCTCTTTCTTCTATTAGAGATGCTGAAGATTTTGTCTTCTACTATTACAATACTTGATGTTTCCGAACTTTATGGAAAAGGGTACCTCGTTTTCTGGTCAAGCTTGGACTTTGAATATCTTAATACTTCATTCGAAATTACTTCTCCAGCCATCATAATGTTCTGTATTCTGAGTAGATGCTTGATTAGCTTCACCGGAGGATTCTTAAATGAGCTAAGGCACTTGGTTATCCACTAGGCACATTCATATGGCTGTTTAACTCGCTGCATTCTGTCCAGTGAGCATATTATGCTTCTTAGACCCTCTTAATGGCCGAATTAGCATTCGATGTTTTCATGAAACTTGTAGATATGGATATTAGCTTTAATGAGCCACCGCTTTCATCCAATTTGGACATCCACAGCTCAATATATGGCCATCATATGCTACAAAGGTATGACTGTCTGGAACAACATCACGTCACCAACTTTCGGATGCAATATGACAAAGATGGAGATCGATTTCGCTCTTGACCTCTTCATGAGAGTTGTGGATATTTCTCTAAACCTTCCTACAATACCAAAATCGATGCTTTTCAACACCTAAAGCTCCAGAAATTGTCAACAGATGCTTGCATGTTCTGATTGTCATGAACAGTACCACATCTCAAGCTTGAAGAAGGAATTTCACTCGGATCGGGATTGGTTCAGATCTCGACTTCTCTAGGAAACTTCTAGGTATTTATCTTATCTTTCTAAAAAAACCAAGATCACTTCATTTCGACGAGCGTACCTCAAAATACGACATTTCGGAGGCTTGATTATTGGCAGCAGGCGCTTGACATTGCAACACCCTTTCCCAAGTGTCACATTCCCGAACGTTTACATGGCCGAAAATATTTATTAATGCGGAAAATACGATTTTTCTTTTTCTTTTCTTTTCATAAAGATGTAATGGTATTAGTAAAGGTAATAAATAATACTAATAAGTGAACTTAGATTCACCATGCATTACTAGGACATACTGTATTATAAATACAAAAACAGAAAACGGAAAACAGAAACATCAACATAACTATATACAGACATAAGTGTAATGTCTAACTGACATAAGAAATACAGTAAGTACTAGGAGTCATAGCTCCCAAAAGGTACTACAAAAACTGACATAGTCTGGCCGACAACAAAACTAAAACATCAAAAGAGACCACCTCTGAACTCAAAAGGACTGCTGAACCGAACCACCATCGCGTCCATCTGTTCAAGCAGCAACAGCATGTACCTGCAGAAAACATACTGATATGGGTGAGATTCCCATTCATTAACACAACAAAATAGCAGTAGTAAAAACGGGACGACTCACCAGGTAACAGCGTACCCAACATGTTAAACAGTTAAACAACATACTAAAACTCTCAATATAAATCATGTTAAACAGTTAACAGTATAATATAATGCATTCTTAAACAGAACAGTGATTTATAACAGTAAATGTAAACATCAACAGGCATGCAATGCAGTGCAATGTACATGACTGAATGCCAATGTCACTGGGTACTACTCTGACCCCTACTCCATGGAGCTAACAACATTCGGAGAGAGTGAATGGGAGGACATGTTCCGGTTTATGCTAGCCATGAGCAAGATGCTATAACATTCGTAACGTGCACGTATCTGGCTTTACGGTAACACTCTCAACCAAACATGAAAAGTACGGCATCTAGTAGAGGATATCAGTGTATTGCACGGATTCGCCACGACACAGAAGAATCACCAACTAGTCACATGTCAGCTCTTCCAACCCTGATACCTCCAAAAAGACCATTGAAGATCGTCACCGTAAGATTCGCACCCGTATCAAGGTGTAAGCTCAACTCCTAGGCTCAAGGTCTTACAACTATGCACATGAAATGCCAATGCTTACACAAAGCAAATGCGATAAAGCATTGTCTATCCATTGGATAGACCTCAAGGTTCACTAAGGTTCTCTTCCTTAGAAACTACACACATCTTTGTTTTATAAAACGTTTATCCATCGGATAAAACATTTATCCATCTGATAAATATCTCGCGATTCCTTTGGAATGATCCAGACTGCTTTCAGAATCGCCGACTGTCCCCACAAACCAACACAAGTCTTTTCAGCGTGTTTTGTCCTCAGTCACACGCTTTCTAGGAAACTTCCCAGAAGTTCACCCATCCCATAATTACTCTAAGTCAAGCACGCTTAACTATAAAGTTCTTATGTTCCAAGATCCCGAAAAGAAGATAAATCTTGTTGGTATGGGTAGTACCAATCAATTCTTATATGCCTTCCCTTAGCTATACAGTCCCATACCTGCATAGCCTCAGGACTCCTTGCACTGTACAGTCCCATACCTGCACAGCCTCAGGATCCCTCTCATTCCGGTTATCACAAGACGGAAACAATTGAACGATTAACCTGGATCTGAATCATCGGTCCGTCATAGAACTACTGTTTCAAAAACCAAAACGTTTCATGTTTGTGTTTACATCTTATGAATTATGTCTCAAGTCCTAAGCATTATGAATAAGGATTGAGAATCCTCTTAGATGAGTCTTTAAGCCTTTCTAAGATATTAATCCCTTGTCTTTCAATTAAGGAGTACTAAGTCATTAATGGTATTGTACATGGTCTTGTTCCACCACATACCATACTTAATTAACCCTTGTCTTCAACCCTAAGTTAATTACTTAACTTAGGTTTTTCACGCGTAAAACTTTATGATTGAGTTAGAAAACTCCTTTTGTAAACCAAAAAACTTTTACAATTGAAAACTCATTTGATTTGAAACAACATTTGAACTACTTACTTCATTTCTAGCATTTTCCGAAACATCCAAATTCGCTTAGCGGAATTCCATTCGCTTAGCAAAAATGAGGCAGTAATACTTCCTTTGGAACTCCTCTGCATCGCTCGGCGAAACATAATTCGCGTAGCAAAGTTTGTTATATTCGCCTTGCGAATATGGATTCGCTTAGCGAAATTGGAGGCGGTTACACCTCTTTTGAAGCTTCTCTGGATCGCTCGGCGAAATAGAATGCGCATAGCGAAATTCTCTGGAATCGCTTAGTGAATATTAATTCGCTTAGCAAAAGTGAGGCAGTGATGCCTAACTTAGAATTCCTCTGTTTTCGCCTAGCGAAGGTAAATTCGCTTAGCGAAAAGTTGCCTTAAAACAAGACATTAACCTTATGGAACCATTTTGATTCTCTTCATGAAAACACCTCTTGTCTCATTTTGAGTCACTTGATTAACTAGATGGACTAAGGATAAGGCATAAAACATGTTTCACTTTGGTGAAAACACTTTGAGATTTAATTCCATTTTGATCTTTGGATCAAAGTCGCTTAGGGTTTTTCTTTAAAAAATATAAGTTATTAAAACACTTTCCTTACTTGAAAACCTTGATTTGTCCAAGAACTACTCATGCTCTTCCTTTTCTCAAGGTTATGGCTAAAAGCCTATTGCTTCACCCTCAAGACAAATTACAACTCACAATGGTCATCTAATTATGACAAACAACAATAACATATTATTGCATCATAATCAGGCATAAAGTCCATCACACATCATTTTCATCATAATCAAGCATAAAAGTCCATACTTGATCTAGTGATCAAGGTAGGTTTTTCAACATATATGAAAATGATTTTCATCCAATCACATCATCATAGACATATGCTAGAGCACACTAAAGCATAAACTACACTTCTTACACATTGTTCTCCAAGAGAACCAAATTGAATGGTGAACCCAAACCAAAGGGTTTCACCCACACATAAACTAAACAACCATCTTCACCACCACCATCTTGGTGTGATGAGGTTCACCCCCCATAACTATTGAAGAGCAGATTCCCGGATCAAAGTCGGTTGATCGGTTTGTGAACCTTCTGATAATTATCACCAACTACAAACAACCAACAATCAATCATTAGACAATAATCAAACCAAACTCAACAATTCTCACAAAGAGGGTTTCGGCCACCCTTGGGTAAAAAGGTTAGGAATTGATCTTGGTTTTCCATTCATGGATTCAAAGGCAATAGGAAAGCTAAGGATGAAATCAAGTGTTAGAAATCAAAAATTGATGAAAAACACTATTCATCATCATCAAAAGGGTTCGGCCATATTGTGCTTTTTGAGCTATGATGAGATTTGAATCATAAGCTCTTGGGTTTAGGTAGAGAATGATGAGGTGAGTTCAAAGAAATTGGTCTTACCTCAAAAGAATTTTTCTACAATTTCCTATGGATTTTCAAACTTTTGGATCTAAGAAATGATTTTCATGAAAATGGATCTTGATCTTGAAATATAAAGAGATTCAAGATGCTAAGAGATCATAGAAGTGATCTTACCTTAAAATGAAGGAATATTGCTCAAGGAATCAAGTGATTCCAACAAGTAACCAAGCTTTTCTCAAGAATAACAATAGAGCTTCTCATGGTTGAAGATGGAGTGTGCTTTGGGAGGGCTGATCTGCGTGAAGATGGGGCTGGATGGGGCTGAGTTCAGCCTTAAAGCAAGTCACTTAAGGGCAAAATGGTAGTAGTGCAAAAGATTAAGGTTAGGGGCATTTTGGTCATTTCGCATCTAGATTTTCCCGATCGTCATGACGACTCTGGCATACTCTCCCAAGTGTCCTGGGATGATGTGGTATCGAGCTTATCCGTTGTCGGGTCTCATTGAATCCCTTTACGACTCCAAACGCCTCCTGATTCGATTATACGATCGAATATAATATATTATTATTATTATTTTTCGGACGTCAGGACGGATTTTAACGAAGATGTAGAGAATAAAATCCCGAGACTTACTGTCTCGTTCACGAGTCCAAATTAGGTCTCGATAGTAGAAAAAGGCTACTATCCGTGAAAAATGCAGACCGGGCTCTGTTTGAGCTTTCGCCCGAAACTTAACCATGGCTTCCTATGGTTGTGTAGAACATTCCTATCTTCTCGAAATATTTTATTTCACTCTCTAAAACCTCCAATAAAATAC
The DNA here is from genome assembly GCA_039655645.1 of Ammopiptanthus mongolicus. NCBI lineage: Eukaryota > Viridiplantae > Streptophyta > Magnoliopsida > Fabales > Fabaceae > Ammopiptanthus > Ammopiptanthus mongolicus. Next base: position 54,801,041 of record CM077345.1, on the reverse strand, counting down.
AAACGTTAAAATACTGGAGAATTAGAAAACGTGAAAATCGGGACGTTACATTCCTACCCCTCTTAAAAGAATTTCGTCCTCGAAATTACGTGACTTAAAACTAAACCTACTCGGTTGCTGAAGATTAAGGAAAGAAATTTTTCAACAAAGAAAATTTTTTCCTGGTCTTGGTCTCAGAAGAAAGTATACAAAAGAATTTTACCAATTTGGAATGAATACAGGAATATCCGATATGCAAAAAGATTCTTCAGTAGGTTCGTGAGTGTAAAAATGCATAGCTAATACATGTTTACATCCATGACTCTAATAAAGTTCGTTCTTTCATAAGAACCTTCCAATAAATTTGGGAATCAAAAGAGAAACAGTCTGGCAAAAAATCAAACTGGATCACCTTCACCAAAAGTAAAAGTGATTGGACTAAGTTTCATCAAGAAACTCACAGTATTAAGAAATTGTTTATGCTATAACTCAAGAAAAAGTAATAACGAAACTTTCAGTGAAATAATACGAAAATGTCCAGACCAATGGACACCATATTACCAATTCACTCAATTGTCTAATACACTGAGGAATATGTAGGAGTGTGAACACAAATGTTCCCTTGAGATCAGGCAGCATTAACACTGGTGAAGTAGTCAAACTTCTCTCTAATCCTTGCAAACTTTCCTCACATGCTTCAGTCCATTCAAACGCTTTATCCTTCCTTTGAAATCACGTGACCCCAAAAACTTTACTTCGTCGAGCCAAAACTCACACTTGGACAGCTTTGCATACAGCTGTTTCTCCTTCAGAACCTGAAGAATCACACTAAGATATTCAGCGTGTACTTCCTGGTTTCGCGAATAGATGAGTATGTCGTCTATGAAGATAACGACAAACTAATCTAGGTATGGACGAAAAATCCATGAATATAGAGGAGTATTCGTCATACCAAACGGCAGTACAAGGTGCTCGTAGTGCCCATAGCATGTTTGAAACTCTGTTCTTGGTACATCCTCTGCCTTCACATGAATCTGGTGACAACCCGATCGCAAATCATCCTAGGAGAAAACTGCCGCTCCCCTTAACTGATCCATCAAGTTATCTATCCTTGGAAGAAGATACTGTTGGAACCAAAGTGGTCATGGTCCAGATAATCTCTTAAGTTTTGATGTTAACAAAGAGCTAATTTAAGATGAACAAAGATTGGTTATGGACTAACGTGTTATATTAAGTGTGCAGGACAAATCTAAATTGAGTCCAAAGACTTTGTCTCGTCCAATATAGTCCAAAGACGTTATCTCGTCCAACATAGTCCAAAGACTCTATCTCGTCCAACACCTATTCCTGGTTTACGACTGGACGATAGTTTATAGAACCATTGAGTCCAAAGACTCTTTTGGTTACCTTCTGTAATAGCTAGTCCAATAAATGTCTTTTAAATTTCAAGCGCGAATATCTTTGTAAAAGCATTTGAAATTATTATTCCATGTAAAAGGCTTATACTAGTGGGACAAAACATTCTCTGTAAGATTCGTACAAAGAAAAGCATAAGCCAGAATGTCCCTATCACCTAAAGAAGTTGACCTTCTTGTTTTGGATAAACAAAAGGCAACTTTCTTCTACTCAGAGGATATGTCAGCACCACTTTTAGCTATCTCCCTGATAGTCATTTCTGCTGATCAGAAACTTCAGAAGCTATCAGACTCAACGGATCAAATGCATTCAATGCTCATCAGAACGGATCCTTTTCCATCCGTTGAAGACTGAAGACTGCCCAAAGAAAAGAGGCTATATATACCTTCATCTTTTGAAAGTGCAAGATCAACAAACGCTGAACAAAAAACTGAACTTGAAAAAAAAGAAGTGAAGCAACACAAAGCAATTCAAAATCCTTCTTGAGATAAAAGAGAAAATCTCAAAGCTTGCAAAGCTAGAAAAGCTACTCTGATTCTAACTTTCATATTACTTTCAAAGCTAGAAAACCTTAGTTTGGTTGAGCCTGAAGAGGCTTGTCTGTAAAAGAATACTTAGAGAACCTGAAGAGGTTGAGAATACTGCCTGAAGAGGTGTTGAATACTTTGTAACAAAAGGTTTTTGTTATAGTGGATAAAGCTCTCAAGTAGAGAGGACTGGACGTAGCTCTTTGGTGAAGAGTGAACCAGGATAACATCTTTGTGTTCCTTTCTCTCCCTTACTCTTATTTTAGTTTATTATCTAATTAACTAACTGGGATTGAATTGCCTTTCATTACGCTGTCTTCCGTCTTAGTCAAAACTAAGTGAGCGTCCAACGTGGTGTTTGGAAGAGCTCTCTTTGCTTTCAATCGTTTTAGTGTCCAATCTTGAGAAAAACATTATCTGCTTACGAAAAGAATTTAAAATTCTCTAAAACACAATTCAACCCCCCTTCTTGTGTTTCAAACAGGTTCCTTCAATTGGTATCAGAGCTCAGCCTCTGGGTTGAGCACTTTGCCTTGTAGAGGAAAAGATCCTACTGCAGATATGTCTGGACCAGGTATGCCAAGCGGGAGTCAACCAGTTATGGAAGGCACTTCCATGACCAGACCGCCGTTCTTCAACGGTACTCACTACCTGTACTGGAAGGAGAGATTCAAAGGTTTCATCCTCAGTACAAACTCAGTTCTCTGGGCTAGAATCACAAATGGTCCTAACGTTTGTCTCAACTCTGACGGGACAGACAAAGCAGAGGACGATTGGACAGATGCTGAACGGGCCAGAATGGAACAAAATCATAAAGCAAGATATGCTTTAATGTGTGCTCTCAGTCCTGACGAATTTCAGAAGATTCACGCATGTGAATCAGCTAAACAAATATGGGACACCTTGTCTAATCTCCATGAAGGGACAACCAAGGTGAAGGACTCTAAAATCATCATGCTGGTTGGCCAGTATGAAATGTTCACCATGGCTGAAGGAGAGTCCATCCTTGACATGATGGGTCGCTTTCAGACGATCATCAACAATCTGAAATCCCTTGGAAAGGTGTACACTACCAAGGAGAATGTCACCAAGATTCTTAGGAGTTTGCCTAAGAAATGGAGACCTCTTGTCACTGCAATCACCCAGGCCAAAGATCTCTCCACTTTGACTCTGGATGATCTTGTCGGGACGCTTCAAGTTCATGAGCAGGAGCTTGATCTTGACAATCCCGGAAAGAAGAACAAGGGGATTGCCCTGAAAGCTCATAGGTCCAATAACTCAAAAGCCTTAAAAGCTGATGAGTCCAGTGATGAAGCTGATCAGTCTGATGATGATGTATCAGACGATGACGAGCTATCCTTCATCTCCAGAAAGATTCAGAATATGTGGAGAAAGAAAAATGGAATGAAGAGAAGGCCATTCCAAAAGAAAAGCTTCAAGGACCATGCTGAACCCAAGGATAAAAGTCAACTGGTCTGTTTTGAATGTAACAAACCAGGACACTTCAAAGCTGATTGTCCTACGCTAAAGGACAAGAAGAAGTTCTTTAAAAAGAAGAAAAAGAACTTCATGGCAACTTGGGAGGACTTGAACTCTTCTGAAGAAGAAGAAGAAGAAACAAATGAAGAGGCTAATCTATGCCTATGGTCCAACAAGCAAGATGAAGACTCTTCGGACGATGAACAATTTGTTGTTCCCGGAGAAAGAAGTCAGGAGTCTAACTCTGGAAGAGGAAGGAATATGAATGTTCCACCCATCTTCAAGGGAACAGACTACACTTATTGGAAATCAATGTTCCAATTATACGTCCAAGCTCAAAATTATGAGCTGTGGGACATCTTCACAAACGGAGATTATCGTCCAACGATTACCCATGAGGACGGTTCAACATCGTCCAAACATGAAACAGACTGGACGTGTGATGACATCAGACGATGTTCTCAGAATGCCTATGCCAATTGGTGTCTTGTCAACGCCCTTGATCGTCCAAGATTGGACATGGTCTCGCAACTCCAAACAGCTAAGGAGAAGCTGGACGCTCTGGAACATCTGTTCAGACCAAGGAACTCGTCTACCTCAAATCTCTGCCTAATGGCCAAAAGCTCTTCGGACGCTGAATCAGAAGATGACGAGGTATCCGTTTCTGACTCTCTTCAAGAAGCATATGATGAACTGCTAAATGATTCTTCTATATTGCATCATCAATACATCGTGCTTAAGAAAAAATTGTCAAAAGTAAATAAGGAGTTGGAAGAGTCCAACAAATTAAATAAGCAGCTTGTTGAAGAGAATAACAAGCTTAAAGCTGAGAATGTCAGTCTAACTGACAAACTCACCTCTGAGTCCAGTGAACCTCATGAGGTAACTAGACTAAAACAAGAGGTATCCGATCTCACCAAAAGCGTAACTAAGCTTGTTGGAGGATCAGAGAAGCTAGACCTGATATTGAGGTACACTAGATCACCTTATGATAAGTCTGGCCTAGGCTATGACTCTGAGAAACAAAATGCGTCTCAGAAAATATCAGGGTCCAACAAAAATCACAAGGCTTTTCATTCCTATGGAAAGCAAAAAGAACATAAATTGCATGCATCCAGAACTTACTGTAAGATTTGTGGAAAGAGTGGTCAAACTTCTTCAAAATGCATTTACAAAAATAAAAACAAAATGCATGGACGAAGACCACCAACTAACCCAAAAGGACCCAAGTCTATCTGGGTACCTAAGAATATGATAATACCTGTTGCAGATCTGCTTAGCAACACGAAAAAGACCCCAGTCCTGGTACTTGGACAGTGGTTGCTCACGTCACATGACGGGAGAAAGGTGTATGTTCCAAGAAATCCATGAGAAGTCTAGTGGATGGGTCACCTTTGGAGGCAACCAGAAGGGTAAGATAGTAGGAATAGGTAAGATTGGTAAGTATCCTCTTCCCTCTATTGATAATGTTCTTCTGGTTGAAGGATTAAAACACAACTTGCTTAGCATAAGTCAATTATGTGACAGTGGGTCTGTTGATTCCTTCAATAAAGGTGAATGTATGGTCAAGAACCCTGATGGGTCCATCTTATTCACTGCCAAAAGGCAAAATAATCTGTACAAGATTAATTTGGGGGAACTCTCAACTCAAAGTGTATCATGCCTAGTGTCTGTCGAAGATGAGCGATGGATCTGGCACAAAAGACTTGGTCATGCTAGTATGAGATTAATCTCTAAACTAAACAAGCATAACCTTGTAAGAGGTTTACCAAAGATTGTGTTTAGATCAGATGCTCTCTGTGACGCTTGTCAAAAAGGAAAACAAGTTAAGAACTCGTTTGAGTCCAAAAACATTGTTAGTACTTCTAGACCACTGGAATTGTTGCATATTGATTTGTTTGGTCCAACAAGGACGGCCTCTGTCAGTGGTAAGAAATATGGACTTGTCATAGTAGATGACTATACTAGATGGACATGGGTTAAGTTCCTTGCTCACAAGGATGAGTCTATCAAGGTCTTTTCTATATTCTGTAAGCGAGTTTAGAATGAAAAAGGCATATTCATCAGCTCGATCAGAAGTGATCGTGGTGGCGAATTTGAAAATGAGCTCTTTCAAAGGTTTTGTGATGAAAGTGGTATTCATCACAATTTCTCTGCTCCTAGAACTCCTCAACAAAACGGTGTTGTTGAGAGGAAGAACCGATCTCTTCAAGAGATGGCTAGGGCAATGCTCAGTGATAATTCTGTCCCTAAGCACTTCTGGGCTGAAGCTGTAAATACTGCCTGCTATATTCAAAACAGAATATACATAAGACCAATCTTGAATAAGACTCCTTATGAATTGTGGAAAGGACGCAAACCCAACATCTCTTATTTCCACCCCTTTGGATGTCAATGTTTTATTTTAAATACTAAGGATCAACTAGGAAAGTTTGATGCCAAAGTAGATAATGGAATATTGTTAGGATTCTCAGAAACGTCTAAAGCTTTTAGAGTCTATAACTCTAGAACGTTGATTGTTGAAGAATCCATTCATGTTAAATTTGATGACAAACAGCCTGATAAGAGATTATCAGAGCTAGATGATTCTTTTGCAGATATGAATCTGAATGATTCAGATGCTCGTCCAACAACCAACAAAGACGAGGCATCAGACGCTACGATGGACGCATCATCGTCTCAGCAAGCTGTAAATACCCCTCGTTCATGGCAATTCAGAACTTATCATCCCGAGGATCAAATCATTGGCAAACCTAATGATAGCGTCCGGACAAGGTCAACTTTCAGAGAGCAAGCTGACTCAGCATTCATCTCTGAGATGGAACCAAAGTCTGTGGACGAAGCCTTATTGGACGAGTGCTGGATCCTCGCTATGCAAGAAGAGTTCAACCAGTTTCAACGTAGTGACGTTTGGACGCTGGTCTCCCTGCCTAAGGATAAGTCTGTAATTGGAACCAAGTGGGTCTATCGCAACAAGCTGGACGAGGATGGCAAGGTGGTAAGGAATAAAGCAAGGCTAGTTGCCCAAGGCTACTCACAAGAGGAAGGTATTGACTATACTGAAACCTTTGCTCCAGTAGCTAGATTAGAAGCTATACGCATCTTACTTTCATATGCTGCACATCATAACATCATGCTTTACCAAATGGATGTAAAAAGTGCTTTTCTAAATGGTGTAATAAATGAAGAAGTATATGTTCTCCAACCACCCGGTTTTGAAGATCAGAACCGTCTTGAGCATGTATATAAGCTTAAGAAAGCTTTATATGGACTCAAGCAAGCTCCTAGAGCTTGGTATGAGAGACTCAGCTCTTTCCTAATGGAGAATGGCTTCTCGAGAGGAAAAGTGGACACAACTCTTTTTAGAAAAGTAAATAAAAAGGAATTTATTGTTGCTCAAATTTACGTTGATGATATAATATTTGGTGCAACTGATGAATCTCTTTGCCAAGATTTTTCTAAATTAATGCAAAGGGAGTTTGAAATGAGCATGATGGGAGAACTAAAATTCTTCCTCGGACTTCAAGTAAAGCAAACTTCAGACGGAGTGTACATTCATCAGACGAAGTACACAAAGGAGCTTCTAAAACGCTTCAAGTTGGACGATTGCAAACCTATGAATACACCAATGCATCCAACGTCCGTGCTAAACAAAGATGATAAAGATAAAAAGGTAGACCAAAAGGTATATAGAGGTATGATCGGCTCCCTCTTATATCTAACTGCGTCCAGACCTGATATCATGTTTAGCGTTTGCTTATGTGCTCGTTTTCAATCTGATCCAAGAGAGTCTCATCTCTCAGCAGTAAAAAGAATCTTTAGATACTTAAAAGGTTCTACTAATCTGGGTCTTTTGTATAAGAAAATTGATGAATACAGATTAGTTGGATTCTGTGATGCTGACTATGCTGGAGACAGAATAGAAAGGAAAAGCACAAGTGGAGGGTGTCACTTCATTGGTGCTAATCTCGTCTCATGGTCAAGCAAAAGGCAAAGCACAATTGCTCTATCAACTGCTGAAGCTGAGTACATTGCTGCAGCCAGCTGCTGCTCACAACTGCTTTGGATCAAACATCAGTTGGAAGACTACAACGTGTTTGTAAGCAACATCCCTATAATGTGTGATAACACTGCTGCTATTAATTTATCAAAGAACCCCATACTGCATTCTAGAGCAAAGCATATAGAAATAAAACATCATTTTATTAGGGACTATGTGCAAAAAGGAACACTAGATATTCAATTTGTTGATACTGACCATCAATGGGCAGATATCTTCACTAAACCTTTAGCCGTAGATAGGTTTTTATTTATAAGAAAATATCTGAACATGCATTTCATTGATTAACTGAGAGTCCAATGCATGCGTCCAATATTTGCATTACGTCCAATATATGCTCGTCCAATGTATCTTCTGAATGATCGTCTAATGCATTAATGAAACTCAATCTTTGTCGAATGAAATATTATCCTTCATTCCCTTAACTGAGTCAGTTCTTTATCTTTTTTATTTGCCAAAAATGCTTTTTACGGTTTCAAAGTCTGAACGTGTGTCAGACATTTAATGCACGTCGTTTCGCTCTCTCTCTCTTTGAAAATACGAAAGGCTTTCGCTCTCTCTTCTTCTTCCTTTTAAAACCTAAGTTTTGCTCTTTGATAAAAATCAAACCTTTACAAAAAGCTTTAACCTTTCTTCTTGCTTCTTCGAAAAGGAAAACCCTTTCTAAAAAAAAAAAAAAAAACTCTTCTCTTTCAACATCCTCTCTGAAACCATGGCAACCTCTTCTGCTGCTGGCTCAAAAGGTAAAGGAAAAACCTTCAATGCTCAGAATGTTGATGTTATGGTCGAATACAAGTTTAACCTACAATTCCTAGCTGATAATGGAATTGACATCTTTTCCAACATCCATGCCGCTGGATGGTCAAGCTACTTTGAAGGTTCTCCAGTAATCTACCCTGCTCTTGTTAGGGAGTTCTGGACAAACCCCATTGTCTCTGCAAGAGAGATTCGCAACAAGGTGCTTGATACTGAAGTCATAGTATCTGAAGCAACAATCTCTAATGCAACTGGGTGTGCTCAATCAGGCATAACTGTTGAAGATAACTGGGAAGAAGAGATTGGTGATGCTTCCACCATCAGAGATTGTTTGTTGAAAAACTCTGGTGACAAGCTCATAGCCTCAAAGATGACTGACAAGGCTAGGGTTCTTCACCAAATCTTGAACAAGGCTATCCTTCATAAAGTTGGGTCAAAGGATAATGTTTCAAAGGCTCATCAGTTTTGCCTAGTTCATCTGATTCTTGAAAGGCAAATAAACCTTCCCCACCTCCTCTTTTCCTTCTTCAAATACGCCATTGAAGGCTCTGGGAAGAACACTGCACTCATCTATGGCGCCTTTCTCTCCAAAATATTTGAGAAGCACATGGTCTACGACGACCTCAAGAACTTGGCTCCAGAAAGAAAGTTCAAATACTATGGAGTTCATGGGATTGAACGGGTGCATCAGCCTGAGTTTAGCAGGCAAAGTTTGGTAATGATGCAGTTGGACTGCTTTAAAAAGTCCAAACTTGAAGGCCAACAAAAAGGAGCTCAGACGCAAGGCTCAGAAGAAGAAGCGTCTGAACAATGTGTCTCTGCTGGACGCTCTGCTGAACGAGCTCGTCCAATGGCTAAGACTTCTTCGTCTCGTCCAAAGCCAATCGTCCAACCTTCAAGAAAAAGGAAGCTGGTTCTAGCTCCCATAGACGAAGATGAAGAGGACAATCTACCCATCTCCAGGGTAGTGAAAGGACCAAGATTGGAAACCGCACCTGCTGCACCTCTCTCTACAAGGGCAAGGTCATCTCGAAGAAAGACGAAAGGTAATACTGAACCTATCTCCAGTTCAGTTATTATTTCTCCTATCGTCCAATCATCCGAGATGGAAGACTTAACCTTTGAACCTTCCCTACCTCCCTCACCCACTAACCTACCACAAACCCAAACTCTAGCCTCACCAAATGAACCCGAGGATTGGTTCACACCCTGGGGAGATCATCCCTTCCAACCCTATGGTGCCCCCTACCCTAGACGGATCTTTCCCTTAAGCAAATATAGACGCCTCCCTGGAGTAGACTACAACAACAAATGCTCAATTTGGGCTGATGTTAAACGCAAATTTCCTGTTCTATTCCTTAAACGCTCACCCCCCACTACTGAACCTCACCCCAAAAGCCCCTTTCCATTACCCGAATATGATTTTGAACAACCCTCCACATCATCCTCCTCACCTCCAAAACTTGCCTACCAACCCATCCCATACACTTCAACTCAACCTCTGCCCTCTGAAACTTACAATGCCCATGGACCATTGGTTACCTACCTTGAGAAGAAGACTTTTCCTCCAAGGAAAATCTTTCCCAACCTCATCAAGGACAAGGCATTCAAATGGTGCCATTACAATATAAAGAGGCATGTTGTTCTTCGCCATGAAGACAAGAGAGGTTGCAAGACGGAGTATGAAAGAAGGGCAAGGACGTATGGCTTAAGTAACTTCATCCTTGATCCCGACCTTTCTTTCATTCCAAGCTATCCATCATCTTGGAAGGAGTACTCTGATGTCCGAGACTTTCTTCCTTACTATGCTGTGCGGAAGGAGTGTGATATGCCTCGAGAAGCTAAGATCCATCACAACCTTCCTAAGAGATTTTGGTCAAAGTCTTCTCGCACTAGCGTAGGAGTTGTTCCTCCTCGAGCTTGCCCAAGGCTCCCTATCCTAGATCCCAACAAGGATAAGGACCTTCGCAAAAAGCTTGAGTCATGGACGCTGCCCTACCAACATGCTTTTGATCCCCTCTTTTGGACAAAACATCGAGATGACTCTGGGGCTCTCGAAAGTATATGGAAGAAAGATCCTCGCTTCAGATTTGACCCAGATGCTCGGATATATTGGGAAAATCACATCTGGAGATGCTCCCAAGAAGCGTCATCATCTGGTTTATCAGTTGAGGAGAAAGCTGAGATTCGAGTCTACCCGAGACAATACCGAATCCGTGAAGCAACCTTCAAGATCGTAGACGATATCTTTGGGATACCCCTTTATCCTAGAGATGTTCTGCCTATGCCTCCTATCAGATGGTGTGAAAACAAGTTTGATGATGCTGATATCATACTTGAGGTGCTGCGTCCACCCGAGCCTATTGTTGTTCCTCTTGCTCCTCCTACTCTTCCTCCTCAGCCGGCCATTCCTGAAGAGACTGGGGACACCGAAACTATCTATGTGGAACCCTCCTCTGAAACTCATGGTAACGAAGTAGAACAAGTTGAAGACTCTGCTCAGTCCAAGTCTCAACCGGTCCCTCTCTCAATGGTCCATCCTGATGCTCCATCTCCTTCTCAGGCTCTGAGTGTAGTTCCTGATCAAAGAGGTGTGGACGCAACCCGGGCCACTGCTGAGAGCTCTGCCTCAGTTATCCCTCCTGAGTTTCAAGAGTTCGTCCAACGGACTATAGAAGCTAACAATGCGGTGCTCCTTCAGCAGATTGCGGCCATGTTCAAAGATTTCATTCCCAAACCTCCTCCCTCTTCTTAAATTTTTTTTTTTTTTTTTTTTTTGCCTTCTTTGTTTTTTTAACAACAACTGACTATGATGTGTTTCTCACTCTTTTGTCTGATGACAAAAAGGGGGAGAAGATGGATTTTGATTGATTATTGTCTGATTGATTATTTTCAATAATTGATTATTATTGATTGCTTATTTAAAGTCAAATGTGTTTATTGAATCCTTAAATTTGTTGATTGAATCTTTAAATGATACATGTGCTCATATTTGTTGAATGATGCTTTAAATGATTAAATGCTTTAAATGATTAGAATGTTTGTCTTAGGGGGAGCCCTTCAGCTCTCTAGGACTCTTTGTTCAAATCAAAATTAGCATGTTTTGTCATCATCAAAAAGGGGGAGATTGTTGGAACCAAAGTGGTCATGGTCCAGATAATCTCTTAAGTTTTGATGTTAACAAAGAGCTAATTTAAGATGAACAAAGATTGGTTATGGACTAACGTGTTATATTAAGTGTGCAGGACAAATCTAAATTGAGTCCAAAGACTTTGTCTCGTCCAATATAGTCCAAAGACGTTATCTCGTCCAACATAGTCCAAAGACTCTATCTCGTCCAACACCTATTCCTGGTTTACGACTGGACGATAGTTTATAGAACCATTGAGTCCAAAGACTCTTTTGGTTACCTTCTGTAATAGCTAGTCCAATAAGTGTCTTTTAAATTTCAAGCGCGAATATCTTTGTAAAAGCATTTGAAATTATTATTCCATGTAAAAGGCTTATACTAGTGGGACAAAACATTCTCTGTAAGATTCGTACAAAGAAAAGCATAAGCCAGAATGTCCCTATCACCTAAAGAAGTTGACCTTCTTGTTTTGGATAAACAAAAGGCAACTTTCTTCTACTCAGAGGATATGTCAGCACCACTTTTAGCTATCTCCCTGATAGTCCTTTCTGCTGATCAGAAACTTCAGAAGCTATCAGACTCAACGGATCAAATGCATTCAATGCTCATCAGAACGGATCCTTTTCCATCCGTTGAAGACTGAAGACTGCCCAAAGAAAAGAGGCTATATATACCTTCATCTTTTGAAAGTGCAAGATCAACAAACGCTGAACAAAAAACTGAACTTGAAAAAAAAGAAGTGAAGCAACACAAAGCAATTCAAAATCCTTCTTGAGATAAAAGAGAAAATCTCAAAGCTTGCAAAGCTAGAAAAGCTACTCTGATTCTAACTTTCATATTACTCTCTGTGTAGAGTTGTTTTCAAGAGTCTAAGCTTTAGTTTCGAATTCTCACATTTAGTGAGTTAGTAGAACAACCTTTTTTCAAAACCTTAGTTTGGTTGAGCCTGAAGAGGCTTGTCTGTAAAAGAATACTTAGAGAACCTGAAGAGGTTGAGAATACTGCCTGAAGAGGTGTTGAATACTTTGTAACAAAAGGTTTTTGTTATAGTGGATAAAGCTCTCAAGTAGAGAGGACTGGACGTAGCTCTTTGGTGAAGAGTGAACCAGGATAACATCTTTGTGTTCCTTTCTCTCCCTTACTCTTATTTTAGTTTATTATCTAATTAACTAACTGGGATTGAATTGCCTTTCATTACGCTGTCTTCCGTCTTAGTCAAAACTAAGTGAGCGTCCAACGTGGTGTTTGGAAGAGCTCTCTTTGCTTTCAATCGTTTTAGCGTCCAATCTTGAGAAAAACATTATCTGCTTACGAAAAGAATTTAAAATTCTCTAAAACACAATTCAACCCCCCTTCTTGTGTTTCAAACAGGTTCCTTCAGATACTTGTTCTTAATGGTGAATTTGTTGAACTAATGATAATCCACACATAAGCAAGATGTTTCGCCTTTCTTTCTCACCAACAGCACAAGCGTTCCCTAGGGCGACACACTGGGTCTAACGAACTGTTTTCCCATTAAGTCCACCAACTGTTCCTTCAGGGTTTCTAAGATGTCCCGAAATGGCGGTAAACCTGGTACGTCTTCAGGAAAGACTTCCGGAAACTCGTTAGTAACATGTATTCGTTGAGCTCCTCCTCTCAAAGAAGCGTTTTCTTGGTTGGCAGTCAAAAAATCCAGAATTATCAGAATCATGAAAAACTAAGGTTTTGTTGGCACCGTCTAATAGGATATGATTACAAGATAACCAATCCATCCCTATGATCACATCCATTTGCGAAAGAGGCAAATAGATTAAATCAATCAAAAATGTTCTACCTTCTACAAAAACAGAACAGTTCAAACAAACTTTCGCAGTTATAACAGGCTTTGCAGGAAGTGCAAAAATTACCAAATCTAAGGGTAAGGAAAGATACAGAAAAGGTTTTACTTTCCACGACGATCTGACCGTGAATCAAATCTTACTTTTGAGAAGTCTTAGCATCATCCCCAGTATAAACTCTACTCATTGCCTTAGGCTTCGCTGCTTGCACATCGTTGACAGAATGTCTAGCTTTTGATTGCACACAATCGCGGGAATTATGCCCTGGCTTCCCACACTTGAAGCATACGATCCCCTTGATAAAGCATCCTCTGGTGACATGATTGTTCTTGCCACACTTCATGCACTTCTTTGGGGCGTTTCCAGATTGACTACTACCCCCACAGCTTCCCCCTCCAGAACGTGGTTGTTGACCTTGCTGTTTTGAAGACTTCAGTAGGGACCGAAAATGATCAGCATATTCCTTGACAGACATTCCTCCTTGACGTAGCTGCAGGAGCTCCATGTCTTTCAACTCGTCTTGCACTCGTCGGAAAATACTCGTTCTAAAGAACTCTGCGAGTGACAACTTACTAGCTTGAAGAAGGAATTTCACTCAGATCGGGATTGGTTCAGATCTCGACTTCTCCAGGAAACCTGTAGGTATTTATCATATCTTTCTAACAAAACCAAGATCACTTCATTTCGACGAGCGTACCTCAAAATACGACTTTTCGGAGGCTTGATTATTGGCAGCAGGCGCTTGACTTCAATCTTCAGTGTTTTTGTTTTTGCAGCATTTGTACTTTTGTTTTTATTCACGCTTGTCTTCTCTTTCTTCTATTACAATTGCTGAAGCTTTTGTGTTCTTCTATTACAGGACTTGATGCTACAGGACTTTATAGAAAATGGTACCTCATTTTCGGGTCAAGCTTGGACTTTCAATATCTTAATACTTCATTCAAAATTATTTCTCTGGCCTTCATAATGTTTGTATTATGAATAGACGCTCGATTAGTGTAACACCCCGATTTTCTTAATCTTATATTTAACTAATATTTAAGTAATTGTATTTTATTATAGGAAACGGCTATCTCAATTAGCTTCACCGGACGCTTCTTAAATTAGCTAAGGCGCTTGGTTATCCACTGGGCACATTCACAATGCTATTTAACTCGTAACATTCTTGGCAGTTAGCGCATTATGCTTATTTGACCCTCTTAATGCAGGAATTAGGATTCGATGTCTTCATGAAACATGTAGATATGGATATTAGCTTTAATGAGACACTGGTTTCATCTAATTCGAACACTGACAGCTCAATATATGGTCATCAGACGCTACAAAGGTATGACTATCTGGAACAACATCACGTCACCAACTTACGGATGCAATTTGACAAAGATATAGATCGATTTCGCTCCTGACCTCTTCATGAGAGTTGTGGATATTTCACTAAGCCTTCCAACGATACCAAGATCCATGCTTTTGAACAACTAAAGCTCCAGAAATTGTCAGCAGACGCTTGCATGTTCTGACTGTCATGAACAGTATCACATCTCAAGTTTGAAGATGGAATTTCAGTCAGATCGGTATTGGTTCAGATCTTGACTTCTCCAGGAAACATGTAGGTATTTATCTTATCTTTCTAACCAAACCAAGATTACTTCATTTTGACGAGCGTACCTCAAAATACGACGTCTCGGATCCTTGATTATCGGCAGCAGGAGCTTGACTTCAATCTTCAAGGTTTTTGCTTTTGCAGCATTTGACCTTTTGTTTTTGTTCACGCTTGCCTTCTCTTTATTCCATTCGAATTGCTTAAGCTTTTGTCTTCTTCTATTACAGTACTTCACGCTTCGGGACTTTATAGAAAATGATACCTTATATTCTAGTCAAGCTTGGACTTTGAATATGTTAATACTTCATTCAAAATTACTTCTCCAGACTTCATAATGTTTTATAATCTGAATAGACGCTTGATTAGCTTCACTGGATGCTTCTTAAATTAGCTAAGGTGCGTGGTTATCCACTGGGCACATTCACAAGGCTGTCAAACTAGTAGCATTCTGACCAGTTAGCGTATGATGCGTCTTTGATCCTCTTAATGGCCGAATTGGGATTCGATGTCTGAATGAAATTTGTAGATGTGGATATTAAATTTAAAGAGACACTAGTTTCACCCAATTCAGACACCTATATCTCGATATATGGCCATCAGACACTACAAAGGTATGACTGTCAGGAACAACATCACGTCACCTACTTACGGATGCAATTTGAGAAAGATAGAGATCGATTTCGCATTTGACCTCTTCATGAGAGTTGCGGGTATTTCTATAAGCCTTCCAACGATACCAAGATCGATGATTTTGAATACCTAAAGCTCTAGAAATTGTTAGCAGATGCTTGCATGATCTGATTGTCACGAACAGTACCACATCTCAAGCTTGAAGAAGCAATTTCACTCAGATCGGGATTGGTTCAGATCTCGACTTCTTCAGGAAATCTGTAGGTATTTATCTTATTTTTCTAACAAAACCAATATCACTTAATTTCGACAAGCGTAACTCGTAATACGACGTTTCAAACGCTTGATTATCGGCTGCAGGCGATTGACTTCAATCTTCAACGTTTTTGCTTTTCCAGCATTTGTACTTTTGTTTTTATTCACGCTTGTCTCCTCTTTATTCTATTACAATTTCTGAAGCTTTTATCTTCTTCGGTTACAGTATTTCATGCTTCGGGACTTTATAGAAATGGGTACCTTATTTTCTGGTCAAGCTTGGACAATCAATATCTTAATACTTCATTCAAAATTACTTCTCCAGCCTTCATAATGTTTGTATTCTGAATAGATGCTTGATTAGATTCACCGGACACTTCTTAAATGAGCTAAGGCGCTTGGTTATCCACTGGGCATATTCACATGGCTGTTTGACTCGAAGCATTCTTAGCAGTTAGCGTATTATGCTTCTTTGACCCCATTAATGAATGAATTAGGATTCGATATCTGCATGAAACTTGTAGATATGGATATTAGCTTTAATGAGAGATTGGTTTCATCCAATTCGGACACCTACTACTTAATATATGGCCATCAGACGCTAAAATGGTATGACTGTCCGGAACAACATCACGTCACCAACTTACGGATGCAATTTGACAAAGATAGAGATCGATTATGCTCTTGACCTCTTCATTAGAGTTGCATATATTTCTCTAAGCCTTCCAACGATACAAAGATCGATGCTTTTAAATAACTAAAGCTCTAGAAATTGTCAGCAGAGGCTTGCATGTTCTGATTGTCACGAACAGTACCACATCTCAAGCTTGAGGAAGGAATTTCACTCAAATCGGGATTGGTTCAGATCTCGACTTCTTCATGAAATCTGTAGGTATTTATCTTATCTTTCTAACAAAACCAATATCACTTAATTTCGACGAGCGTACCTCGAAATACGACGTTTCGGAGGCTTGATTATTGGCAGCAGGCGCTTGACTTCAATATTCAGTGTTTTTGATTTTGCAGCATTTGTACTTTTGTTTTTATTCACGTTTGTTTTCTCTTTCTTCTATTACAATTGCTGAAGCTTTTGAGTTCTTCTATTACAGTACTTGATGCTTCAGGACTTTATAGAAAATGATACCTCATTTTCTGCTCAAGCTTGGACTTTGAATATCTTAATACTTCATTCAAAATTACTTCTCCAGCCTTCATAATGTTTGTATTCTGAATAGACGCTTGATTAGCTTCACCGGACGCTACTTAAATTAGCTAAGGCGCTTGGTTATCCACTTGGCACATTCACAAGGCTGTTTAACTCAAAGCATTCTTAGCAGTTAGCGTATTATTCTTATTTGACCCTCTTAATGTAGGAATTAGGATTTGATGTCTTCATGAAACGCGTAGATATGAATATTAGCTTTAATGAGACACTGGTTTCATCCAATTCGGACACCTACAGCTCAATATACGGTCATCAGACTCTACAAAGGTATGACTGTCAGCAACAGCATCTCGTCACCAACTTACGGATGCAATTTGACAAAGATCGAGATCGATTTCGCTCTTAACCTCTTCATGAGAGTTGAGGATATTTCTATAAGACTTCCAACGATACCAAGATCGATGCTTTTGAACACCTAAAGCTCCAGAAATTGTCAGAAGACGCTTGCATGTTCTGATTGTCATGAACAGTATCACATCTCAAGCTTGAAGAAGGAATTTCACTCAGATCGGGATTAGTTCAGATCTTGACTTCTCAAGGAAACACGTAGGTATTTATCTTATCTTTCTAATAAAACCAATATCAGTTCATTTCGACGAGCGTACCTCAAAATACGACGTTTCGGAACCTTGATTATCGGCAGCTGGAGCTTGACTTCAATCTTCAGTGTTTTTGCCTTTGAAGCATTTGTACTTTTGTTTTTATTCACGCTTGTCTTCTCTTTCTTCTGTTACAATTGCTGAAGCTTTTGTGTTCTTCTATTACAGTACTTGATGCTTTAGGACTTTATAGAAAATGATACCTCATTTTCTGGTCAAGCTTGGACTTTGAATATCTTAATACTTCATTCAAAATTACTTCTCCAGCCTTCATAATGTTTGTATTCTGAATAGACGCTTGATTAGCTTCACCGGATGCTTCTTAAATTAGCTAAGGCGCTTGGTTATCCACTTGGCGCATTCACAAGGCTGTTTAACTCATAACATTCTTAGCAGTTAGCGTATTATGCTTATTTGACCCTCTTAATGTAGGAATTAGGATTCGATGTCTTCGTGAAACGCGTAGATATGGATATTAGCTTTAATGAGACACTGGTTTCATCCAATTCGGACACCTACAGCTCAATATATGTTCATCAGAACAAAGGTATGACTGTTAGGAACAACATCACGTTACCAACTTATGGATGCGATTTGACAAAGATAGAGATCGATTTTGTAACGCGCCAATTTTATCGTTTTCTAATTTTCCTAATTTTCCAGTATCTTAACCTTTGTAGTTTATTGAAGGGTTTAGAGAGCGAAATAAAATATTTCGAGAAGATAGGAATGTTCTATACAATCATAGGAAGCCATTGTTAAGTTTCGGGAAAAGCTCAAACGGAGCCCGGTCTGTGTTTTTCACGGATAGTAGCCTTTTTCTACTATCGAAACCTAATTTGGACTCGTGAACGAGACAGTAAGTCTCGGGATTTTATTCTCTACATCTTCGTTGAAATCCGTCCTGACGTCCGAAAAATAATAATAATATATTATATTCGATCTTATGATCGAACCAGGAGGCGTTTGGAGTCGTAAAGGGATTCAACAAGACCCGACAACGGATAAGCTCGATACCACATCATCCCAAGACACTTGGGAGAGTATGCCAGAGTCGTCATGACGATCGGGAAAATCTAGATGCAAAATGACCAAAATGCCCCTAACCTTAGTCTTTTGCACTTTTACCATTTTACCCTTTTGGCAAATGACCATTTTGCCCTTAAGTGACTTGTTTTAAGGCTGAACTCAGCCCCATCCAGCCCCTCATTCACGCACACAGCCCTTTCAAAACACACTCCATCTTCAACCTTGAGAAGCTCCATTGTTGTTCTTGAGAAAAGCTTGGTTTCTTGTTGGAATCACTTGATTCCTTGAGCCAACTTCCTTCATTTTAAGGTAAGATCACTTCTATGATCTCTTAGCTTCTTGAATATCTCTTTATTTCAAGATCAAGATCCATTTTCATGAAAAGAATTTCTTAGATCCAAAACTTTGAAAATCCATAGGAAATTGTAGAAAAATCCTTTTGAGGTAAGACCAATTTCTTTGAACTCACCTCATCATTCTCTACCTAAACCCAAGAGCTTATGATTCAACTCTCATCATAGCTCAAAAATCACAAAATGCCCGAACCCTATATGAAGATGATGAATAGTGTTTTTCATCAAATTTTGATTTCAAACACTTGATTTCATCCTTAGCTTTCCTACTGCCTTTGAATCCATGAAATGGAAAACCAAAATCAATTCCTAGCTTTTTTACCCTAGGGTGGCCAAAACCCTCTTTGTGAGAATTGTTGAGTTTGGTTTGATTGTTGTTTAATGTTTGATTGTTTGGTTGTTTGTAGTTGGTGACAACTATCAGGAGGTTCACAAACTGATCAACCGACTTTGATCAGGGAATCTGCTCTTCAACAAGTATGGGGGGTGAACCTCATCACACCAAGATGGTGGTGGTGAAGATGGTTGTTTACTTTATATGTGGGTGAAACCCTTTAGTTTGGATTCACTTTTAATTATTAAGTTTTGTTAAGTTCTCTTGAAGAACAAGATAGTCATGATGAGTTTATGCTTTAGTATGTTGTAGTGTGTTTTAGCATATGTTGATGATGAGATGATTGAATGAAAATCATTTTCATGTATGTTGAAAAACCTACTTTGATCACTAGATCAAGTATGGACTTTTGTGCTTGATTATGATGCCATGATGTATGATGGACTTCTATGTTTGATTATGATGTAGTAATGTGTATTATGGTTTATCATAATTGTGTAAGCATTTTGAGCTACATTTGCTTTGTTGGTGAAGCAAAGTCTCCATTTTTCATTGGAAAAGGCTTGTGGCCTTAGTAAGAGGAAATATAAGAACATGTGTTGTTCTTGATCTAGCAAGGTTTTGAAGTAAGAAAAACATGATTTCATAACCTATGTTTTCAAAGAGAAACAAAAGTGATTTTGATCCAAAGATCAAATGAAGTTTTAACCTTTTAAGTGTGTCACCAAAGTGGAAAATGTCTTTTCTTTAGCCATAGGTTTGTTAATCAAACTAAGTGTTTCAAAAGAGAGTTAATGAAGAAGTTAAGGAAAAGTGAAAACAGGGCACTCGCCCAGCGAACCTTGCCTCGCCCCACGAGACAGAGGGAAAACAAGGCATTCGCCCGGCTAACCTTGCCTCGCCTCGCGAGACAGTGGGCTAGCCTGAGCAGCAAAGATGCAGCTTCTCGGCCTCGTGTAGCGAAGTATTTCTGGCCCTGCGAACCGCCTAAGCAGTGAAGAATTACAGCTCTCTGCCTCGTGACGCGAGACAACTATCGCCTCGCGATGCAGAAGGTCGGTTTGAAATACAGTTCTTTGCCTCGCAAAGCGAGACAATATTCGCCTCGCGATACAGAGGATTTGTATAAGGAGCAAATACAGCTCTCAGCCTCGTGACACGAAACTTCCGTTCGCCCCGCGAGAAAGGAATTTCAAATGAGGTATCACTGCCTTAATTTAGCTAAGCGAATGTACTCTCTTGCTAAGCAGATTTCACCTTTTAGAAAATGCTAGAAATGAAGTAATTAGTTCAAATGTTGTTTCAAATCAAATGAGTTTTCAATTGGAAAAGTTGTTTGGTTTACAAAAGGAGTTTTCTAACTCAATCGTAAAGTTTTGCGCTTGAAAAACCTAAGTTAAGTAATTAACTTAGAGTTGAAGACAAGGGTTAATTAAGTATGGTATGTGGTGGAACAAGACCATGTAGTATACCATTGATGACTTAGTACATCAATGACTTCATAAGACTTAAGTGAAATCAACACTTGTTTCCCTAATTGAAAATCAAGGAATTAATATCTTAGAAAGGCTTAAAGACTTATCTAAGAGGATTCTCAATCCTTATTCATAATGCTTAGGACTTGAGACATAATTCATAAGACGTAAACACAAACATGAAACGTTTTGGTTTTTGAAACAGTAGTTCGATGACGGACCGATGATTCGGATCTAGGTTAATCGTTCAATTGTTTCCATCTTGTGATAACTGGAATGAGAGAGATCATGTGTAACGCCCCGATTTTCACGTTTTCTAATTCTTCAGTATTTTAATGTCTTTATTTTATTCGAGGTCTTAGGAATGGAAATAAAATATTCCGAGACCATAGTCATGCTCGACGATATCGTAGGAAGCTACGATTAAGTTTTGAGTCGAAAACTCAAACGGAGTCCGGTCTGCGTTTTTACACTGACAGTATGATTTTACTGCTCAGAAGACCTCAGATAGACCCGTGAACGAGACAGTAAGTCTTAGAATTTGATTCTCTACGTTTTGGTTAAATTTCGTAAAAATTTCAGAAAAATCATTTCCTGACCTTCGTTCGGTCGGAATTCTCAATCGGGTGACGAACGGAGCCACATATGGACTTACCGAGACTTGCCAACAGATAATCTTGATATCACAACATCCCAGGACACTTGGGAGAGTATGCCAGAGTCGTCATGATGATCGAGAAAATCTAGACGCAAAATGACCAAAATGCCCCTAACCTTAGTCTTTTGCACTTTTACCATTTTACCCTTTTGGCAAATGACCGTTTTGCCCTTAAGTGCCTTGTTTTAAAGGCTGAACTCAGCCCATCCAGCCCCTCATTCACGAAATTTCTGGCCAAAGAAGAACACCATTGTTGTTCTTGAAGAGAAACTCCTTTTTTCTTCTTGAAAAGCTTGAATCACTTGTTGGATTCACTTGATTCCTTGAGCAATCTTCCTTCATTTTAAGGTAAGATCACTTCTATGATCTCTTAGCTTCTTGAATATCTCTTTATTTCAAGATCAAGGTCCATTTTCATGAAAATTATTTCTTAGATCCAAAAGTTTGAAAATCCATAGGAAATTGTAGAAAAATCATTTTGATGTGAGACCAATTTCTTTGAACTCACATCATCATTCTCTACCTAAACCCAAGAGCTTATGATTCAACTCTCATCATAGCTCAAAAAGCACATTAGGGCCAAACCCTTCTTGATGATGATGAATAGTGTTTTCATCAATTTTTGATTTTTAACACTTGATTTCATCCTTAGCTTTCCTAATGCCTTTGAATCCATGAATGGAAAACCAAGATCAATTCCTAGCTTTATTCTCTTTAGGGTGGCCGAAACCCTCTTTGTGAGAATTGTTGAGTTTGGTTTGATTGTTGTTTAATGTTTGATTGTTTGGTTGTTTGTAGTTGGTGTTAATTATCAGAAGGTTCACAAACCGATCAACCGACTTTGATCCGGGAATCTGCTCTTCAACAGGTATGGGGAGAAGAACCTCATCACACCAAGATGGTGGTGGTGAAGATGGTTGTTTACTTTATGTGTGGGTGAAACCCTTTAGTTTGGGTTCACTTTTAGTTGTTATGTTTTGTTAAGTTCTCATGGAGAACAAGAATGTCATGATGAGTTTATGCTTTGGTATGTTGTGTTGTGTTTTAGCATATGTTGATGATGAGATGATTGAATGAAAAACCATTTTCATGTATGTTGGAAAACCTACTTTGATCATTAGATCAAGTATGGACTTTTTATTGTTGATTATGAGACCATAATGTGTGATGGACTTGGATGTTTGATTATGATGTAGTAATGTGTATTATGGTTATCATGATTGTGTAAGTGTTGTGAGCCATACTTTGATTGGTTGATGAAGTAAAACCTCACATTGATTCCTAGTTGGCTATTAGCCATGACCTTGAGGAAGGGAAGGATATGAATAGTTCTTGGACAAGTCAAGTTTTGATGTAAAGAAAGTGTTTTCAATAACTTGTGTTTTTTAAGAAAAACCCTAAGTGACTTTGAATGGGATTAAATCTCAAAGTGGTTTCACCAAAGTGAAACATGTTTTATACCTTATCCTTAGTTCATCTAGCTAATCAAGTGACTCAAAATGAGAAAAGAAGTGTTTTCATGAAGAGAATCAAAATGGTTCCATAAGGTTGATGTCTTGTTTTAAGGCAACTTTTCGCTAAGCGAATTTACTTTCGCTACGCGAAAAACAGGGAGAGTCTTAGTTGGGCATCACTGCCTCACTTTCGCTAAGCGAATTCATATTCGCTAAGCGAACCCAGCAAATTTCGCTACGCGAATTACATCTCGCTGAGCAATCCAGAGAAGTCTCTAATAGAGGTGTAACCGTCTGAACTTGCGCTAAGCGAATTCATATTCGCTAAGCGAATCCAATATATTTCGCTACGCGATTTGTGTCTCGCCGAGCGAACCAGAGGAGTTCCAAAGGAGGCATTACTGCCTCATTTTCGCTAAGCGAATGGAATTCCGCTAAGCGAATTTTATGTTTCAGAAAATGCTAGAAATGAAGTAAGTAGTTCAAATGTTGTTTCAAATCAAATGAGTTTTCAATTGTAAAAGTTGTTTGGTTTACAAAAGGAGTTTTCTAACTCAATCGTAAGAGTTTTATACGTGAAAAACCTAAGTTAAGTAATTAACTTAGAGTTAAAAAACAAGGGTTAATTAAGTATGGTATGTGGTGGAACAAGACCATGTGCTATACCATTGGTGACTTAGTACATCAATGAGTTCATAAGACTTAAGTGAAATCAACACTTGTTTCCGTAATTGAAAAACAAGGGATTAATATCTTAGAAAGGCTCAAAGACTTATCTAAGAGGATTCTCAATCCTTACTCATAATGCTTAGGACTTGAGACATAATTCATAAGACGTAAACACAAACACGAAACGTTTTGGTTTTCGAAACAGTAGTTCGATGACGGACCGATGATTCGGATCCAGGTTAATCGTTCAATTGTTTCTGTCTTGTGATAACTGGAATGAGAGAGATCCTGAGGCTGTGCAGGTATGGGACTGTACAGTGGAAGGAATCCTGAGGCTATGCAGGTATGGGACTGTATAGTTAAGGGAAGGCATATAAGAATTGATTGGTACTACCCATACCAACAAGATTTATCTTCTTTTCGGGAACTTAGAACATAAGTACTTTATAGTTAAGCGTGCTTGACTTAGAGTAATTATGGGATGGGTGACCTTCTGGGAAGTTTCCTAGAAAGCGTGTGAGTGAGGACAAAACACGCTGAAAAGACTTGTGTTGGTTTGTGGGGACAATCGGCGATTCTGAAAGCAGTCTGGATCATTCCAAAGGAATCACGAGATATTATCCGATGGATAATTGTTTTATCCGATGGATAAATGTTTTATAAAACAAAGATGTGTGTAGTTCCTAAGGAAGAGAACCTTAGTGAACCTTGAGGTCTATCTAATGGATAGACATTGCTTTATCGCATCTGCTTTGTGTAAGCATTGGCATTTCATGTGCATAGTTTTAAGGCCTTGAGCCTAGGAGTTGAGCTTACACCTTGATGCGGGTGCGAATCTTACGGTGACGATCTTCAATGGTCTTTTTGGAGGTATCAGGGTTGGAAGGGCTGACATGTGACCAATTGGTGATTCTTCTGTGTCGTGGCGAATCCGTGCAATACACTGATATCCTCTACTAGATGCCGTACTTTTCATGTTTGGTCGAGAGTGTTACCGTAAAGCCAGATACGTGCACGTTACGAATGTTGTAGCATCTTGCTCATGGCTGGCAGAAACCGGAACATGTCCTCCCATTCACTCTCTCCGAATGTTTTGTTAGCTCCATGGAGTAGGGGTCAGAGTAGTACCCAGTGACATTGAAATTGAGTCATATACATTGCATTGCATTGCATTGCATGGCTATTGATGTTTATGGCTATTGATGTTTACATTTACTGTTATACATCGCTGTATTGTTTAAGGATGCCTTATATTATGCTGTTAAATGTTTAGCATGCTATTATGTTGTTAACTGCTTAACATGATTTATACTGAGAACCTTTGTAAGCATGTTGGGTACGTTGTTACCCGGTGAGTCGTCCCGTTTTTACTACTGCTGTTTTGTTGTGTTGATGAACAGGAATCTCACCCATATCTGTATGTTTTCTGCTGGTACTTGCCGTTGATGCTTGAACAGATGGACGCGACGATGGTTCGGTTCCGCAGTCCCTTTGAGTTCGGAGGTGGACTCTTTTGCTGTTTTAGTTTTGTTGTCGGCCAGACTATGTCAGTTTTTGTAGTACCTTTTGGGAGCTACGACTCCTAGTACTTATTGTGTTTACTTATGTCTGTATACAATAATGTTGATGTTTCTGTTTTTGTTTTCTATTTCTGTATTTATAATACTGTATGTATGTCCTAGTAATGCATGGTGAACCTAAGTTCACTTATTAGTATTATTTCTTACCTTTACTAATCCCATTACATCTTTATGAAAAGAAAAGAAAAAGAAAAATCGTATTTTTCCGCATTAATAAATATTTTCGGCCTTATAAACATTCGGGAATGTGACACTCGGGAAAGGGTGTTGCATTATTTGGTATCAGAGCTGGCCGAGTCTTTTTGGGGTTTGTAGGTTATGGTCTGTCTTGTTTGTGTTGTGTTTTCTCTGATTGTCTTTCTGTGCTATTGTTTCTGAGAGAAAACAATGTTGGAGAGGATGATGACTTTGGTCTATCCTTTTGTATTGTTTGTTCTCTGTGTTGTGTTTCTGTGAAGAAGACAACGATTGTTTGTTACTCTCTGCATTATTGTTTCTGAAGGGGAATGATATTGGACAGGGTAGTAATGTTTTTGCTTTCTTGTAAGTTGTCGCTCGCAGAGTTTTTCAGAACGAGTGTTTTCCGACTAGTGCCAGACGAGTTGAAAGACATGGAGTTCCTGCAGCTACGTCAAGGAGGAATGTCTGTCAAAGAATATGCCGATCGTTTTGAGTCCCTGCTAAAATCTTCGAGGTATTTCCATCTTCATCCCGATGAGGAGTGGAAGTGCACAAAGTTCGAAGAAGGTTTAAGGGACGAGATTCGAGGAGAGGTGCAACCTCTTAAGGTCAAAGAGTTCTCGATTTTGGTAGATGAATGCTTCGTAATCGAAGATCTGATGAAGACTCGTGGAGGAAGGCAACGTCACTCTGGACCGACTAGGTTCCATAAAGGCACCAATGGTCGTGATGATAGATCTCTATCAAAACCATATGCAAAACAGCAAGGTCAACAACAACGTTCTGTAGGAGGAAGCAGTGGGAGTATTAGTCAATCTGGAAGCGCCCCAAAGAAGTGCATGAAGTGTGGCAAGAACAATCATGTGACTAGAGGATGCTTAATCAAGGGAATCATATGCTTCAAGTGTGGGAAGCTAGGACATACTTCACGCAACTGTGTGCAATCAAAAGCTACACATTCTGTCAACGATGTGCAAACAGTGAAGCCTAAGGCAATGAGTGGAGTTTATACTGGGGATGATGCTGAGACTTCTCAAAGGGAAGATTTGATTCACGGTCAGATCGTCGTGGAAGGTAGAACCTTATCTGTATCTTTCCTTACCCTTAGATTTGGTAATTTTTGCACTTTCTGCCAAGCCTGTTATAACTGCGAAAGTCTGTTTGAACTGTTCTATTTTCCGTAGTGGATAGAACGTAATCTGTTTGCCTCTTTCGCAAATGGATTTGATCATAGGGATGGATTGGTTATCTTGTAACTATATCCTATTAGACGGTGCAAACAAAACCTTAGTTTTCCCTGATTCGGATAATTCTGGATTTGGATTGCCAACCAAGGAAACGTTTCTTTGATAGGAGGAGCTCAACGAATACATGTTACTAACGAGTTTCCGGAAATCTTTCCTGAAGACGTGCCAGGTTTACCGCCAGTTCGAGACATCGAGTTGTGATCGATCTTGTGCCAGGAATAGGACCAGCGTCTATGGCACCTTATCATATGGCACCTGCTGAGTTGGAAACCCTGAAGGAACAGTTGGTGGACCTATTGGGGAAGCAGTTCGTTAGACCCAGTGTGTCGCCGTAGGGAACGCCTGTGCTGTTGGTGAGAAAGAAAGACGAAACATCTTGCTTATGTGTGGATTAGCGCCAGTTGAACAAAGTTACCATTAAGAACAAGTATTATCTTCCGAGGATAAATGACTTGATGGATCAGTTGAGGAGAGCGACAGCTTTCTCCGAGATTGATTTGCAATCGGGTTATCATCAGATTCATGTAAAGGTAGAAGATGTACCAAGAACAGCGTTTCAAACACGCTATGGGCACTACGAGTATCTTGTGATGCCGTTTTGTATGACGAATACTCCTCTATATTCATGGATTACATGAATAGGATCTTTCGTCCATACCTAGATAAGTTTGTCGTTGTTTCATAGACGACATACTCATCTATTCGCGAAACCAAGGAGTACACGCTGAATATCTTAGTGTGATTCTTCAGGTTCTGAAGGAGAAACAGCTATATGCAAAGTTGTCCAAGTGTGAGATTTGGCTCGACGAAATAAAGTTTTTGGGTCATGTGATTTCAAAGGAAGGATGAAGCGTTTGAATGGACTGAAGCCTGTGAGAAAAGTTTGCAAGGATTAGAGAGAAGGTTGACTACTTCACCTGTGTTAATGCTGCCTGATCTCAAGGGAACATTTGTGTTCACACTCCTACATATTCCTCAATGTATTAGACAATTGAGTGAATTGGTAATATGGTGTCCATTGGTCTGGACATTTTCGTATTACTTCACTGAAAGTTTTGTTAAGACAATTTCTTGAGTTATAACATAAACAACTTCTTGATACTGAAAGTTTCTTGATGAAACTTAGTCTAATCACTTTTACTTTTGGTGAAGGTGATCCAGTCTGATTTTTGCCAGACTGTTTATCTTTTGATTCCAAAGTTATTGGAAGGTTCTTATGAAAGAAGGAACTTTATTAGAGTCATGGATGTAAACATGTATTAGCTATGCATTTTTACACTCACGAACCTACTGAAGAGTCTTTTTGCATACTGGATATTCCTATATTCATTCCAGATTGGTAAAATTCTTTTGTTATTTTCTTTTGAGACCAAGACCAGGAAAAAATTTCCTTTGTTGAAAATTTCTTTCCTTAATCTTCAGCGACCGAGTAGGTTTAGTTTTAAGTCACGGAATTTCGAGGACGAAATTCTTTTAAGAGGGGTAGGAATGTAACGCCCCGATTTTCACGTTTTCTAATTCTTCAGTATTTTAATGTCTTTATTTTATTCGAGGTCTTAGGAATGGAAATAAAATATTCCGAGACCATAGTCATGCTCGACGATATCGTAGGAAGCTACGATTAAGTTTTGAGTCGAAAACTCAAACGGAGTCCGGTCTGCGTTTTTACACTGACAGTATGATTTTACTGCTCAGAAGACCTCAGATAGACCCGTGAACGAGACAGTAAGTCTTAGAATTTGATTCTCTACGTTTTGGTTAAATTTCGTAAAAATTTCAGAAAAATCATTTCCTGACCTTCGTTCGGTCGGAATTCTCAATCGGGTGACGAACGGAGCCACATATGGACTTACCGAGACTTGCCAACAGATAATCTTGATATCACAACATCCCAGGACACTTGGGAGAGTATGCCAGAGTCGTCATGATGATCGAGAAAATCTAGACGCAAAATGACCAAAATGCCCCTAACCTTAGTCTTTTGCACTTTTACCATTTTACCCTTTTGGCAAATGACCATTTTGCCCTTAAGTGCCTTGTTTTAAAGGCTGAACTCAGCCCATCCAGCCCCTCATTCACGAAATTTCTGGCCAAAGAAGAACACCATTGTTGTTCTTGAAGAGAAACTCCATTTTTCTTCTTGAAAAGCTTGAATCACTTGTTGGATTCACTTGATTCCTTGAGCAATCTTCCTTCATTTTAAGGTAAGATCACTTCTATGATCTCTTAGCTTCTTGAATATCTCTTTATTTCAAGATCAAGGTCCATTTTCATGAAAATTATTTCTTAGATCCAAAAGTTTGAAAATCCATAGGAAATTGTAGAAAAATCATTTTGATGTGAGACCAATTTCTTTGAACTCACATCATCATTCTCTACCTAAACCCAAGAGCTTATGATTCAACTCTCATCATAGCTCAAAAAGCACATTAGGGCCGAACCCTTCTTGATGATGATGAATAGTGTTTTCATCAATTTTTGATTTTTAACACTTGATTTCATCCTTAGCTTTCCTAATGCCTTTGAATCCATGAATGGAAAACCAAGATCAATTCCTAGCTTTATTCTCTTTAGGGTGGCCGAAACCCTCTTTGTGAGAATTGTTGAGTTTGGTTTGATTGTTGTTTAATGTTTGATTGTTTGGTTGTTTGTAGTTGGTGTTAATTATCAGAAGGTTCACAAAACGATCAACCGACTTTGATCCGGGAATCTGCTCTTCAACAGGTATGGGGAGAAGAACCTCATCACACCAAGATGGTGGTGGTGAAGATGGTTGTTTACTTTATGTGTGGGTGAAACCCTTTAGTTTGGGTTCACTTTTAGTTGTTATGTTTTGTTAAGTTCTCATGGAGAACAAGAATGTCATGATGAGTTTATGCTTTGGTATGTTGTGTTGTGTTTTAGCATATGTTGATGATGAGATGATTGAATGAAAAACCATTTTCATGTATGTTGGAAAACCTACTTTGATCATTAGATCAAGTATGGACTTTTTATTGTTGATTATGAGACCATAATGTGTGATGGACTTGGATGTTTGATTATGATGTAGTAATGTGTATTATGGTTATCATGATTGTGTAAGTGTTGTGAGCCATACTTTGATTGGTTGATGAAGTAAAACCTCACATTGATTCCTAGTTGGCTATTAGCCATGACCTTGAGGAAGGGAAGGATATGAATAGTTCTTGGACAAGTCAAGTTTTGATGTAAAGAAAGTGTTTTCAATAACTTGTGTTTTTTAAGAAAAACCCTAAGTGACTTTGAATGGGATTAAATCTCAAAGTGGTTTCACCAAAGTGAAACATGTTTTATACCTTATCCTTAGTTCATCTAGCTAATCAAGTGACTCAAAATGAGAAAAGAAGTGTTTTCATGAAGAGAATCAAAATGGTTCCATAAGGTTGATGTCTTGTTTTAAGGCAACTTTTCGCTAAGCGAATTTACTTTCGCTACGCGAAAAACAGGGAGAGTCTTAGTTGGGCATCACTGCCTCACTTTCGCTAAGCGAATTCATATTCGCTAAGCGAACCCAGCAAATTTCGCTACGCGAATTACATCTCGCTGAGCAATCCAGAGAAGTCTCTAATAGAGGTGTAACCGTCTGAACTTGCGCTAAGCGAATTCATATTCGCTAAGCGAATCCAATATATTTCGCTACGCGATTTGTGTCTCGCCGAGCGAACCAGAGGAGTTCCAAAGGAGGCATTACTGCCTCATTTTCGCTAAGCGAATGGAATTCCGCTAAGCGAATTTTATGTTTCAGAAAATGCTAGAAATGAAGTAAGTAGTTCAAATGTTGTTTCAAATCAAATGAGTTTTCAATTGTAAAAGTTGTTTGGTTTACAAAAGGAGTTTTCTAACTCAATCGTAAGAGTTTTATACGTGAAAAACCTAAGTTAAGTAATTAACTTAGAGTTAAAAAACAAGGGTTAATTAAGTATGGTATGTGGTGGAACAAGACCATGTGCTATACCATTGGTGACTTAGTACATCAATGAGTTCATAAGACTTAAGTGAAATCAACACTTGTTTCCGTAATTGAAAAACAAGGGATTAATATCTTAGAAAGGCTCAAAGACTTATCTAAGAGGATTCTCAATCCTTACTCATAATGCTTAGGACTTGAGACATAATTCATAAGACGTAAACACAAACACGAAACGTTTTGGTTTTCGAAACAGTAGTTCGATGACGGACCGATGATTCGGATCCAGGTTAATCGTTCAATTGTTTCTGTCTTGTGATAACTGGAATGAGAGAGATCCTGAGGCTGTGCAGGTATGGGACTGTACAGTGGAAGGAATCCTGAGGCTATGCAGGTATGGGACTGTATAGTTAAGGGAAGGCATATAAGAATTGATTGGTACTACCCATACCAACAAGATTTATCTTCTTTTCGGGAACTTAGAACATAAGTACTTTATAGTTAAGCGTGCTTGACTTAGAGTAATTATGGGATGGGTGACCTTCTGGGAAGTTTCCTAGAAAGCGTGTGAGTGAGGACAAAACACGCTGAAAAGACTTGTGTTGGTTTGTGGGGACAATCGGCGATTCTGAAAGCAGTCTGGATCATTTCAAAGGAATCACGAGATATTATCCGATGGATAATTGTTTTATCCGATGGATAAATGTTTTATAAAACAAAGATGTGTGTAGTTCCTAAGGAAGAGAACCTTAGTGAACCTTGAGGTCTATCTAATGGATAGACATTGCTTTATCGCATCTGCTTTGTGTAAGCATTGGCATTTCATGTGCATAGTTGTAAGGCCTTGAGCCTAGGAGTTGAGCTTACACCTTGATGCGGGTGCGAATCTTACGGTGACGATCTTCAATGGTCTTTTTGGAGGTATCAGGGTTGGAAGGGCTGACATGTGACCAATTGGTGATTCTTCTGTGTCGTGGCGAATCCGTGCAATACACTGATATCCTCTACTAGATGCCGTACTTTTCATGTTTGGTCGAGAGTGTTACCGTAAAGCCAGATACGTGCACGTTACGAATGTTGTAGCATCTTGCTCATGGCTGGCAGAAACCGGAACATGTCCTCCCATTCACTCTCTCCGAATGTTTTGTTAGCTCCATGGAGTAGGGGTCAGAGTAGTACCCAGTGACATTGAAATTGAATCATATACATTGCATTGCATTGCATTGCATGGCTATTGATGTTTATGGCTATTGATGTTTACATTTACTGTTATACATCGCTGTATTGTTTAAGGATGCCTTATATTATGCTGTTAAATGTTTAGCATGCTATTATGTTGTTAACTGCTTAACATGATTTATACTGAGAACCTTTGTAAGCATGTTGGGTACGTTGTTACCCGGTGAGTCGTCCCGTTTTTACTACTGCTGTTTTGTTGTGTTGATGAACGGGAATCTCACCCATATCTGTATGTTTTCTGCTGGTACTTGCCGTTGATGCTTGAACAGATGGACGCGACGATGGTTCGGTTCCGCAGTCCCTTTGAGTTCGGAGGTGGACTCTTTTGCTGTTTTAGTTTTGTTGTCGGCCAGACTATGTCAGTTTTTGTAGTACCTTTTGGGAGTTACGACTCCTAGTACTTATTGTGTTTACTTATGTCTGTATACAGTAATGTTGATGTTTCTGTTTTTGTTTTCTATTTCTGTATTTATAATACAGTATGTATGTCCTAGTAATGCATGGTGAACCTAAGTTCACTTATTAGTATTATTTCTTACCTTTACTAATCCCATTACATCTTTATGAAAAGAAAAGAAAAAGAAAAATCGTATTTTTCCGCATTAATAAATATTTTCGGCCTTCTAAACGTTCGGGAATGTGACACTCGGGAAAGGGTGTTGCATCATGAGACTATGCAGGTATGGGACTGTACAGTGGAAGGAATCCTGAGACTATTCAGGTATGGGACTGTATAGTTAAGAGAAGGCATATAAGAATTAATTGGTACTATCCATACCAACAAGATTTATCTTCTTTTCGGGAACTTAGAACGTAAGAACTTTATAGTTAAGCGTGCTTGACTTAGAGTAATTATGGGATGGGTGACCTTCTGGGAAGTTTCCTAGAAAGCGTGTGAGTGAGGACAAAACACGCTGAAAAGACTTGTGTTGGTTTGTGGTGACAGTCGGTGATTCTGAAAGCAGTCTAGATCATTCCAAAGGAGTCACGAGATATTTATCCGATGGATAAATGTTTTATCCGATGGATAAATGTTTTATAAAACAAAGATGTGTGTAGTTTCTAAGGAAGAGAACCTTAGTGAATCTTGAGGTCTATCTAATGGATAGAGATTGCTTTATCGCATCTGCTTTGTGTAAGCATTGGCATTTCATGTGCATAGTTGTAAGGCCTTGAGCCTAGGAGTTGAGCTTACACCTTGATGCGGGTGCGAATCTTACGGTGACGATCTTCAATGGTCTTTTTGGATGTATCAGGGTTGGAAGGGCTGACATGTGACCAGTTGGTGATTCTTCTGTGTCGTGGCGAATCCGTGCAATACACTGATATTCTCTACTAGATGCCGTACTTTTCATGTTTGGTCGAGAGTGTTACCGTAAAGCCAGATACGTGCACGTTACGAATGTTGTAGCATCTTCCTCATGGCTGGCAGAAACCGGAACATGTCCTCCCATTCACTCTCTCCGAATGGTTTGTTAGCTCCATGGAGTAGGGGTCAAAGTAGTACCCAGTGGCATTGGCATTGAGTCATGTACATTGCACTGCATTGCATGCTTGTTGATGTTTATATTTACTGTTATACATCGTTGTTCTATTTAAGAATGTATTATATTATACCGTTAATAGTTTAACATGATCTATATTAAGAGTTTTAGTATGCTGTGTAACTGTTTAACATGTTGGGTACGCTGTTACCTGGTGAGTTGTCCCGTTTTCACTACTGCTGTTTTGTTGTGTTGATGAACGGGAATCTCACCCATATCTGTAAGTTTTTTGCTGGTACTTGTTATTGCTGCTTGAACAGATGGACGCGACGATGGTTTGGTTCAGCAGTCCCTTTGAGTTCGGAGGTGGACTCTTTTGCTGTTTTAGTTTTGTTGTCGGCCAGACTATGTCAATTTTTGTAGTACCTTTTGGGAGCTACGACTCCTAGCACTTATTTTATTCCTTATGTCTATATATAGTAATGTTGATGTTTCTGTTTTGTGTTTTCTGTTTCTGTATTTATAATACAGTATGTCCAAGTAATGCATGGTGAACCTAAGTTCACTTATTAGTATTAATTATTACCTTTACTAATCCCATTACATCTTTATGAAAAGAAAAGAAAAAGAAAAATCGTATTTTCCGCATTAATAAATATTTTCGGCCTTATAAACGTTCGGGAATGTGACACTTGGGAAAGGGTGTTGCATATTTCGCTCTTGACCTCTTCATGAGAGTTGCGGATATTTCTCTAAGCCTTCCAATGATACCAAGATCGATGCTTTTGAACACCTAAAGCTCCAGAAATTGTCAGCAGATGCTTGCATGTTCTGATTGTCACAAACAGTACCACATCTCAAGCTTGAAGAAGGAATTTCACTCAGATCGGGATTGGTTCAAATCTCGACTTCTCTAGGAAACTTGTAGGTATTTATCTTATCTTTCTAACAAAAACAATATCACTTAATTTCGACTAGCGTACCTCGAAATACGATGTTTCGGAGGCTTCATTATTGGCAGCAGGCGCTTGACTTCAATCTTCAGTGTTTTCGATTTTGCAGCATTTGTACTTTTGTTTTTATTCACGTTTGTTTTCTCTTTCTTCTATTACAATTGCTGAAGCATTTGAGTTCTTCTATTACAGTACTTGATGCATTAGGACTTTATAGAAAATGATACCTCATTTTCTGGTCAAGCTTGGACTTTGAATATCTTAATACTTCATTCAAAATTACTTCTCCAGCCTTCATAATGTTTGTATTCTGAATAGACGCTTGATTAGCTTCACCGGACGCTTCTTAAATTACCTAAGGCGCTTGGTTATCCACTTGGCGCATTCACAAGGCTGTTTAACTCATAGCATTCTTAGCAGTTAGCGTATTATTCTTATTTGACCCTCTTAATGCAGGAATTAGGATTCATTGTCTTCATGATACGTGTAGATATGAATATTAGCTTTAATGAGACACTGGTTTCATCCAATTCGGACACCTACAGATCAATATATGGCCATCAGACGCGACAAAGGTATGACTGTCAGGAACAACAGCACGTCACCAACTTACGGATGCAATTTGACATAGATACGGATCGATTTCGCTCTTGACCTCTTCATGAGAGTTGCGGATATTTCTCTAAGCCTTCCAACGATACCAAGATCGATGCTTTTGAACACCTAAAGCTCCAGAAATTGTCAGCAGACGCTTGCATGTTCTGATTGTCACAAACAGTACCACATCTCAAGCTTGAAGAAGGAATTTCACTCAGATCGGGATTGGTTCAGATCTCGACTTCTCAAGGAAACCTGTAGGTATTTATCTTGTATTTCCAGCAAAACTAAGATCACTTCATTTCGACGAGCGTACCTCAAAATACGACGTTTCGGAGGCTTGATTATTGGCAGCAGGTGCTTGAATTTAATCTTCAGTGTTTTTGCTATTGTAGCATTTGTACATTTGTGTTTATTCACAATTGTTTTCTCTTTCTTCTATTACAATTGCTGAAGCTTTTGTGTTCTTCTAATGCAGTACTTGAAGCTTCAGGACTTTATAGTAAATGGTACCTCATTTTCTGAACAAGCTTGGACTTTGAATATCTTAATGCTTCATTCAAAATTATTTCTCCAGCCTTCGTAATGTTTGTATTCTGAATAAACGCTTGATTAGCTTCACCGGACGCTTCTTAAATTAGCTAAAGCGCTTGGTTATCGAATGGGCGCATTCACAAAGCTGTTTAACTCATTGCATTTTTAGCAGTTAGCGTATAATGCTTATTTGACCCTATTAATGCAGGAATTAGGATCCGATGTCTTCATGAAATGTGTAGATATAGATATTAGCTTTAATGAGACACTGTTTTCATCCATTTCGGACACCTACAGCTCAATATATGGTCATCAGACGCTACAAAGGTATGACTGTCAGGAACAACAGCACGTCACCAACTTACTGATGAAATTTGACAAAGATACAGATCGATTTCGCTCTTGACCTTTTCATGAGAGTTGCAGATATTTCTCTAAGCCTTCCAACGATACCAAGATCGATGCTTTTCAACACCTAAAGCTCCAAAAAATTTCAGCAGACGCTTTGCATGTTCTGATTGTCACAAACAGTACCACATCTCAAGCTTGAAGAAGGAATTTCACTCAGATCGGGATTGGTTCAGATCTCGACTTGTCTAGGAAACCTGTAGATATTTATCTTATCTTTCTAACAGAACCAAGATCACTTCATTTCGACGAGCGTACCTCAAAATACGACGTTTCGGAGGCTTGATTATTGGCAGCAGGTGCTTGACTTTAATCTTCAGTGTTTTTGCTTTTGCAGCATTTGTACTTTTGTGTTTATTCACACTTGTTTTCTCTTTCTTCAATTACAATTGCTGAAGCTTTTATGTTCTTCTATTACAGTACTTGATGCTTCAGGAATTTATAGTAAATGGTACCTCATTTTCTGATCAAGCTTGGACTTTGAATATCTTAATACTTCATTCAAAATTATTTCTCCAGCCTTCGTAATGTTTGTATTCTGAATAAACGCTTGATTAGCTTCACCGGACACTTCTTAAATTAGCTAAGGCGCTTGGTTATCCAATGGGCGTATTCACAAGGCTGTTTAACTCATTGCATTCTTAGCAGTTAGCGTATTATGCTTATTTGACCCTCTTAATGCAGGAATTAGGATTCGATGTCTGCATGAAACGTGTAGATATGGATATTAGCTTTAATGAGACGCTAGTTTCATCCATTTTAGGCACCTACAGCTCAATATATGGTCATCAGACGCTACAAAGGTATGACTGTCAGGAACAACATCACGTCACCAACTTACGGATGCAATTTGACAAAGATAGAGATCGATTTCGCTTTTGACCTCTTCATGAAAGTTGCGGATATTTCTATAAGCCTTCCAACGATACCAAGATCGATGCTTTTAAACACCTAAAGCTCTAGAAATTGTCAGCAGACGCTTGCATGTTCTTATTGTCGTGAACAGTATCACATCTCAAGGTTGAAGACGGAATTTCACTCAGATCTGGATTGGTTCAGATCTTGACTTCTCAAGGAAACATGTAGATATTTATCTTATCTTTCTAACAAAACCAAGATCACTTCATTTCGACGAGCGTACCTCAGAATACGACGTTTCGGAGCCTTGATTATCGGCAGGCGGAGCTTGACATAAATCTTCAGTGTTTTTCCTTTTGCAGCATTTGTACTTTGGTTTTTATTCATGCTTGTCTTCTCTTTCTTCTGTTACAATTGCAGAAGCTTTTGTGTTCTTCTATTACAGTACTTGATGCTTCAGGACTTTATAGTAAATGGTACCTCATTTTCTGATCAAGCTTGGACTTTGAATATCTTAATACTTCATTCAAAATTACTTCTCCAGCCTTCATAATGTTTGTATTCTGAATAGACGCTTGATTAGCTTCAACTAATGCTTCTTAAATTAGCTAAGGCGCTTGGTTATCCACTTGGCGCATTCACAAGGCTGTTAACTTATAGCATTCTTAGCAGTTAGCGTATTATGCTTATTTGACCCTCTTAATGCAGGAATTAGGATTCGATGTCTTCATGAAACGCGTAGATATGGATATTAGCTTTACTGAGACACTGGTTTCATCCAATTCGGACTCCTACAGCTCTATATATGGTCATCAGACGCTACAAAGGTATGACTGTCAGGAACAACAGCACGTCACCAACTTAAGGATTCAATTTGACAAAGATACAGATCGATTTCGCTCTTGACCTCTTCATGAGAGTTGCGGATATTTCTCTAAGCCTTCCAACGATACCAAGATCGATGATTTTGAACACGTAAAGCTCCAGAAATTGTCAGCAGACGCTTGCATGTTCTGATTGTCACAAATAGTACCACATCTCAAGCTTGAAGAAGGAATTTCACTCAGATCGGGATTGGTTTAGATCTCGACTTCTCCAGGAAACCTGTAGGTAATTATCTTATCTTTCTAACAAGCCCAAGATCACTTCATTTCGACGAGCGTACCTCAAAATATGACGTTTCAGAGGCTTGATTATTGGCAGCTGGCGCTTGACTTAAATCTTCAGTGTTTTTGCTTTTGCAGCATTTCTACTTTTGTTTTTATTCACGCTTGTCTTCTCTTTCTTCAGTTACAATTGCAGAAGCTTTTGTGTTCTTCTATTACAATACTTGATGCTTCAGGACTTTATAGAAAATGATACCTCATTTTTTGGTCAAGCTTGGACTTTGAATATCTTAATACTTCATTCCAAATTAGTTCTCCAGCCTTCATAATGTTTTTATTCTGAATAGACGCTTGATTAGCTTCACCGAATGCTTCTTAAATTAGGCAAGGCGCTTGGTTATCCACTTGGCGCATTCACAAGGCTGTTTAACTCATGGCATTCACGGCAGTTAGCGTATTATGCTTATTTGACCCTCTTAATGCAGGAATTAGGATTCGATGTCTTCATGAAATGCGTAGATATGGATATTAGCCATACTGAGACATTGGTTTCATCCAATTCGGACACCTACAGCTCAATATATGGTCATCAGACGCTCAAAGGTATCGCTGTCAGGAACAACAGCACGTCACCAACTTACTGATGAAATTTGACAAAGATACAGATCGATTTCGCTCTTGACCTTTGCATGAGAGTTGCGGATATTTCTCTAAGCCTTCCAACGATACCAAGATCGATGCTTTTCAACACCTAAAGCTCCAAAAATTTTCAGCAGACGCTTGCATGTTCTGATTGTCACAAACAGTACCACATCTCAAGCTTGAAGAAGGAATATCACTCAGATCGGGATTGGTTTAGATCTCGACTTGTGTAGGTAACCTGTAGATATTTATCTTATCTTTCTAACAGAACCAAGATCACTTCATTTCGACGAGCATACCTCAAAATACGACGTTTCGGAGGCTTGATTATTGGCAGCAGGTGCTTGACTTTAATCTTCAGTGTTTTTGCTTTTGCAGCATTTGTACTTTTGTGATTATTCACACTTGTTTTCTGTTTCTTCAATTACAATTGCTGAAGCTTTTGTGTTCTTCTATTACAGTACTTGATGCTTCAGGACTTTATAGTAAATGGTACATCATTTTCTGATCAAGCTTGGACTTTGAATATCTTAATACTTCATTCAAAATTATTTCTACAGCCTTCGTAATGTTTGTATTCTGAATAAACGCTTGATTAGCTTCACCGGACACTTCTTAAATTAGCTAAGGCGCTTGGTTATCCAATGGGCGTATTCACCAGGATGTTTAACTCATTGCATTCTTAGCAGTTAGCGTATTATGCTTATTTGACCCCCTTAATGCAGGAATTAGGATTCGATGTCTTCATGAAACGTGTAGATATGGATATTAGCTTTAATGAGACGCTAGTTTCATCCATTTTAGGCACCTACAGCTCAATATATGGTCATCAGACGCTACAAAGGTATGACTGTCAGGAACAACATCACGTCACCAACTTACGGATGCAATTTGACAAAGATAGAGATCGATTTCGCTTTTGACCTCTTCATGAAAGTTGCGGATATTTCTATAAGCCTTCCAACGATACCAAGATCGATGCTTTTAAACACCTAAAGCTCTAGAAATTGTCAGCAGACGCTTGCATGTTCGTATTGTCGTGAACAGTATCAAATCTCAAGGTTGAAGACAGAATTTCACTCTGATCTGGATTGGTTCAGATCTTGACTTCTCAAGGAAACATGTAGGTATTTATCTTATCTTTCTAACAAAACCAAGATCACTTCATTTCGACGAGCGTACCTCAGAATACGACGTTTCGGAGCCTTGATTATCGGCAGGTGGAGCTTGACATAAATCTTCAGTATTTTTCCTTTTGCAGCATTTGTACTTCGGTTTTTATTCATGCTTGTCTTCTCTTTCTTCTGTTACAATTGCAGAAGCTTTTGTGTTCTTCTTTTACAGTACTTGATGCTTCAGGACTTTATAGAAAACGATACCTCATTTTCTGGTCAAGCTTGGACTTTGAATATCTTAATACTTCATTCAAAATTACTTCTCCAGCCTTCATAATGTTTGTATTCTGAATAGACGCTTGATTAGCTTCAATGAATGCTTCTTAAATTAGCTAAGGCGCTTGGTTATCCACTTGGCGCATTCACAAGGCTGTTAACTTATAGCATTGTTAGCAGTTAGCGTATTATGCTTATTTGACCCTCTTAATGCAGGAATTAGGATTCGATGTCTTCACGAAACGCGTAGATATGGATATTAGCTTTACTGAGACACTGGTTTCATCCAATTCGGACTCCTACAGCTCTATATAAGGTCATCAGACGCTACAAAGGTATGACTGTCAGAAACAACAGCACGTCACCAACTTATGGATTCAATTTGACAAAGATACAAATCGATTTCGCTCTTGAC
Source organism: Ammopiptanthus mongolicus (assembly GCA_039655645.1). Taxonomy (NCBI): domain Eukaryota; kingdom Viridiplantae; phylum Streptophyta; class Magnoliopsida; order Fabales; family Fabaceae; genus Ammopiptanthus; species Ammopiptanthus mongolicus. The sequence goes on along the minus strand of CM077345.1, from coordinate 54,761,031 downwards.
CTCTTCATGAGAGTTGCGGATATTTCTCTATGCCTTCTAACGATACCAAGATCGATGATTTTGAACACCTAAAGCTCCAGAAATTGTCAGCAGACGCTTGCATGTTCTGATTGTCACAAACAGTACCACATCTCAAGCTTGAAGAAGGAATTTCACTCGGATCGGGATTGGTTCAAATCTCGACTTCTCTAGGAAACCTGTAGGTAATTATCTTATCTTTCTAACAAGACCAAGATCACTTCATTTCAACGAGCGTACCTCAAAATATGACGTTCCGGAGGCTTGATTATTGGCAGCTGGCGCTTGACTTAAATCTTCAGTGTTTTTGATTTTGCAGCATTTCTACTTTTGTTTTTATTCACGCTTGTCTTCTCTTTCTTCTGTTACAATTGCAGAAGCTTTTGTGTTCTTCTATTACAGTACTTGATGCTTCAGGACTTTATAGAAAACGATAGCTCATTTTTTGGTCAAGCTTGGACATTGAATATCTTAATACTTCGTTCTAAATTACTTCTCCAGCCTTCATAATGTTTGTATACTGAATAGAGGCTTGATTAGCTTCACCGAATGCTTCTTAAATTAGCTAAGGCGCTTGGTTATCCACTTGGCGCATCGACAAGGCTGTTAACTCATAGCATTCTTAGCAGTTAGCGTATTATGCTTATTTGACCCTCTTAATGCAAGAATTAGGATTCGATGTCTTCATGAAACGCGAAGATATGGATATTAGCTTTACTGAGACACTGGTTTCATCCAATTCGGACTCCTACAGCTCAATATATGGTCATCAGACGCTACAAAGGTATGACTGTTAGGAACAACAGCACGTCACCAACTTAAGGATGCAATTTGACAAAGATACAGATCGATTTCGCTCTTGACCTCTTCATGAGAGTTGCGGATATTTCTCTAAGCCTTCCAACGATACCAAGATCGATGCTTTTGAACACCTAAAGCTCCAGAAATTGTCAGCAGATGCTTGCATGTTCGGATTGTCACAAACAGTACCACATCTCAAGCTTGAAGAAGGAATTTCACTCAGATCGGGATTGATTCAGATCTCAACTTCTCTAGGAAACCTGTAGGTATTTATCTTATCTTTCTAACAAAACCAAGATCACTTCATTTCAACGAGCGTACCTCAAAATACGACATTTCGGATGCTTGATTATTGGCAATAGGTGCTTGACTTTAATCTTCAGTGGTTTTGCTTTTGCAGCTTTTGTACTTTTGTGTTTATTCACACTTGATTTCTCTTTCTTCTATTACAATTGCTGAAGCTTTTGGGTTCTTCTATTACAGTACTTGATGATTCAGGACTTTATAGTAAATGGTACCTCATTTCCTGATCAAGCTTGGACTTTGAATATCTTAATACTTCATTCAAAATTATTTCTCCAGCCTTCGTAATGTTTGTATTTTGAATAAACGCTTGATTAGCTTCACCGGACGCTTCTTAACTTAGGTAAGGCACTTGGTTATCCAATGGGCGCATTCACAAGGCTGTTTAACTCATTGCATTCTTAGCAGTTAGTGTATTATGCCTATTTGACCCTCTTAATGCAGGAATTAGGATTCGATGTCTTCATGAAACGTGTAGATATGGATATTAGCTTTAATGAGACACTGTTTTCATCCATTTCGGACACCTACAGCTCAATATATGGTCATCAGACGCTACAAAGGTATGACTATTAGGAACAGCATCACGTCACCAACTTACGGATGCAATTTGACAAAGATAGAGATCGATTTCGCTTTTGACCTCTTCATGAAAGTTGCGGATAATTCTATAAGCCTTCCAACGATACCAAGATCGATTCTTTTAAACACCTAAAGCTCTAGAAATTGTCAGCAGACGCTTGCATGTTCTTATTGTCATGAACAATATCACATCTCAAGCTTGAAGACGGAATTTTACTCAGATCTGGATTGGTTCAGATCTTGATTTCTCAAGGAAACATGTAGTTATTTATCTTATCTTTCTAACAAAACCAAGACCACTTCATTTCGACGAGCGTACCTCGGAATACGACGTTTCGGACCCTTGATTATCGGCAGGTGGAGCTTGACATAGATCTTCAGTGTTTTTGCTTTTGTAGCATTTGTACTTTGGTTTTTATTCATGCTTGTCTTCTCTTTCTTCTGTTACAATTGCAAAAGCATTTGTGATCTTCTATTACAGTACTTGATGCTTCAGGACTTTATAGAAAACGATACCTCATTTTCTAGTCAAGCTTGGACTTTGAATATCTTAATACTTCATTCAAAATTACTTCTCCAGCCTTCATAATGTTTGTATTCTGAATAGACGCTTGATTAGCTTCACCGAATGCTTTTTAAATTAGCTAAGGCGCTTGGTTATCCACTTGGCGCATTCACAAGGCTGTTAACTTATAGCACTCTTAGCAGTTAGAGTATTATGTTTATTTGACTCTCTTAATGCAGGAATTAGGATTCGATGTCTTCATGAAACGCGTAGATATGGATATTAGCTTTACTGAGACACTGGTTTCATCCAATTCGGACTCCTACAGCTCAATATATGGTCATCAGACGCTACAAAGGTATGACTGTGAGGAACAACAGCACGTCACCAACTTAAGGATGCAATTTGACAAAGATACAGATCGATTTCGCTCTTGACCTCTTCATGAGAGTTGCGGATATTTCTCTAAGCCTTCCAACGATACCAAGATCGATGCTTTTGAACACCTAAAGCTCCAGAAATTGTCAGCAGACGCTTGCATGTTCTGATTGTCACAAACAGTACCACATCTCAAGCTTGAAGAAGGAATTTCACTCAGATCGTGATTGATTCAGATCTCGACTTCCCTATGAAACCTGTACCTATTTATCTTATCTTTCTAAAAAAATCAAGATCACTTCATTTCGAAGACCGTACCTCAAAATACGACATTTCGGATGCTTGATTATTGGCAGTAGGTGCTTGACTTTAATCTTCAGTGTTTTTGCTTTTGCAGCATTTGTACTTTTGTGTTTATTCACACTTGTTTTCTCTTTCTTCTATTACAATTGCTGAAGCTTTTAGGTTCTTCTATTACAGTACTTGATGCTTCAGGACTTTATAGTAAATGGTACCTCATTTTCTGATCAAGCTTGGACTTTGAATATCTTAATACTTCATTCAAAATTATTTCTCCAGCCTTCGTAATGTTTGTATTCTGAATAAACGCTTGATTAGCTTCACCGGACGCTTCTTAAATTAGGTAAGGCGCTAGGTTATCCAATGGGCGCATTCACAAGGCTGTTTAACTCATTGCATTCTTAGCAGTTAGTGTATTATGCCTATTTGACCTTATTAATGCAGGAATTAGGATTCGATGTCTTCATGAAACATGTAGATATGGATATTAGCTTTAATGAGTCACTGGTTTCATCCATTTCGGACACCTACAGCTCAATATATGGTCATCAGACGCTACTAAGGTTTGACTATCAGGAACAGCATCACGTCACCAACTTACGGATGCAATTTGACAAAGATGGAGATCGATTTCGCTTTTGACCTCTTCATGAAAGTTGCGGATATTTCTATAAGCCTTCCAACGTTACCAAGATCAATGCTTTTAAACACCTACAGCTCCAGAAATTGTCAGCAGACGCCTGCATGTTCTGATTGTCGTGAACAGTATCACATCTCAAGCTTGAAGACGGAATTTCACTCAGATCTGGATTGGTTCAGATCTTGACTTCTCAAGGAAACATGTAGGTATTTATCTTATCTTTCTAACAAAACCAAGATCACTTCATTTCGACGAGCATACCTCGAAATACGACGTTTCGGGCCCTTAATTATCGGCAGGTGGAGCTTGACTTAAATCTTCAGTGTTTTTGCTTTTACAGCATTTGTACTTTTGTTTCTATTTACGGCTGTATTCTCTTTCTTCTGTTATAATTGCAGAAGCTTTTGTTTTCTTCTATTACAGTACTTGATGCTTCAGGACTTTATAGAAAATGATACCTCATTTTCTGGTCAGGCTTGGACTTTGAATATCTTAATACTTTATTCAAAATTACATCTTCAGCCTTCATAATGTTAGTATTCTGAATAGACGCTTGATTAGCTTCACCGAATGCTTCTTAAATTAGCTAAGGCGCTTTGTTATCCACTTGGCGCATTCACAAGGCTGTTAACTTATAGCATTGTTAGCAGTTAGCGTATTATGCTTATTTGACCCTCTTAATGCAGGAATTAGGATTCGATGTCTGCATGAAATGCGTAGATATGGATATTAGCTTTACCGAGACATCGGTTTCATCCAATTCGGACACCTATAGCTCAATATATGGTCATCAGATGCTACAAAGGTATCATTGTCAGGAACAACAGCACGTCACCAACTTGCTGATGAAATTTGACAAAGATACAGATCGATTTCGCTCTTGGCCTCTTCATGAGAGTTGCGGATATTTCTCTAAGCCTTCCAACGATACCAAGATCGATGCTTTTGAACACCTAAAGCTCTAGAAATTGTCAGCAGTCGCTTGCAGGATCAGATTGTCATGAACAGTATCACATCTCAAGTTTGAAGAAGGAATTTCACTAAATCGGGATTGGTTCAGATCTTGACTTCTCCAGGAAACATGTAGGTATTTATATTATGTTTCTAAGAAAACCAAGATCACTACATTTCGATGAGCGTACCTCAAAATATGACCTTTCAGACGCTTGATTATCGGCAGCAGGCGCTTGGCTTCAATCTTCAGTGTTTTTGCTTTTCCAGCATTTGTACTTTTGTTTTTATTCACGCTTGTCTTCTCTTTATTCTAATACAATTGCTGAAGCTTTTGTCTTCTTATATTACCGTACTTCAAGCTTCAGGACTTTATAGAAAAGGGTACCTTATTTTCTGGTCAAGCTTGGACTTTCAATATCTTAGTACTTCATTCAAAATTACTTCACCAGCCTTCATAATGTTTGTATTCTGAATAGACGCTTGATTAGATTCATCGGACGATTCTTAAATTAGCTAAGGCGCTTGGTTATCCACTGGGCACATTCTCAAGGCTGTTTAACTCGAAGCATTCTTAGCAGTTAGCATATTATGCTTCTTTGACCCTCTTAATGCACGAATTAGGATTCGATGTCTTCATGAAACGTGTAGATATGGATATTAGCTTTAATGAGACACTGGTTTCGTCCAATTCGGACTCCTATAGCTCCATATATGGTCATCAAATGCTACAAAGGTATGACTGTCAGGAACAACATCACATCACCAACTTACGGATGCAATTTGACAAAGATAGACATCGATTTCGCTCTTGAACACCTCACGAGAGTTGCAGTATTTCTATGAGCCCAACAACGATATCAAGATCGTTGCTTGGGTGTTCTGATTGTATTAAACAATATCACATCTCAAGCTTAAAGAAGGAATTTCACTCAGATCGGGATTGGTTCAGATCTTGACTTCTCCAGGAAACATGTAGGTATTTATCTTATCTTTCTAACAAAACCAAGATTACTTCATTTCGACGAGCGTACCTCAAAATACGAAATTTCGGACCCTTGATTATCGGCAGTAGGAGCTTGACTTCAATCTTCAGTGTTTTTCCTTTTGTAGCATTTGTACTTTTGTTTTTATTCACGCTTGTCTTCTCTTTATTCCATTCGAATTGCTGAAGCTTTTGTCTTCTTCTATTAAAGTACTTCATGCTTCCGGACTTTATAGAAAATGGTACCTTATATTCTGGCCAAGCTTGGACTTTGAATATCTTAATACTTCATTTCCAGCCTTCATAATGTTTTATATTCTGGATAGACGCTTGATTAGCTTCAATGGACGAATCTTAAATTAGCTAAGGTGCGTGGTTATCCACTGGGCACATTCGCAAGGTTGTCAAACTAGTAGCATTCTGACAAGTTAGCGTATTTTGCTTCTTTGATCCACTTATTGGCCGAATTAGGATTCGATGTCTAAATGAAACTTAATGATATGGATATTAAATTTAAATAGACAACAGTTTCATCCAATTCAGACACCTACAACTCAATATATGGTCTTCAAAAACTACAATGGTTGACATTCAGGAACGACATCACGTCACCAACTTACGGAAGCAATTTGACAAAGATAGAGATCGATTTCGCTCTTGACCTCTTCATGAAAGTTGTAGACATTTCTCTAAGCCTTCCAACGATACCAAGATCGATGCTTTTGAACACCTAAAGCTCCAGAACTTGTCAGCAGACGCTTGCATATTCTGATTGTCACGAACAGGATCACATCTCAAGCTTGAAGAAAGAATTTCACTCAGATCGAGATTGGTTCAGATCTCGACTTCTCCAGGAAACATGTAGGTATTTATATTATCTATCTAAGAAAACCAAGATCACTTCATTTCGACGAGCGAACCTCAAAATACGACGTTTCAGACGCTTGATTATCGACAGCTGGCGCTTGACTTCAATCTTCAGTGTTTTTGCTTTTCCAGCATTTGTACTTTTGTTTTTATTCACGCTTGTGTTCTCTTTATTCTGTTACAGTTGCTGAAGCTTTTGTCTTCTTCTATTATAGTACTTCATGCTTCGGGACTTTATAGTAAATGGTACCTCATTTTCTGGTCAAGTTTGGACTTTGAATATCTTAATACTTTATTAAAAATTACTTCTGCTGCCTTCATAATGTTTGTTTTCTGAATAGATGCTTGATTTGCTTCACCGGACGCTTCTTAAATTAGCTAAGGCGCTTGGTTATCCAATGGGCGCATTCACAAGGTTGTTTAACTCGTTGCATTCTTAGCAGTTAGCGTATTGTGCTTATTTGACCCTCTTAATGCAGGAATTAGGATTCGATGTCTTCACGAAACGTGTAGATATGGATATTAGCTTTAATGAGACACTGGTTTCATCCAATTCGGACACCTACAACTCAATAAATGGTCATCAGTCGCTACAAAGGTATGACTGCCAGGAACAACATCACGTCACCAACTTACGGATGCAATTTGACAAAGATAGAGATCGATTTCGCTTTTGACCTCTTCATGAGAGTTGCGGATATTTCTATAATCCTTCCAAAGATACCAAGATCGATGCTTTTGAACACCTAAAGCTCCAGAAATTGTCAGTAGATGCTTGCATGTTCTGATTGTCACGAACAGTATCACTTCTCAAGCTTGAGGAAGGAATTACACTCAGATCGAGATTGGTTTAGATCTTGACTTCTCCAGGAAACATGTTTTTAGTTATATTATCTTTCTAAGAAAACCAAGATCACTTCATTTCGACGATCGTACCTCAAAATACGATGTTTCGAACGCTTGATTATTGGCAGCAGGCGCTTGACTTCAATCTTCAGTGTTTTTGTTTTTGCAGCTTTTGTACTTTTGTCTTTATTCGTGCTTCTCTTCTCTTTCTTCTATTAGAGTTGTTGAAGATTTTGTCTTCTACTATTACAATACTTGATGTTTTCGAACTTTATGGAAAAAGGTACCTCGTTTTCTGGTCATGCTTGGACTTTGAATATCTAATTACTTCATTCGAAATTACTTCTCCAACCATCATAATGTTCTGTATTCTGAGTAGATGCTTGATTAGCTTCGCCGAAGAATTCTTAAATGAGCTAAGGCGCCTGGTTATCTACTGGGCTCATTCACAAGGCTGTTTAACTCGTTGCATTCTGACCAGTGAGCGTATGATGCTTCTTAGACCCTCTTAATGGCCGAATTAGGATTAAATGTTTTCATGAAACTTGTAGATATGGATATTAGCTTCAATGAGGCACCGGATTCATTCAATTCGGACACCTACAGCTCAATATATGGCCATCAGACGCTACAAAGTTATGACTGTCAGGAACAACATCACGTCAACAACTTACGGATGCAATTTGACAAAGATAAAGATCGATTTCGCTCTTGACCTCCTCATGAGAGTAGCGGATATTTCTCCAAGCCTTCCAACGATACCAAGATCGATGCTTTTGAACACCTAAAGCTCCAGATATTGTCAGCAGATGCTTGCATGTTTTGATTGTCACGAACAGTACCACATCTCAAGCTTGAAGAAGGAATTTCACTCAGATCGAGATTGGTTCAGATCTCGACTTCTCCAGGAAACATGTAGATATTTATATTATCTTTCTAAGAAAACCAATATCACTTCATTTGGACGAGCGTATCTCAAAATACGACGTTTCAGATGCTTGATTATCGGCTACAGGCGCTAGACTTCAATCTTCAGTGTTTTTGCTTTTCCAGCATTTGTACTTTTGTTTTATTCCCGCTTGTCTTCTCTTTATTCTATTACAATTGCTGAAGCTTTTGTCTTCTTATATTACCGTACTTCAAGCTTCAGGACTTTATAGAAAAGGGTACCTTATTTTCTGGTCAAGCTTGGACTTTCAATATCTTAAAACTTCATTCAAAATTACTTCACCAGCCTTCATAATGTTTGTATTCTGAATAGACGCTTGATTAGATTCATCGGACGATTCTTAAATTAGCTAAGGCGCTTGGTTATCCACTGGGCACATTCTCAAGGCTGTTTAACTCGAAGCCTTCTTAGCAGTTAGCATATTATGCTTATTTCACCTTCTTAATGCACGAATTAGGATTCGATGTCTTCATGAAACGTGTAGATATGGATATTAACTTTAATGAGACACTGGTTTCATCCAATTCGGACTCCTATAGCTCCATATATGGTCATCAGATGCTACAAAGGTATGACTGTCAGGAACAACATCATATCACCAACTTACGGATGCAATTTGACAAAGATAGATATCGATTTCGCTCTTGAACATCTCACGAGAGTTGCAGCTATTTCTATGAGCCCAACAACGATATCAAGATCGTTGCTTGTGTGTTCTGATTGTATTAAACAATATCACATCTCAAGCTTGAAGAAGGAATTTCACTCAGATCGGGATTGGTTCAGATCTTGACTTCTCCAGGAAACATGTAGATATTTATATTATCTTTCTAGGAAAACCAATATCACTTCATTTCGACGAGTGTATCTCAAAATACGACGTTTCAGATGCTTGATTATCGGCTACAGGCGCTAGACTTCAATTTTCAGTGTTTTTGCTTTTCCAGCATTTGTACTTTTGTTTTATTCACGCGTGTCTTCTCTTTATTCTATTACAATTGCTGAAGCTTTTGTCTTCTTCTATTATAGTACTTCATGCTTCGAGACTTTATAGAAAAGGGTACCTTATTTTCTGGTCCTGCTTGGACTTTCAATATCTTAATACTTCATTCAAAATTACTTCTCCTGCCCTCATAATGTTTGTATTCTGAATAGATGCTTAATTAGATTCACAGAACGCTTCTTAAATTAGCTAAGGCGTTTGGTTATCCACTGGGCACATTCACAAGGCTGTTTAACTCGAAGCATTCTCAGCAGTAAGCGTATTATGCTTCTTTGATCCTCTTAATGCACAAATTAGGATTCGATGTCTGTATGGAACTTGTAGATATGGATATTAGCTTTAATGAGACACCGGTTTCATCTAATTCGGACACCTACAGCTCAATATATGGCCATCAGACGCTACAGAGGTATGACTGTCAGGAACAACATCACGTCACCAACTTACGGATGCAATTTGACAAAGATAGAGATCGATTTCTCTCTGGACCTCGTCATGAGAGTTATGGGAATTTCCCTAAGCCTTCCAACGATACCTAGATTGATGCTTTTGATCACCTAAAGCTCCATAAATTTTCAGCAGACGCTTGCATGTTCTGATTGTCACAAACAGTACCACATCTCAAGCTTAAAGATGGAATTTCCCTCAGTTCGGGATTAGTTCAGATCTCGACTTCTCCAGGAAACCTGTAGGTATTTATCTTATCTTTCTAAAAAAACCAAGATCACTTCATTTCAATGAGCGTACCGCAAAATACGACGTTTCGGAGGCTTGATTATTGGCAGCAGGCGCTTGACTTTAATCTTCATTGTTTTTGCTTTTGCAGCATTTGTACTTTTGTTTTTATTCACGCTTGTTTTCTCTTTCTTCTATTACAATTGCTGAAGCTTTTGTGTTCTTCTATTACAGTACTTGATGCTTCAGGACTTTATAGTAAATGGTACCTCATTTTCTGGTCAAGTTTGGACTTTGAATATCATAATACTTTATTAAAAATTACTTCTCCAGCCTTCATAATGTTTGTTTTCTGAATAGATGCTTGATTTGCTTCACTGGACGCTTCTTAAATTAGCTAAGGCGCTTGGTTATCCAATGGGCGCATTCACAAGGCTGTTTAACTCATTGCATTCTTAGCAGTTAGCGTATTGTGCTTATTTGACCCTCTTAATGCAGGAATTAGGATTCGATGTCTTCATGAAACGTGTAGATATGGATATTAGCTTTAATGAGACACTAGTTTCATCCAATTCGGACACCTACAACTCAATAAATGGTCATCAGTCGCTACAAAGGTATGACTGCCAGGAGCAACATCACGTCAACAACTTACGGATGCAATTTGACAAAGATAGAGATCGATTTCGCTTTTGACCTCTGCATGAGAGTTGCGGATATTTCTATAATCCTTCCAAAGATACCAAGATCGATGCTTTTGAACGCCTAAAGCTCCAGAAATTGTCAATAGATGCTTGCATGTTCTGATTGTCATGAACAGTATCACTTCTCAAGCTTGAGGAAGGGATTGCACTCAGATCGAGATTGGTTCAGATCTTGACTTCTCCAGGAAACATGTATTTATTTATCTTATCTTTCTAAGAAAACCAAGATCACTCCATTTCGACGATTGTACCTAAAAATACGACGTTTCGAACGCTTGATTATTGGCAGCAGGCGCTTGACTTCAATCTTCAGTGTTTTTGTTTTTGCAGCTTTTGTACTTTTGTCTTTATTCGTGCTTCTCTTCTCTTTCTTCTATTAGAGTTGTTGAAGATTTTGTCTTCTACTATTACAATACTTGATGTTTTCGACCTTTATGGAAAAAGGTACCTCGTTTTCTGGTCAAGCATGGACTTTGAATATCTAAATACTTCATTCGAAATTACTTCTCCAACCATCATAATGTTCTGTATTCTGAGTACACGCTTGATTAGCTTCGCCGAAGAATGCTTAAATGAGCTAAGGCGCCTGGTTATCTACTGGGCTCATTCACAAGGCTGTTTAACTCGTTGCATTCTGACCAGTGAGCGTATTATGCTTCTTAGACCCTCTTAATGGCCGAATTTGGATTAAATGTTTTCATGAAACTTGTAGATATGGATATTAGCTTCAATGAGGCACCGGATTCATTCAATTCGGACATCTATAGCTCAATATATGGCCATCAGACGCTACAAAGTTATGACTGTCAGGAACAACATCACGTCAACAACTTACGGATGTAATTTGACAAAGATAGAGATCGATTTCGCTCTTGACCTCCTCATGAGAGTAGCGGATATTTCTCCAAGCCTTCCAACGATACCAAGATCGATGCTTTTGAACACCTAAAGCTCCAGATATTGTCAGCAGATGCTTGCATGTTTTGATTGTCACGAACAGTACCACATCTCAAGCTTGAAGAAGCAATTTCACTCAGATCGAGATTGGTTCAGATCTCGACTTCTCCAGGAAACATGTAGATATTTATATTATCTTTCTAAGAAAACCAATATCACTTCATTTGGACGAGCGTATCTCAAAATACGACGTTTCAGATGCTTGATTATCGGCTACAGGCGCTAGACTTCAATCTTCAGTGTTTTTGCTTTTCCAGCATTTGTACTTTTGTTTTATTCCCGCTTGTCTTCTCTTTATTCTATTACAATTGCTGAAGCTTTTGTCTTCTTATATTACCGTACTTCAAGCTTCAGGACTTTATAGAAAAGGGTACCTTATTTTCTGGTCAAGCTTGGACTTTCAATAACTTAAAACTTCATTCAAAATTACTTCACCAGCCTTCATAATGTTTGTATTCTGAATAGACGCTTGATTAGATTCATCGGACGATTCTTAAATTAGCTAAGGCGCTTGGTTATCCACTGGGCACATTCTCAAGGCTGTTTAACTCGAAGCATTCTTAGCAGTTAGCATATTATGCTTCTTTCACCCTCTTAATGCACGAATTAGGATTCGATGTCTTCATGAAACGTGTAGATATGGATATTAGCTTTAATGAGACACTGGTTTCGTCCAATTAGGACTCCTATAGCTCCATATATGGTCATCAGATGCTACAAAGGTATGGCTGTCAGGAACAACATCACATCACCAACTTACGGATGCAATTTGACAAAGATAGACATCGATTTCGCTCTTGAACACCTCACGAGAGTTGCAGCTATTTCTATGAGCCCAACAACGATATCAAGATCGTTGCTTGTGTGTTCTGATTGTATTAAACAAAATATCACATCTCAAGCTTGAAGAAGGAATTTCACTCAGATCGGGATTGGTTCAGATCTTGACTTCTCCGGGAAACATGTAGGTATTTATCTTATCTTTCTAACAAAACCAAGATTACTTCATTTCGACGAGCGTACCTCAAAATACGACATTTCGGACCCTTGATTATCGGCAGTAGGAGCTTGACTTCAATCTTCAGTGTTTTTCATTTTGCAGCATTTGTACTTTTGTTTTTATTCACGCTTGTCTTCTCTTTATTCCATTCGAATTGCTGATGCTTTTGTCTTCTTCTATTAAAGTACTTCATGCTTCCGGACTTTATAGAAAATGGCACCTTATATTCTGGCCAAGCATGGACTTTGAATATCTTAATACTTCATTTCCAGCCTTCATAATGTTTTATATTCTGGACAGACGCTTGATTAGCTTCAATGGACGACTCTTAAATTAGCTAAGGTGCGTGGTTATCCACTGGGCACATTCGCAAGGTTGTCAAACTAGTAGCATTCTGACAAGTTAGCGTATTTTGCTTCTTTGATCCACTTATTGGCCAAATTAGGATTCGATGTCTGAATGAAACTTAATGATATGGATATTAAATTTAAAGAGACAACGGTTTCATCCAATTCAGACACCTACAGCTCAATATATGGTCTTCAAAAACTACAATGGTTGACTGTCAGGAAGGACATCACGTCACCAACTTACGGAAGCAATTTGACAAAGATAGAGATCGATGTCGCTCTTGACCTCTTCATGAGAGTTGCAGACATTTCTCTAAGCCTTCCAACGATACCAAGATTGATGCTTTTCAACACCTAAAGCTCCAGAACTTATCAGCAGACGCTTGCATGTTCTGATTGTCACGAACAAGATCACATCTCAAGCTTGAAGAAGGAATTTCACTCAGATCGAGATTGGTTCAGATCTCGACTTCTCCAAGACACAAGTAGGTATTTATATTATCTATCTAAGAAAACAAGATCACTTCATTTCGACGAGCGAACCTCAAAATACGACGTTTCAAACGCTTGATAATCGGCAGCAGGCGCTTGACTTCAATCTTCTGTGTTTTTGCTTTTCCAGCATTTGTACTTTTGTTTTTATTCACGCTTGTCTTCTTTTTATTCTGTTACAGTTGCTGAAGCTTTTGTCTTCTTCTATTATAGTACTTCATGCTTCGGGACTTTATAGAAAACGGTACCATATTTTCTAGCCAAGCTTGGACTTTCAATATCTTAATACTTCATTCAAAATTACTTCTCCAGCCCTCATAATGTTTGTATTCTGAATAGACGCTTAATTAGATTCACAGAACTCTTCTTAAATTAGCTAAGGCGCTTGGTTATCCACTGGGCACATTCACAAGGCTGTTTCACTCGAAGCATTCTCAGCAGTAAGCATATTATGCTTCTTTGACCCTCTTAATGCACAAATTAGGATTCGATGTCTGCACGGAACTTGTAGATATGGATATTAGCTTTAATGAGACACTGGTTTCATCTAATTCGGACACCTACAGCTCAATATATGGCCATCAGACGCTACAAAGGTATGACTGTCAGGAACAACATCACGTCACCAACTTACGGATGCAATTTGACAAAGATAGAGATCGATTTCTCTCTGGACCTCGTCATGAGACTTATGGGAATTTCTCTAAGCCTTCCATCGATACCAAGATTGGTGCTTTTGATCACCTAAAGCTCCATAAATTTTCAGCAGACGCTTGTATGTTCTGATTGTCACAAACAGTACCACATCTCAAGCTTAAAGATGGAATTTCCCTCAGTTCGGGATTAGTTCAGATCTTGACTTCTCCAGGAAACCTGTAGGTATTTATCTTATCTTTCTAACAAAACCAAGATCACTTCATTTCGATGAGCGTACCGCAAAACACGACGTTTCGGAGGCTTGATTATTGGCAGCAGGCGCTTGACTTTAATCTTCATTGTTTTTGCTTTTGCAGCATTTGTACTTTTGTTTTTATTCACGCTTGTTTTCTCTTTCTTCTATTACAATTGTGAAGCTTTTGTGTTCTTCTATTACAGTACTTGATGCTTCAGGACTTTATAGTAAATGGTACCTCATTTTCTGGTCAAGTTTGGATTTTGAATATCTTAATACTTTATTAAAAATTACTTCTCCAGCCTTCACAATGTTTGTTTTCTGAATAGATGCTTGATTTGCTTCACCGGACGCTTCTTAAATTAGCTAAGGCGCTTGGTTATCCAATGGGCGCATTCACAAGGCTGTTTAACTCATCGTATTCTTAGCAATTAGCGTATTGTGCTTATTTGACCCTCTTAATGCAGGAATTAGGATTCGATGTCTTCATGAAACGTGTAGATATGAATATTAGCTTTAATGAGACACTGGTTTTATCCAATTCGGACACCTACAACTCAATAAATGGTCATCAGTCGCTACAAAGGTATGACTGCCAGGAACAACATCACGTCATTAACTTACGGATGCAATTTGACAAAGATAGAGATCGATTTCGCTTTTGACCTCTGCATGAGAGTTGCGGATATTTCTATAATCCTTCCAAAGATACCAAGATCGATGCTTTTGAACACCTAAAGCTCCAGAAATTGTCAGTAGATGCTTGCATGTTCTGATTGTCATGAACAGTATCACTTCTCAAGCTTGAGGAAGGGATTGCACTCAGATTGAGATTGGTTCAGATCTTGACTTCTCCAGGAAACATGTATTTATTTATCTTATCTTTCTAAGAAAACCAAGATCACTCCATTTCGACGATTGTACCTCAAAATACGACGTTTCGAACGCTTGATTATTGGCAGCAGGCGCTTGACTTCAATCTTCAGTGTTTTTGTTTTTGCAGCTTTTGTACTTTTGTCTTTATTCGTGCTTCTCTTCTCTTTCTTCTATTAGAGTTGTTGAAGATTTTGTCTTCTACTATTACAATACTTGATGTTTTCGACCTTTATGGAAAAAGGTACCTCGTTTTCTGGTCAAGCATGGACTTTGAATATCTAAATACTTCATTCGAAATTACTTCTCCAACCATCATAATGTTCTGTATTCTGAGTACACGCTTGATTAGCTTCGCCGAAGAATGCTTAAATGAGCTAAGGCGCCTGGTTATCTACTGGGCTCATTCACAAGGCTGTTTAACTCGTTGCATTCTGACCAGTGAGCGTATTATGCTTCTTAGACCCTCTTAATGGCCGAATTTGGATTAAATGTTTTCATGAAACTTGTAGATATGGATATTAGCTTCAATGAGGCACCGGATTCATTCAATTCGGACACCTACAGCTCAATATATGGCCATCAGACGCTACAAAGTTATGACTGTCAGGAACAACATCACGTCAACAACTTACGGATGCAATTTGACAAAGGTAGAGATCGATTTCGCTCTTGACCTCCTCATGAGAGTAGCGGATATTTCTCCAAGCCTTCCAACGATACCAAGATCGATGCTTTTGAACACCTAAAGCTCCAGATATTGTCAGCAGATGCTTGCATGTTCTGATTGTCACGACCAGTACCACATCTCAAGCTTGAAGAAGGAATTTCACTCAGATCGAGATGTAACACCCAGGGCTGACGAGGGCGGGGAGTGATCGCCGGTGCATGAGGCATGGACAAGGAGCGGCTCCTGGCAGGCTTCTAGGCGGAGTGATACCTCAATGAACCGATTCACATCGGAATGAGAGGGATCCTGAGGCTGTGCAGGTATGGGACTGTACAGTTGAAGGAAGGCTTATAAGAATTGATTTGTACTACCTATACCAACAAGATGCATCTTCTTTTCGGTAGCCCATCACTTAAGAACTCCAAAGTTAAGCGTGTTGGACTTAGAGTAATTCTGGGATGGGTGACCTCCTGGGAAGTTTTCCTAGGAAGCGTGTGAGTGAGGACAAAGCACGCTGAAGAGACCCGTGTTGGTTTGTGGGGACAGTCGGCAATCCTTAAAGCAGTCCGGGCCGTTACAAATGGTATCAGAGCGGACCTCTCCCAGTACGGTGTGGTTCGGGGACGAACCAAGCGGAAGCTGGTGGGCATGTAACACCCGGGGTTGACGAGGGCGGGGAGTGATCGCCGGTGCATGAGGCATGGACAAGGAGCGGCTCCTGGCAGGCTTCTAGGCCGAGGGATAGATGAATGAACCGATTCACATCGAAATGAGAGGGATCCTGAGGCTGTGCAGGTATGGGACTGTACAGTTGAAGGAAGGCTTATAAGAATTGATTTGT
Source organism: Ammopiptanthus mongolicus (assembly GCA_039655645.1). Taxonomy (NCBI): domain Eukaryota; kingdom Viridiplantae; phylum Streptophyta; class Magnoliopsida; order Fabales; family Fabaceae; genus Ammopiptanthus; species Ammopiptanthus mongolicus. The sequence goes on along the minus strand of CM077345.1, from coordinate 54,744,449 downwards.
ACTACTTATACCAACAAGATGCATCTTCTTTTCGGTAGCCCATCACTTAAGAACTCCAAAGTTAAGCGTGCTGGACTTAGAGTAATTCTGGGATGGGTGACCTCCTGGGAAGTTTTCCTAGGAAGCGTGTAAGTGAGGACAAAGCACGCTGAAGAGACCCGTGTTGGTTTGTGGGGACAGTCGGCAATCCTTAAAGCAGTCCGGGCCGTTACAGTTCAGATCTCGACTTCTCCAGGAAACATGTAGATATTTATATTATCTTTCTAAGAAAACCAATATCACTTCATTTCGACGAGCGTATCTCAAAATACGACGTTTCAGATGCTTGATTATCGGCTACAGGCGCTAGACTTCAATCTTCAGTGTTTTTGCTTTTCCAGCATTTGTACTTTTGTTTTCATTCATGCTTGTCTTCTCTTTATTCTATTGCAATTGCTGAAGTATTTGTCTTCTTATATTACCGTACTTCAAGCTTCAGGACTTTATAGAAAAGGGTACCTTATTTTCTGGTCAAGCTTGGACTTTCGATATCTTAATACTTCATTCAAAATTACTTCACCAGCCTTCATAATGTTTGTATTCTGAATAGACGCTTGATTAGATTCATCGGACGATTCTTAAATTAGCTAAGGCGCTTGGTTATCCACTGGGCACATTCTCAAGGCTGTTTAACTCGAAGCATTCTTAGCAGTTAGCATATTATGCTTCTTTCACCCTCTTAATGCACGAATTAGGATTCGATGTCTTCATGAAACGTGTAGATATGGATATTAGCTTTAATGAGACACTGGTTTCGTCCAATTCGGACTCTTATAGCTCCATATATGGTCATCAAATGCTACAAAGGTATGACTGTCAGGAACAACATCACATCACCAACTTACGGATGCAATTTGACAAAGATAGACATCGATTTCGCTCTTGACCACCTCACGAGCGTTGCAGCTATTTCTATGAGCCCAACAACGATATCAAGATCGTTGCTTGCGTGTTCTGATTGTATTAAACAATATCACATCTCAAGCTTGAAGAAGGAATTTCACTCAGATCGGGATTGGTTCAGATCTTGACTTCTCCAGGAAACATGTAGGTATTTATCTTATCTTTCTAACAAAACCAAGATTACTTCATTTCGACGAGCGTACCTCAAAATACGACATTTCGGACCCTTGATTATCGGCAGTAGGAGCTTGACTTCAATCTTCAGTGTTTTTCCTTTTGCAGCATTTGTACTTTTGTTTTTATTCACGCTTGTCTTCTCTTTATTCCATTCGAATTGCTGAAGGTTTTGTCTTCTTCTATTAAAGTACTTCATGCTTCCGGACTTTATAGAAAATAGTACCTTATATTCTGGCCAAGCTTGGACTTTGAATATCTTAATACTTCATTTCCAGCCTTCATAATGTTTTATATTCTGGATAGACGCTTGATTAGCTTTAATGGACGACTCTTAAATTAGCTAAGGTGCGTGGTTATCCACTGGGCACATTCGCAAGGCTGTCAAACTAGTAGCATTCTAACAAGTTAGCGTATTTTGCTTCTTTTATCCACTTATTTTCCGAATTAGGATTCGATATCTGAATGAAACTTAATGATATGGATATTAAATTTAAAGAGACAACGGTTTCATCCAATTCAGACACCTACAGCTCAATATATGGTCTTCAAAAACTACAATGGTTGACTGTCAGGAATGACAACACGTCACCAACTTACGGAAGCAATTTGACAAAGATAGAGATCGATTTCGCTCTTAACCTCTTCATGAGAGTTGCAGATATTTCTCTAAGCCTTCCAACGATACCAAGATCGTTGCTTTTGAACACCTAAAGCTCCAGAACTTGTCAGCAGACGCTTGCATGTTCTGATTGTCACGAACAGGATCACATCTCAAGCTTGAAGAAGGAATTTCACTCAGATCGAGATTGGTTCAGATCTCGACTTCTCCAGAAAACATGTAGGTATTTATATTATCTATCTAAGAAAACCAAGATCACTTCATTTCGACGAGCGAACCACAAAATACGACGTTTCAGACGCTTGATTATCGGCAGCAGGCGCTTGACATCAATCTTCAGTGTTTTTGCTTTTCCAGCATTTGTACTTTTGTTTTTATTCACGCTTGTCTTCTTTTTATTCTGTTACAGTTGCTGAAGCTTTTGTCTTCTTCTATTATAGTACTTCATGCTTCGGGACTTTGTAGAAAACGGTACCTTATTTTCTGGCCATGCTTGGACTTTCAATATCTTAATACTTCATTCAAAATTACTTCTCCAGCCCTCATAATGTTTGTATTCTGAATAGACGCTTAATTAGATTCACAGAACGCTTCCTAAATTAGCTAAGGCGCTTGGTTATCCACTGGGCACATTCACAAGGCTGTTTAACTCGAAGCATTCTCAGCAGTAAGCGTATTATGCTTCTTTGACCCTCTTAATGCACAAATTAGGATTCGATGTCTGTACGGAACTTGTAGATATGGATATTAGCTTTAATGAGACACTGGTTTCATCTAATTCGGACACCTACAGCTCAATATATGGCCATCAGACGCTACAAAGGTATGACTGTCAGGAACAACATCACGTCACCAACTTACGGATGTAATTTGACAAAGATAGAGATCGATTTCTCTCTGGACCTCGTCATGAGACTTATGGGAATTTCTCTAAGCCTTCCAACGATACCAAGATTGATGCTTTTGATCACCTAAAGCTCCATAAATTTTCAGCAGACGTTTGCATGTTCTGATTGTCACAAGCAGTACCACATCTCAAGCTTAAAGATGGAATTTGCCTCAGTTCGGGATTAGTTCAGATCTCGACTTTTCTAGGAAACCTGTAGGTATTTATCTTATCTTTCTAACAAAACCAAGATCACTTCATTTCGATGAGCGTACCGCAAAATACGACGTTTCGGAGGCTTGATTATTGGCAGCAGGCGCTTGACTTTAATCTTCATTGTTTTTGCTTTTGCAGCATTTGTACTTTTGTTTTTATTCACGCTTGTTTTCTCTTTCTTCTATTACAATTGCTGAAGCTTTTGTGTTCTTCTATTACAGTACTTGATGCTTCAGGACTTTATAGTAAATGGTACCTCATTTTCTGGTCAAGTTTGGACTTTGAATATCTTAATACTTTATTAAAAATTACTTCTCCAGCCTTCATAATGTTTGTTTTCTGAATAGATGCTTGATTTGCTTCACCGGACGCTTCTTAAATTAGCTAAGGCGCTTGGTTATCCATTGGGCGCATTCACAAGGCTGTTTAACTCATTGCATTCTTAGCAGTTAGAGTATTGTGCTTATTTGACCCTCTTAATGCAGGAATTAGGATTCGATGTCTTCATGAAACGTGTAGATATGGATATTAACTTTAATGAGACACTGGTTTCATCCAATTCGGACTCCTATAGCTCCATATATGGTCATCAGATGCTACAAAGGTATGACTGTCAGGAACAACATCACATCACCAACTTACGGATGCAATTTGACAAAGATAGATATCGATTTCGCTCTTGAACATCTCACGAGAGTTGCAGCTATTTCTATGAGCCCAACAACGATATCAAGATCGTTGCTTGTGTGTTCTGATTGTATTAAACAATATCACATCTCAAGCTTGAAGAAGGAATTTCACTCAGATCGGGATTGGTTCAGATCTTGACTTCTCCAGGAAACATGTAGATATTTATATTATCTTTCTAGGAAAACCAATATCACTTCATTTCGACGAGCGTATCTCAAAATACGACGTTTCAGATGCTTGATTATCGGCTACAGGCGCTAGACTTCAATCTTCAGTGTTTTTGCTTTTCCAGCATTTGTACTTTTGTTTTATTCACGCGTGTCTTCTCTTTATTCTATTACAATTGCTGAAGCTTTTGTCTTCTTCTATTATAGTACTTCATGCTTCGAGACTTTATAGAAAAGGGTACCTTATTTTCTGGTCCTGCTTGGACTTTCAATATCTTAATACTTCATTCAAAATTACTTCTCCAGCCTTCATAATGTTTGTATTCTGAATAGATGCTTGATTAGATTCACCAGACGCTTCTTAAATTAGCTAAGGCGCTTGGTTATCCAATAGGCACATTCACAAGGCTGTTTAACTCGTAGCATTCTTAGCAGTTAGCCTATTATGCTTCTTTGACCCTCTTAATGTACGAATTAGGATTCGATGTCTTCATGAAACATGTAGATATGGATATTAGCTTTAATGAGACACTGATTTCATCCAATTCGGACACCTACAGCTCAATATATGGTCATCAGACGCTACGAAGGTATGACTGTCTAGAACAACATCACGTCACCAACTTACGGATGCAATTTGACAAAGATAGAGATCGATTTCGCTCTTGACCTCTTCATGAGAGTTGCGGATATTTCTCTAAGCTTTCCAACGATACCAAGATAGATGCTTTTGAACACCTAAAGCTCCAGAAATTGTTAGCAGACGCTTGCATGTTCTGATTGTCATGAATAATATCACATCTCAAGCTTGAAGAAGGAATTTCACTCATATCGAGATTGGTTCAGATACTGACTTCTCCAGGAAACAAGTAGGTATTTATCTTATCTTTCTAACAAAACCAAGATCTCTTAATTTCGACTAGCGCACCTCAAAATACGACATTTCGGACCCTTGATTATCGGCAGTAGGAGCTTGACTTCAATCTTCAGTGTTTTTGCTTTTGCAGCATTTGTACTTTTGTTTTTATTCACGCTTGTCTTCTCTTAATTGCATTCAAGTTGATGAAGCTTTTGTCTTCTTCTATTACAGCACTTCACGCTTCGGGACTTTATAGAAAAATGGTACCTTATATTATGGTCAAGCTTGGACTTGGAATATCTTAATACTTCATTCAAAATTACTTCTCTAGCCTTCATAATGTTTTATATTCTGGATAGACGCTTGATTAGCTTCACTGGAGCCTCCTAAATTAGCTAAGGTGCATGGTTATCCACTGGGCACATTTACAAGGCTGTTTAACTCGAAGCATTCTTAGCAGTTAGCCTATTATGCTTCTTTGACCCTCTTAATGCACGAATCAGGATTCGATGTCTTCATGAAACGTGTAGATATGGAAATTAGCTTTAATGACGCACTGATTTCATCAAATTCGGGCACCTACAGCTCAATATATGGTCATCAGGCGCTACAAAGCTATGACTGTCTGGAACAACATCACGTCACCAACATGCGGATGCAATTTGACAAAGATAGAGATCGATTTCGCTCTTGACCTCTTCATGAGAGTTGCGGATATTTCTCTAAGCCTTCCAACTATACCAAGATCGATGCTTTTGAACACCTAAAGCTCCAGAAATGGTCAGCAAACGCTTGCATGTTCTGATTATCACGAGCAGTATCACATCTCAAGCTTGAGGAAGGAATTTCACTCAGATCGAGATTGGTTCAGATCTTGACTTCTCCAAGAAACATGTATTTATTAATCTTATTATCTAAGAAAACCAAGATCACTTCATTTCGACGAGCGTACCTCAAAATATGACGTTTTGAACGCTTGATTATTGGCACCAGACGCTTGAATTCAATCTTCGGTGTTTTTGCTTTTGCAGCTTTTGTACTTTTGTCTTTATTCATGCTTCTCTTCTCTTTCTTATTTTAGAGTTGCTGAAGCTTTTGTTTTCTACTATTACAATACTTGATGTTTCCGAACTTTATGGAAAAGGGACCTCGTTTTTTGGTCAAACTTGGACTTTGAATATCTTAATACTTCATTCGAAATTACTTCTCCAACCATCATAATGTTCTGTATTTAGAGAAAATGCTTGATTAGATTCACCGAAGGATTCTTAAATGAGCTTAGGCGCATGGTTATCCACCGGGCACATTCAAAAGGCTATTTAACTGGTTGCATTCTGACCAGTGAGCGTATTATGCTTCTTAGACCCTCTTAATGGCCGAATTAGTATTCGATGTTTCAAGGAAACTTGTAGATATGGAAATTATCTTTAATGAGGGACCGGTTTCATTCAATTCAGACACCTGCAGCTCAATATATGGTCTTCAAACACTACAAAGGTTGACTGTCAGGAACAACATCACGTCACCAACTTACGGAGGCAATTTGACAAAGATAGAGATCGATTTCGCTCTTGACCTCTTCATGAGAGTTGCAGACATTTCGCTAAGCCTTCCAACGATACCAAGATCGATGCTTTTGAACACCTAAAGCTCCAGAACATGTCAGCAGACGCTTGCATGTTCTGATTGTCACGAACAGGATCACATCTCAAGCTTGAAGAAGGAATTTCACTTAGATCAAGATTGGTTCAGATCTCGACTTCTCCAGGAAAAATGTAGGTATTTATATTATCTATCTAAGAAAACCGAGATCATTTAATTACGATGAGCGAACCTCAAAATACGACGTTTCAGACGCTTGATTATCGGCAGCAGGCGCTTGACTTCAATCTTTAGTGTTTTCGCTTTTCCAGCATTTGTACTTTTGTTTTTATTCATGCTTGTGTTCTCTTTATTCCATTCGAATTGCTGAAGCTTTTGTCATCTTCTATTACAGTACTTCATGCTTCAGAACTTTATAGAAATTGGTACCATAGTTTTCTGGTCAAGCTTGGACTTTGATTATCTTAATACTTCATTCAAAATTACTTCTCCAGGCTTCATAATGTTTTATATTCTGAAAAGACGCTTGATTAGCTTCACTTGATCCATCTTAAATTAGCTAAGGTGCGTGGTTATCCACTGGGCACATTCACAAGCATGTCAAACTAGTAGCATTCGTACCAGTTAGCGTGTTAAGCTTCTTTGATCCTCTTAATGGCCGAATTAGGATTCGATGTCAGAATGAAACTTGTAGATATGGATGTTAAATTTAAAGAGACACCAGTTTCATCCAGTTCGGATACCTATATCTCAATATATGGCCATCAGACGCTACAAAGGTATGACTGTCAGGAGTAACATCACGTCACCAAATTACGGATGCAATTTGACAAAGATAGAGATCGATTTCGCTGTTGACCTCTTCCTTAGAGTTGCAGATATTTCTAAAAGCCTTCCAACGATACCAAGATCGATGCTTTTGAAAACCTAAAGCCCCAGAAATTGTTAGCAGATGCTTGCCTGTTCTGATTCTCACGAACAGGATCACATCTCAAGCTTGAAGAAGGAATTTCACTCTGATCGAGATTGGTTCGGATCTCGACTTCTGTAGGTATTTATATTATCTTTCTAAGAAAATCAAGATCACCTTATTTCGACGAGCGTACCTCAAAATACGACGTTTTAGACGCTTGATTATCGGCAGCAAGCCCTTCACTTCAATCTTCAGTGTTATTGCTTTTCCAGCATTTGTACTTTTGTTTTTATTCACGCTTGTCTTCTCTTTATTCTATTTCAATTGCTGAAGCTTTTGTCTTATTCTATTACAGTACTTCATGCTTCGGGACTTTATAGAAAAGGGTACCTTATTTTATGGTCCAGCTTGGACTTTCAATATCTTAATACTTCATTCAAAATTACTTCTCTAGCCTTCATAATGTTTGCATTCTGAATAGACGCTTGATTAGATTCACCGGACGCTTCTTAAATTAGCTAAGGCGCTTGGTTATCCACTGGGCATATTTACAAGGCTGTTTAACTCGAAGCATTCTTAGCAGTTAGCCTATTATGCTTCTTTGACCCTCTTAATGCACGAATTAGGATTTGATGTCTTCATGAAACGTGTAGATATGGATATTAGCTTTAATGAGACACTGATTTCATCCAATTCGGACACCTACAGCTCAATATATGGTCATCAGACGCTACAAAGGTATGACTGTCTGGAACAACATCATGTCGCCAACTTGCGGATGCAATTTGACAAAGATAGAGATTGATTTCGCTCTTGACCTCTTCATGAGAGTTGCGGATATTTCTCTAAGCCTTCCAACAATACCAAGATCGATGCTTTTGAACACCTAAAGCTCCAGAAAATGTCAGCAGACGCTTGCATGTTCTGATTGTCATGAACAGTATCACATCTCAAGCTTGAAGAAGGAATTTCACTCAAATCGGGATTGGTTCATATCTTGACTTCTCCAGGAAACATGTTGGTATTTATCTTATTTTCTAAAAAAACCAAGATCACTTCATTTCGACAAGCATACCTCAAAATACGACGTTTCGGACCCTTGATTATAGGCAGCAGGAGCTTGACTTCAATCTTCAGTGTTTTTGCTGTTGCAGCATTTGTACTTTTGTTTTTATTCACGCTTGTCTTCTCTTTATTCCATTTGAAATGCTGAAGCTTTTGTCTTCTTCTATTACAGTACTTCACGCTTCAGGACTTTATTGAAAATGGAACCTTATATTCTGGTCAAGCTTGGACTTTGAATATCTTCATACTTCATTCAAAATTACTTCTCCAGCCTTTGTAATGTTTTATATTCTTAATAGACGCTTGATTAGCTTCACTGGATGCCTCTTAAATTAGCTAAGGAGCGTGGTTATCCACTGGTCACATTCACAACGCTGTCAAACTCGTAGCATTCTGACAATTTAGCGTATTATCCTTATTTGATCCTCTTAATGGCCGAATTTGAATTCGATGTCTGAATGAAACTTGTAGATATGGATATTAAATTTAAAGAGACACTGGTTTCATCAAATTCAGACACCAATATCTCAATATATGGCCATCAAACGCTACAAAGGTATGACTGTCAGGAACAACATCACGTCACCAACTTACGGATGCAATTTGACAAAGATAGAGATCGATTTCGCTTTTGAACTCTTCATGAGAGTTGCGGATATTTCTATAAGCCTTCCAACGATACCAAGATCGTTGCTTTTGAATATCTAAAGCTCCATAAATTGTCAGCAGACGCTTGCATGTTCTGATTGTCACGACCAGGATCACATCTCAAGCTTGAAGAAGGAATTTCACTCAGATCGGGATTGGTTCAGATCTCGACTTCTGCAGGAAACAAGTAGGTATTTATATTATCTTTCTAAGTAAACCAAGATCACTTCATTTCGACGAGCGTACCTTTCAGACACTTGATTTTTGGCAGCAGGCGCTATACTTCAATCTTCAGTATTTTTGCTTTTCCAGCATTTTTACTTTTGTTTTTATTCACGCTTGTCTTCTCTTTATTCTTCTACAATTGCTGAAACTTTTGTCTTCATCTATTACAGTACTTCATGCTTCGGGACTTTATAGAATAGGGTACCTTATTTTCTGGTCAAGCTTGGACTTTCAATATCTTAATACCTCATTCAAAATTACTTCTCCAGCCTTCATAATGTTTGTATTCTGAATAGACGCTTGATTAGACTCACCGGACGCTTCTTAAATTAGCTAGGGCGCTTGGTTATCCACTGGGCACATTCACAAGGCTGTTTAACTCGAAGCATTCTTAGCAGTTAGACTATTATGCTTCTTTGACCTTTTTAATGCACGAATTAGGATTCGATGTCTTCATGAAACGTGTAGAAATGGATATTAGCTTTAATGAGACACTGGTTTCATCCAATTCAGACACCAGCAGCTGAAAAAATGGTCATCAGACGCTACAAAGGTATGACTATTTGGAACAACATCACGTCACCAACTTACGGATGCAATTTGACAAAGATAGAGATCAATTTCACTTTCGACCTCTTCATGAGAGTTGCGGATATTTCTATAATCCTTCCAACGATACCAAGATCGATGCTTTTGAACACCTAAAGCTCCAGAAATTGTCAGCAGACGCTTGCATGTTCTGATTGTCATGAAGTATCACATCTCAAGCTTGAAGAAGGAATTTCACTCAAATCAGGATTGGTTCATATCTTGACTTCTCCAGGAAACATGTAGGTATTTATCTTATTTTCTAAAAAAACCAAGATCACTTCATTTCGACAAGCATACCTCAAAATATGACATTTCGGACCCTTGATTATAGGCAGCAGGAGCTTGACTTCAATCTTCAGTGTTTTTGCTTTTGCAGCATTTGTACTTTTGTTTTTATTCACGCTTGTCTTCTCTTTATTCCATTTGAAATGCTGAAGCTTTTGTCTTCTTCTATTTCAGTACTTCACGCTTCAGGACTTTATTGAAAATGGTGCCTTATATTCTGGTCAAGCTTGGACTTTGAATATCTTCATACTTCATTCAAAATTACTTCTCCAGCCTTCGTAATGTTTTATATTCTGAATAGACGCTTGATTAGCTTCACTGGATGCCTCTTAAATTAGCTAAGGTGCGTGGTTATCCACTGGTCACATTCACAAGGCTGTCAAACTCGTAGCATTCTGACAAGTTAGCGTATTATGCTCATTTGATCCTCTTAATGGCTGAATTAGAATTCGATGTCTGAATGAAACTTGCAGATATGGATGTTAAATTTAAAGAGACACTGGTTTCATCCAATTCAGACACCAATATCTCAATATATGGCCATCAGACGCTACAAAGGTATAACTGTCAGGAACAACATCACGTCACGAACTTACGGATGCAATTTCACAAAGATAGAGATCGATTTCGCTTTTGAACTCTTCATGAGAGTTGCGGATATTTCTATAAGCCTTCCAACGATACCAAGATCGTTGCTTTTGAATATCTAAAGCTCCATAAATTGTCAGCAGACGCTTGCATGTTCTGATTGTCACGACCAGGATCACATCTCAAGCTTGAAGAAGGAATTTCACTCAGATCGGGATTGGTTCAGATCTCGACTTCTGCAGGAAACAAGTAGGTATTTATATTATCTTTCTAAGTAAACCAAGATCACTTCATTTCGACAAGCGTACCTTTCAGACACTTGATTTTTGGCAGCAGGCGCTATACTTCAATCTTCAGTATCTTTGCTTTTCCAGCATTTTTACTTTTGTTTTTATTCACGCTTGTCTTCTCTTTATTCTTCTACAATTGCTGAAACTTTTGTCTTCATCTATTACAGTACTTCATGCTTCGGGACTTTATAGAATAGGGTACCTTATTTTCTGGTCAAGCTTGGACTTTCAATATCTTAATACCTCATTCAAAATTACTTCTCCAGCCTTCATAATGTTTGTACTCTGAATAGACGCTTGATTAGACTCACCGGACGCTTCTTAAATTAGCTAGGGCGCTTGGTTATCCACTGGGCACATTCACAAGGCTGTTTAACTCGAAGCATTCTTAGCAGTTAGACTATTATGCTTCTTTGACCTTTTTAATGCACGAATTAGGATTCGATGTCTTCATGAAACGTGTAGATATGGATATTAACTTTAATGAGACACTGGTTTCATCCAATTCAGACACCTGCAGCTGAAAAAATGGTCATCAGAGGCTACAAAGGTATGACTATTTGGAACAACATCACGTCACCAACTTACGGATGCAATTTGACAAAGATAGAGATCAATTTCACTTTTGACCTCTTCATGAGAGTTGCGGATATTTCTATAATCCTTCCATAGATACCAAGATCGATGCTTTTGAACACCTAAAGCTCCAGAAATTGTCAGCAGACGCTTGCATGTTCTGATTGTCATGAACAGTATCACATCTCAAGATTGAAGAAGGAATTTCACTCAAATCAGGATTGGTTCATATCTTGACTTCTCCAGGAAACATGTAGGTATTTATCTTATTTTCTAAAAAAACCAAGATCACTTCATTTCGACAAGCATACCTCAAAATATGACGTTTCGGACCCTTGATTATAGGCAGCAGGAGCTTGACTTCAATCTTCAGTGTTTTTGCTTTTGCAGCATTTGTACTTTTGTTTTTATTCACGCTTGTCTTCTCTTTATTCCATTTGAAATGCTGAAGCTTTTGTCTTCTTCTATTTCAGTACTTCACGCTTCAGGACTTTATTGAAAATGGTACCTTATATTCTGGTCAAGCTTGGACTTTGAATATCTTCATACTTCATTCAAAATTACTTCTCCAGCCTTCGTAATGTTTTATATTCTGAATAGACGCTTGATTAGCTTCACTGGATGCCTCTTAAATTAGCTAAGGTGCGTGGTTATCCACTGGTCACATTCACAAGGCTGTCAAACTCGTAGCATTCTGACAAGTTAGCGTATTATGCTTATTTGATCCTCTTAATGGCTGAATTAGAATTCGATGTCTGAATGAAACTTGCAGATATGGATGTTAAATTTAAAGAGACACTGGTTTCATCCAATTCAGACACCAATATCTCAATATATGGCCATCAGACGCTACAAAGGTATAACTGTCAGGAACAACATCACGTCACGAACTTACGGATGCAATTTCACAAAGATAGAGATCGATTTCGCTTTTGAACTCTTCATGAGAGTTGCGGATATTTCTATAAGCCTTCCAACGATACCAAGATCGTTGCTTTTGAATATCTAAAGCTCCATAAATTGTCAGCAGACGCTTGCATGTTCTGATTGTCACGACCAGGATCACATCTCAAGCTTGAAGAAGGAATTTCACTCAGATCGGGATTGGTTCAGTTCTCGACTTCTGCAGGAAACAAGTAGGTATTTATATTATCTTTCTAAGAAAACCAAGATCACTTTATTTCGACGAGCGTACCTCAAAATATGACATTTCAGACGCTTGATTTTTGGCAGCAGGTGCTAGACTTCAATCTTCAGTGTTTTTGCTTTTCCAGCACTTTTACGTTTGTTTTTATTCACGCTTGTCTTCTCTTTATTCTTTTTCAATTGCTGAAACTTTTGTCTTCTTCTATGACAGTACTTCACGCTTCGGGACTTTATAGAAAAGGGTACCTTATTTTCTGGTCATGCTTGGACTTTAAATATCTTAATACTTCATTCAAAATTACTTCTCCAGCCTTTATAATGTTTGTATTCTGAATAGACGCTTGATTAGATTAACCGGACGCTTCTTAAATTAGCTAAGGCGCTTGGTTATCCACTGGGCACATTCACAAGGCTGTTTAACTCGAAGCATTCTTAGCAGTTGGGATTCGATGTCTTTATGAAACGTGTAGATATGGATATTAGCTTTAATGAGACATTGGTTTCATCCAATTCAGACACCTACAGCTGAAAAAATGGTCATCAGACGCTACAAAGGTATGCCTGTTTGGAACAATATCACGTCACCAACTTACGGATGCAATTTGACAAAGATAGAGATCAATTTCGCTTTTGACCTCTTCATGAGAGTTGCGGATATTTCTATAATCCTTCCAAAGATACCAAGATCGATGCTTTTGAACACCTAAAGCTCCAGAAATTGTCAGCAGACGCTTGCATGTTCTGATTGTCACGAACAGTATCACTTCTCAAGCTTGAGGAAGGAATTGCACTCAGATCGAGATTGGTTCAGATCTGGACTTCTCCAGAAAACATGTATTTATTTATCTTATCTTTCTAAGAAAACCAAGATCACTTCATTTCGACTAGCGTACCTCAAAATACGACGTTTCGAACGCTTGATTGCCGGCAGTAGGAGCTTGACTTCAATCTTCTGTGTTTTTGCTTTTGCAGCATTTGTACGTTTGTTTTTATTCATGCTTGTCTTATTCTATTACAGTACTTCATGCTTCAGGACTTTATAGAAAATGGCACCTTATTTTCTGGCCAAGCTTGGACTTTGAATATCTTATTACTTCATTCAAATTTACTTCTCCAGCCTTCATAATGTTTTATTTTCTGAATAGATGCTTGATTAGCTTCACTGGATGCCTCTTAAATTAGCTAAGGTGCGTGGTTATCCACTGGGCACATTCCCAAGGCTATCAAACTTGTAGCATTCTGACCAGTTAGCATATTATGCTTCTTTGATCCTCTTAATGGCCGAATTAGGATTCGATGTCTTAGTGAAACTTGTAGATATGGATATTAAATTTAAAGAGACACCGGTTTCATCCAATTCGGACACCTATAGCTCAATATATGGCCATCAGACGCCACAAAGGTATGACTGTCAGGAACAACATCACGTCACCAACTTACGGATACAATTTGACAAAGATAGAGATCGATTTCGCTTATGTGTCTTCATGAGAGTTGCTGATATTTCTATAAACCTTCCAACGATATCAAGATCGATGCTTTTGAACACCTAAAGCTCCAGAAATTGTCAGCAGACGCTTGCATGTTCTGATTGTCACGACCGCGATCACATCTCAAGCTTGAAGAAGGAATTTCACTCAGATCGAGATTGGTTTAGATCTCGACTTCTCCAGGAAACATGTAGATATTTATATTATCTTTCTTATAAAACCAATATCACTTCATTTCGACGAGCGTACCTCAAAATACGATGTTTCAGACGCTTGAATATCGGCAGCAGGCGCTAGGCTTCAATCTTCGGTGTTTTTGCTTTTCCTGCATTTGTACTTTTGTTTTTATTCACGCTTGTCTTCTCTTTATTCTGTTACAATTGCCGAAGCTTTTGTCTTCTTCTATTACAGTACTTCCAGCTTCGGGACTTTATAGAAAAGGGTACCTTATTTTCTGGTCATGCTTGGACTTTCAATATCTTAATACTTCATTCAAAATTACTTCTCCAGCCTTCATAACGTTTGTATTCTGAATAGATGCTTGATTAGATTAACTGGACGCTTCTTAAATTAGCTAGGCGCTTGGTTATCCACTGGGCACATTCACAAGGCTGTTTAACTCGAAGCATTCTTAGCAGTTAGCGTATTATGCTTCTTTGACCCTCTTAATGCACGAAGTAGGATTCGACGTCTTCATGAAACTTGTAGATATTGATATTAGCTTTAATGAGACACTGGGTTAATCTAATTCGGACACCTACAACTCAATATATGGCCATCAGACGCTACAAAGGTATGACTGTCAGGAACAACATCACGTCACCAACTTACGGACTCAATTTGACAAAGATAGAAATCGATTTCGCTTTTGACCTCTTCATGAGAGTTGCAGATATTTCTCTAATCCTTCCAAAGATACCAAGATCGATGCTTTTGAACACCTAAAGCACCAGAAATTGACAGCAGACGCTTGCATGTTCTGATTTTCCTGAACAGTATCACATCTCAAATTTGAAGAAGGAATTTCACTCAGATCGGGATTGGTTCAGATCTTGACTACTCCAGGAAACATGTATGTATTTATATAATCATTCTAACAAAACCAAGATCACTTCATTTCCTCGAGCGTACCTCAAAATACGACGTTTCGGACCCTTGATTACCGGCAGTAGGAGCTTGACTTCAATCTTCAATGTTTTTGCTTTTGTAGCATTTGTACTTTTGCTTTTATTCATGCTTGTTTTCTCTTTATTCCATTCGAATTGCTGAAGCTTTTGTCTTCTTCTATTATATTACTTCATGCATCAAGACTTTATAGAAAATGATACCTTATTTTCTGGTCAAGCTTGGACTTTCAATATCTTAATACTTCATTCAAAATTACTTCTCCTGCCTTCATAATGTTGTATATTCTGAATAGACGCTTGATTAGCTTCATTGGATTCCCTTAAATTAGCTAAGGTGCGTGGTTATCCACTGGGCACATTCACAAGGCTGTCAAACTAATAGCATTCGGACCAGTTAGCTTATTATGCTTCTTTGATCCTCTTAATGGCCGAATTCGGATTCGATGTCTAAATGAAACTTGTAGATATGGATAGTATATTTAAATAGACACCGGTTTCGTCCAATTAGGACACCTACAGCTCAATATATGGCCATCAGACGCTACAAAGGTATGACTGTCAGGAACAACATCACCTCACCAACTTACGGATGCAATTTGGCAAAGATGGAGATCGATTTCGCTTTTGACCTCTTCACGAAAGTTGCGGATATTTCTATAAGCCTTCCAACGATACAAAGATCGATGCTTTTGAACATCTAAAGCTCCAAAAATTGTCAGCAGACGCTTGCATGTTCTGATTGTCACGAACAGTACCACATCTCAAGCTTGAGGAAGGAATTTCACTCAGATCGAGATTGGTTCAGATCTTGACTTCTCCAAGAAACATGTATTTATTAATCTTATCTTTCTAAGAAAACCAAGATCATTACATTTCGAAGAGCGTACCTAAAAATACGACGTTTCGAACGCTTGATTATTGGCAGCAGGCGCTTGATTTCAATCTTCAGTGTTTTTGCATTTGCAGCTTTTGTACTTTTGTCTTTATTCGTGCTTGTCTTCTCTTTATTCCATTCGAATTGATGAAGCTTTTGTCTTCTTCTATGACAGTACTTCACGCTTCGGGACTTTATAGAAAGGGTACCTTATTTTCTGGTCATGCTTGGACTTTAAATATCTTAATACTTCAGTCAAAATTACTTCTCCAGCCTTCATAATGTTTGTATTCTGAATAGACGCTTGATTAGATTAACCGGACGCTTCTTAAATTAGCTAAGGCGCTTGGTTATCCACTGGGCACATTCACAGGGCTGTTTAACTCGAAGCATTCGTAGCAGTTAGCGTATTATGCTTCTTTGACCTTCTTAATGCACGAATAGGATTCGACGTCTTCGTGAAACTTGTAGATATTGATATTAGCTTTAATGAGACACTGGGTTAATCTAATTCGGACACCTACAGCTCAATATATGGCCGTCAAACGCTACAAAGGTATGACTGTCAGGAACAACATCACGTCACCAACTTACGGATGCAATTTGACAAAGATAGAAATCGATTTCGCTTTTGACCTCTTCATGAGAGTTGCGGACAATGCTCTAAGCCTTCCAACGATACCAAGATCGATGCTTTCGAACACCTAAAGCTCCAGAACTTGTCAGCAAATGCTTGCATGTTCTGATTTTCACGAACAGGATCACATCTCAAGCTTGAAGAAGGAATTTCACTCAGATCGAGATTGGTTCAGATCTCAACTTCTCCAGGAAACATGCAGGTATTTATATTATCCATCTAAGAAAACAAAGATCACTTCATTTCGACGAGCGAACCTCAAAATACGACGTTTCAGACGCATGATTTTCGGCAGCAGGCGCTTGACTTCAATCTTCAGTGTT
Organism: Ammopiptanthus mongolicus; assembly: GCA_039655645.1. NCBI lineage: Eukaryota > Viridiplantae > Streptophyta > Magnoliopsida > Fabales > Fabaceae > Ammopiptanthus > Ammopiptanthus mongolicus. The sequence goes on along the minus strand of CM077345.1, from coordinate 54,727,513 downwards.
TTTGCTATTCCAGCATTTGTACTTTTGTTTTTATTCATGCTTGTGTTCTGTTTATTCCATTCGAATTGCTGAAGCTTTTGTCATCTTCTATTACAGTACTTCATGCTTCAGAACTTTATAGAAAATGGTACCATAGTTTTCGGGTCAAGCTTGGACTTTGAATATCTTAATACTTCATTCAAAATTACTTCTCCAGCCTTCATAATGTTTTATATTCTGAATAGACGCTTGATTAGCTTCACTGGATGCATCTTAAATTAGCTAAGGTGCGTGGTTATCCACTGGGCACATTCACAAGGATGTGAAACTAGTAGCATTTGTACCAGTTAGCGTATTATGCTTCTTTGATCCTCTTAATGGCCGAATTAGGATTCGATGTCATAATGAAACTTGTAGATATGGAAGTTAAATTTAAAGAGACACCAGTTTCATCCAATTCGGACACCTATATCTCAATATATGGCCATCAGACGCTACAAAGGTATGACTGTCAGGAGCAACATCATGTCACCAACTTAGGGATGCAATTTGACAAAGACAGAGATCGATTTCACTGTTGACCTCTGCATTAGAGTTGCCGATATTTTTATAAGCCTTCCAACGATACCAAGATCGATGCTTTTGAATACCTAAAGCTCCAGAAATTGTAAGCAGACGCTTGCCTGTTCTGATTGTCACGAACAGGATCACATCTCAAGCTTGAAGAAGGAATTTCACTCAGATCGAGATTGGTTTAGATCTCGACTTCCGTAGGAAACATGTAGGTATTTATATTGTCTTTCTAAGAAAACCAAGATCACCACATTTCGACGAGCGTACCTCAAAATACGATGTTTTAGACGCTTGATTATCGGCAGCAGGCGCTTGACTTCAATCTTCAGTGTTATTGCTTTTCCAGCATTTGTACTTTTGTTTTTATTCACGCTTGTCTTCTCTTTATTCTATTTCAATTGCTGAAGCTTTTGTCTTATTCTATTACAGTACTTCATGCTTCGGGACATTATAGAAAAGGGTACCTTATTTTATGGTCAAGCTTGGACTTTCAATATCTTAATACTTCATTCAAAATTACTTCTCCAGCCTTCATAATGTTTGCATTCTGAATAGACGCTTGATTAGATTCACCGGACGCTTCTTAAATTAGCTAAGGCGCTTGGTTATCCACAGGGCACATTTACAAGGCTGTTTAACTCGAAGCATTCTTAGCAGTTAGCCTATTATGCTTCTTTGACCCTCTTAATGCACGAATTAGGATTCGATGTCTTCATGAAACGTGTAGATATGGATATTAGCTTTAATGAGACACTGATTTCATCCAATTCGGACTCCTATAGCTCAATATATGGTCATCAGACGCTACAAAGGTATGACTGTCAGGAGCAACATCATGTCACCAACTTACGGATGCAATTTGACAAAGACAGAGATCGATTTCACTGTTGACCTCTGCATTAGAGTTGCAGATATTTCTATAAGCCTTCCAACGATACCAAGATCGATGCTTTTGAATACCTAAAGCTCCAGAAATTGTAAGCAGACGCTTGCCTGTTCTGATTGTCACGAACAGGATCACATCTCAAGCTTGAAGAAGGAATTTCACTCAGATCGAGATTGGTTTAGATCTCGACTTCCGTAGGAAACATGTAGGTATTTATATTGTCTTTCTATGAAAACCAAGATCACCACATTTCGACGAGCGTACCTCAAAATACGATGTTTTAGACGCTTGATTATCGGCAGCAGGCGCTTGACTTCAATCTTCAGTGTTATTGCTTTTTCCACATTTGTACTTTTGTTTTTATTCACGCTTGTCTTCTCTTTAATTCTATTTCAATTGCTGAAGCTTTTGTCTATTCTATTACAGTACTTCATGCTTCGGACATTATAGAAAAGGGTACCTTATTTTATGGTCAAGCTTGGACTTTCAATATCTTAATACTTCATTCAAAATTACTTCTCCAGCCTTCATAATGTTTGCATTCTGAATAGACGCTTGATTAGATTCACCGGACGCTTCTTAAATTAGCTAAGGCGCTTGGTTATCCACTGGGCACATTTACAAGGCTGTTTAACTCGAAGCATTCTTAGCAGTTAGCCTATTATGCTTCTTTGACCCTCTTAATGCACAAATTAGGATTCGATGTCTTCATGAAACGTGTAGATATGGATATTAGCTTTAATGAGACACTGATTTCATCCAATTCGGACTCCTACAGCTCAATATATGGTCATCAGACGCTACAAAGGTATGATTGTCTGGAACAACATCACGTCGCCAACTTGCGGATGCAATTTGACAAAGATAGAGATTGATTTCGCTCTTGACCTCTTCATGAGAGTTGCGGATATTTCTCTAAGCCTTCCAACGATACCAAGATCGATGCTTTTGAACACCTAAAGCTCCAGAAAATGTCAGCAGACGCTTGCATGTTCTGATTGTCATGAACAGTATCACATCTCCAGCTTGAATAAGGAATTTAACTCAAATCGGGATTGGTTCAGATCTTGACTTCTCCAGGAAACATGTAGGTATTTATCTTATTTTCTAAAAAAACCAAGATCACTTCATTTCGACAAGCGTACCTCAAAATACTACGTTTCGGGCCCTTGATTATAGGCAGCAGGAGCTTGACTTCAATCTTCAGTGTTTTTGCTTTTGCAGCATTTGTACTTTTGTTTTTATTCACGCTTGTCTTCTCTTTATTCCATTCGAAATGCTGAAGCTTTTGTCTTCTTCTATTACAGTACTTCATGCTTCGGGACTTTATTGAAAATGGTACCTTATATTATGGTCAAGCTTGGACTTTGAATATCTTCATTCTTCATTCAAAATTACTTCTCCAGCCTTCGTAATAGTTTATATTCTGAATAGACGCTTGATTAGCTTCACTGGATGCCTCTTAAATTAGCTAAGGTGCGTGGTTATCCACTGGTCACATTCACAAGGTTGTCAAACTCGTAGCATTCTGACAAGTTAGCGTATTATGCTTATTTGATCCTCTTAATGGCCGAATTAGGATTCGATGTCTGAAGGAAATTTGTAGATATGGATATTAAATTTAAAGAGACACCGGTTTCATCGAATTCGGACACCTATAGCTCAATATATGGCCATCAGACGCTACAAAGGTATGACTGTCAGGAACAACATCACGTCACCAACTTACGGATGCAATTTCACAAAGATAGAGATCGATTTCACTCCTGGCGTCTTCATGAGAGTTCCAGTTATTTCTAAGCCTTCCAACGATACCAAGATTGATGCTTTTAAAACACCTAAAGCTCCAGAAATTGTTAGAAGACGCTTGCATGTTCTGATTTTCATGAATAGTATCACATCTCAAGTTTGAAGAAGGAATTTCACTCAGATCGGGATTGGTTCAGATCTTGACTTCTCCAGGAAACATTATGTATTTATCTAATCTTTCTAAAAAAGCCAAGATCACTTCATTTCGTTGAGCGTGCCTCAAAATACGACGTTTCGGACCCTCGATTACCGGCAGTAGGAGCTTGACTTCAATCTTCAGTTTTTTTGCTTTTGTAGCATTTGTACTTTTGTTTTTATTCATGCTTGTTTTCTATTTATTCCATTCGAATTGCTGAAGCTTTTGTTTTATTACAGTACTTCATGCTTCAAGACTTTATAGAAAATGATACCATATTTTCTGGTCAAGCTTGGACTTTGAATATCTTAATGCTTCATTCCAAATTACTTCTCCTGCCTTCATAATGTTGTATATTCTGAATAGACGCTTGATTAGCTTCCTTGGATGCCTCTTAAATTAGCTAAGGTGCGTGGTTATCCACTGGGCACATTCATAAGGCTGTCAAACTAATAGCATTCTGACCAGTTAGCGTATTATGCTTCTTTGATCCTCTTAATGGCCGAATTAGGATTCGATGTCTGAATAAAACTTGTAGATATGGATAGTATATTTAAATAGACACCGGTTTCATCCAATTAGGACACCTACAGCTCAATATATGGCCATCAAACGCTACAAAGGTATGACTGTCAGGAACAACATCACCTTACTAACTTATGGATGCAATTTGACAAAGATAGAGATCGATTTCGCTTTTGACCTCTTCACGAGAGTTGCGGATATTTCTATAAGCCTTCCAATGATACCAAGATCGATGCTTTTGAACACCTAAAGCTCCAAAAATTGTCAGCAGACGCTTGCATGTTCTGATTGTCACGAACAGTACCACATCTCAAGCTTGAGAAAAGGAATTTTACTCAGATCGAGATTGGTTCAGATCTTGACTTCTACAAGAAACATGTATTTATTAATCTTGTCTTTCTAAGAAAACCAATATCATTTCATTTCGAAGAGCGTACCTCAAAATACGACGTTTCGAACGCTTGATTATTGGCAGCAAGCGCTTGATTTCAATCTTCAGTGTTTTTGCTTTTGCAGCTTTTGTACTTTTGTCTTTATTCGTGCTTCTCTTCTCTTTCTTATTTTAGAGTTGCTGAAGCTTTTGTCTTCTACTATTACAATACTTGATGTTTCCGAACTTTATGGAAAAGGGTACCTCGTTTTCTGGTCAAACTTGGACTTTGAATATCTTAATACTTGATTCGAAAATACTTCTCCAACCATCATATTGTTCTGTATTCTGAGTAGATGCTTGATTAGCTTCACCGGAGGATTCTTAAATGAGCTTAGGCGCTTGGTTATCCACTGGGCACATTCACAAGGCGATTTAACTCATTGCATTCTGACCAGTGAGCGTATTATGCTTCTTAGACCTTCTTAATGGTCCAATTAGGATTTTATGTTTTCATGAAACTTGTAGATATGGAAATTAGCTTTAATGAGGCACCGGTTTCATCCAATTCGGATACCTATAGCTCAATATATGGCCATTAGACGCTACAAAGGTATGACTGTCAGGAGCAAAATCACGTCACCAACTTACGGATGCAATTTGACACAGATAGAGATCGATTTCGCTATTGACCTCTTCATTAGAGTTGCGGATATCTCTATAAGCCTTCCAACGATACCAATATCGATGCTTTTGAATACCTAAAGCTGCAGAAATTGTTAGCAGACGCTTGCGTGTACTGATTGTCACGAACAACATCACATGTCAAGCTTGAAGAAGGAATTTAACTCAGATCGAGATTGGTTCAGATCTCGACTTCTGTAGGAAACATGTAGGTATTTATATTATCTTTCTAAGAAAACCAATATCACTTCATTTCGACGAGCGTACCTCAAAATACGACGTTTCAGACGCTTGATTATCGGCAGCAGGCGCTTGACTTCAATCTTCAGTGTTATTGCTTTTCCAGCATTTGTACTTTTGTTTTTATTCACGCTTGTCTTCTCTTTATTCTATTACAATTGCTGAAGCTTTTGTCTTCTTCTATTACAGTACTTCATGCTTCGGGACTTTATAGAAAAGGGTACCTTATTTTCTGGTCATGCTTGGACTTTCAATATCTTAATACTTCATTCAAAATTACATCTCCAGCCTTCACAATGTTTGTATTCTGTAGAGTCGCTTGATTAGAGTCACCGGACGCTTCTTAAATTAGCTAAGGCGCTTGGTTATCCACTGGGCACATTCACAAGGCTGTTTAACTCGTAGCATTCTTAGCAGTTAGCCTATTATGCTTCTCTGACCCTCTTAATGCACGAATTAGGATTCGATGTCTTCATGAAACAGGTAGATATGGATATTAGCTTTAATGAGACACTGGTTTCATCCAATTCGGTCACCTACAGCTCAATATATGGTCATCAGACGCTACGAAGGTATGACTATCTTGAACAACATCACGTCACCAAATAACGGATGCAATTTGACAAAGATAGAGATCGATTTCGCTCTTGACCTCTGCATGAGAGTTGTGGATATTTCTATAACCTTCCATCGATACCAAGATCGATGCTTTTGAACACCTAAAGCTCCAGAAATTGTCAGCAGACGGTTGTATGTTCTGATTGTCATGAACAGTATAACATCTCAAGCTTGAAGAAGGAATTTCACTCAGATCGGGATTGGTTCAGATCTTGACTTCTCCAGGATATATGTAGGTATTTATCTTATCTTTCTAACAAAACCAAGATCACTTCATTTCGACGAGCGTACCTCAAAATACGACGTTTCGGACCCTTGATGATCGGCAGCAGGAGCTTGACTTCAATCTTCAGTGTTTTTGCTTTTGCAGCATTTGTACTTTTGTTTTTATTCATGCTTGTCTTCTCTTTATTCCATTCGAATTGCTGAAGCTTTTGTCTTCTTCTATGACAGTACTTCACGCTTCGAGACTTTATAGAAAAGGGTACCGTATTTTCTGGTCATGCTTGGACTTTCCAAATCTTAATACTTCATTCAAAATTACTTCTCCAGCCTTCGTAATGTTTTATATTCTGAATAGACGCTTGATTAGCTTCACTGGATGCCTCTTAAATTAGCTAAGGTGCGTGGTTATCCACTGGTCACATCCACAAGGCTGTCTAACTCGTAGCATTCTTAGCAATTAGCATATTATGCTTCTTTGACCCTCTTAATGCACGAATTATGATTCGACATCTTCATGAAACTTGTAGATATTGAAATTAGCTTTAATGGGACACTGGGTTAATCTAATTCGGACACCTACAACTCAATATATGGCCATCAGACGCTACAAAGGTATGACTGTCAGGAACAACATCACGTCACCAACTTACGGATGCAATTTGACAAAGATAGAAATCGATTTCGCTTTTGACCTCTTCATGAGAGTTGCAGATATTTCTCTAATCCTTCCAAAGATACCAAGATCGATGCTTTTGAACACCTAAAGCTCCAGAAATTGACAGCAGACGCTTGCATGTTCTGATTTTCCTGAACAGTATCACATCTAAAGTTTGAAGAAGGAATTTCACTCAGATCGGGATTGGTTCAGATCTTGACTTCTCCAGGAAACATGTATGTATTTATCTATTCTTTCAAACAAGACCAAGATCACTTCATTTCGTCCAGCGTAGGAGCTTGACTTCAATCTTCTGTGTTTTTGCTTTTGTTGCATTTGTACTATTGTTTTTATTCATGATTGTTTTCTCTTTACTCCATTCGAATTGCTGAAGCTTTTGTCTTCTTCTATTACAGTACTTCATGCTTCAAGACTTTATAGAAAATGATACCTTATTTTCTGGTCAAGCTTGGACTTTGAAGATCTTAATACTTCATTTAAAATTACTTCTCCTGCCTTCATAATGTTGAATATTCTGAATAGACTCTTGATTAGCTTCATTGGATGCCTCTTAAATTAGCTAAGGTGCGTGGTTATTCACTGGGCACATTCACAAGGCTGTCAAACTAATAGCATTCTGACCAGTTAGCGTATTATGCTTCTTTGATCCTCTTAATGGCTGAATTAGGATTCGATGTCCGAATGAAATTTGAAGATATGGATAGTATATTTAAATAGACACCGGTTCCATCCAATTAGGACACCTACAGGTCAATATATGGCCATCAGACGCTACAAAGGTATGACTGTCAGGAACAACATCACCTCACCAACTTACGGATACAATTTGGCAAAGATAGAGATCGATTAGCTTTTGACCTCTTCACGAGAGTTGTAGATATTTCTATAAGCCTTCCAACGATACCAAGATCTATGCTTTTGAATACCTAAAGCTCCAAAAATTGTCAGCAGACGCTTGCATGTTCTGATTGTCACGAACAGTACCACAACTCAAGCTTGAGGAAGGAATTTCACTCAGATCGAGATTGGTTCAGATCTTGACTTCTCCAAGAAACATGTATTTATTAATCTTATCTTTCTAAGAAAACCAAGATCATTTCATTTCGAAGAGTGTACCTCAGAATACGACGTTTCGAATGCTTGATTATTGGCAGCAGGCGCTTGATTTCAATCTTCAGTGTTTTTGCTTTTGCAGCTTTTGTACTTTTGTCTTTATTCGTGCTTGTCTTCTCTTTATTCCATTCGAATTGCTGAAGCTTTTGTCATCTTCTTTGACAGTACTTCACGCTTCGGGACTTTATAGAAAAGGGTACCTTATTTTCTGGTCATGCTTGGACTTTAAATATCTTAATACTTCATTCAAAATTACTTCTCCAGCCTTTATAATGTTTGTATTCTGAATAGACGCTTGATTAGATTAACCGGACGCTTCTTAAATTAGCTAAGGCGCTTGGTTATCCACTGGGCACATTCACAAGCTGTTTAACTCGAAGCATTCTTAACAGTTAGCGTATTATGCTTCTGTGACCCTATTAATGCACGATGTAGGATTCGACGTCTTCGTGAAACTTGTAGATATTGATATTAGCTTTAATGAGACACTGGGTTAATCTAATTCGGACACCTACAAGCCATCAGACGCTACAAAGGTATGACTGTCAGGAACAACATCACGTCACCAGCTTACGGATGCAATTTGACCAAGATAGAAATCTATTTCGCTTTTGACCTCTTCATGAGAGTTGAGGACATTTCTCTAAGCCTTCCAACGATACCAAGATCGATGCTTTTGAACACCTAAAGCTCCAGAACTTGTCAGCAGATGCTTGCATGTTCTGATTGTCACGAACAGGATCACATCTCAAGCTTGAAGAAGGAATTTAACTCAGATCGAGATTGGTTCAGATCTCGACTTCTCCAGGAAACATGCAGGTATTTATTTTATCTATCTAAGAAATCCAAGATCACTTCATTTCGACGAGCGAACCTCAAAATACGACGTTTCAGACGCTTGATTATCGGCAGCAGGCGCTTGACTTCAATCTTCAGTGTTTTTGCTTTTCCAGCACTTGTACTTTTGTTTTTATTCATGCTTGTGTTCTCTTTATTCCATTCGAATTGCTGAAGCTTTTGTCATCTTCTATTACAATACTTCATGCTTTAGAACTTTATAGAAAATGGTACCATAGTTTTCGGGTCAAGCTTGGACTTTGAATATCTTAATACTTCATTCAAAATTACTTCTCCAGCCTTCATAATGTTTTATATTCTGAATAGACGCTTGATTAGCTTCACTTGATGCATCTTAAATTAGCTAAGGTGCGTGGTTATCCATTGGGCACATTCACAAGGATGTCAAACTAGTAGCATTCGTACCAGTTAGCGTATTATGCTTCTTTGATCCTCTTAATGGCCGAATTAGGATTCGATGTCAGAATGAAACTTGTAGATATGTATGTTAAATTTAAAGAGACACCAGTTTCATCCAATTCGGACACCTATATCTCAATATATGGCCATCAGACGCTACAAAGGTATGACTGTCAGGAGCAACATCACGTCACCAACTTACGGATGCAATTTGACAAAGATAGAGATCTATTTTACTGTTGACCTCTTCATTAGAGTTGCAGATATTTCTATAAGCCTTCCAACGATACCAAGATCGATGCTTTTGAATACCTAAAGCTCCAGAAATTGTTGCCAGACGCTTGCCTGTTCTGATTGTCACGAACAGGATCACATCTCAAGCTTGAAGAAGGAATTTCACTCAGATCAAGATTGGTTCAGATCCCGACTTCTATAGGAAACATGTAGGTATTTATATTATCTTTCTAAGAAAACCAAGATCACCTCATTTCGACGAGCGTACCTCAAAATACGACGTTTTAGACGCTTGATTATCGGCAACAGGCGCTTGACTTCAATCTTCAGTGTTATTGCTTTTCCAGCATTTGTACTTTTGTTTTTATTCACGCTTGTCTTCTCTTTATTCTATTTCAATGGCTGAAGCTTTTGTCTTATTCTATTACAGTACTTCACGCTTCGGGACTTTATAGAAAAGGGTACCTTATTTTATAGTCAAGCTTGGACTTTCAATATCTTAATACTTCATTCAAAATTATTTCTCCAGCCTTCATAATGTTTGCATTCTGAATAGACGCTTGATTAGATTCACGGGACGCTTCTTAAATTAGCTAAGGCGCTTGGTTATCCACTGGGCACATTTACAAGGCTGTTTAACTCGAAGCATTCTTAGCAGTTAGCCAATTATGCTTCTTTGACCCTCTTAATGCACGAATTAGGATTCGATGTCTTCACGAAACGTGTAGATATGGATATTAGCTTTAATGAGACACTGATTTCATCCAATTTGGACTCGTACAGCTCAATATATGGTCATCAGACGCTACAAAGGTATGACTGTCTGGAACAACATCACGTCGCCAACTTGTGGATGCAATTTGACAAAGATAGAGATTGATTTCGCTCTTGACCTCTGCATGAGAGTTGCGGATATTTCTCTAAGCCTTCCAAAGATACCAAGATCGATGCTTTTGAACACCTAAAGCTCCAGAAAATGTCAGCAGACGCTTGCATGTTCTGATTGTCATGAACAGTATCACATCTGCAGCTTGAAGAAGGAATTTCACTCAAATTGGGATTGGTTCAGATCTTGACTTCTCCCGGAAACTTGTAGGTATTTATCTTATTTTCAAAAAAAACCAAGATCACTTCATTTCGACAAGCGTACCTCAAAATACGACGTTTCGGACCCTTGATTATAGGCAGCTGGAGCTTGACTTCAATCTTCAGTGTTTTTGCTTTTGCAGCATTTGTACTTTTGTTTTTATTCATACTTGTTTTCCCTTTATTCCATTCGAATTGCTAAAGCTTTTGTCTTCTTCTATTACAGTACTTCATGCTTCAAGACTTTATAGAAAATGATACCTTATTTTTTGGTCAAGCTTGGACTTTGAATATGTTAATACTTCATTCCAAATTACTTCTCCTGCCTTCATAATGTTGTATATTCTGAATAGACGCTTGATTAGCTTCATTGGATGCCTCTAAAATTAGCTAAGGTGCGTGGTTATCCACTAGGCACATTCACAAGGCTGTCAAACTAATAGCATTCTTTGATCCTCTTAATGGCCGAATTAGGATTCGATGTCTGAATGAAACTTGTAGATATGGATAGTATATTTAAATAGACACCGGTTTCATCCAATTAGGACACCTACAGCTCAATATATGGCCATCAAACGCTACAAAGGTATGACTGTCAGGAACAACATCACCTCACCGACTTACGGATGCAATTTGACAAAGATAGAGATCGATTTCGCTTTTGACCTCTTCACGAGAGTTGCGGATATTTCTATAAGCCTTCCAACGATACCAAGATCGATGCTTTTGAACACCTAAAGCTCCAAAAATTGTCAGCAGACGCTTGCATGTTCTGATTGTCATGAACAATATCACATCTCAAGCTCGAAGAAGGAATTTCACTCAGATCAGGATTGGTTCAGATCTCGACTTCTCTAGGAAACATGTAGGTATTTGTCTTATCTTTCTAAAAAACCAAGATCATTTCATTTCGACGAGCGTACTCCAAAATACGACGTTTCGGACGCTTGCTTATCGGCAGCAGGCGCTTGACTTCAATCTTCAGTGTTTTTGCTTTTGAAGCTTTTGTAATTTTGTCTTTATTCGTCCTTCTCTTCTCTTTCTTGTTTTAGAGTTGCTGAAGCTTTTGTCTTCTACTATTACAATACTTGATGTTTCCAAACTTTATGGAAAAGGGTACCTCGTTTTCTGGTCAAACTTGGACTTTGAATATCTTAATACTTCATTCGAAAATACTTCTCCAACCATCATAATGTTCTGTATTCTGAGTAGATGCTTGATTAGCTTCACCGGAGGATTCTTAAATGAGCTTAGGCGCTTGGTTATCCACTGGGCACATTCACAAGGCAATTTAACTCATTGCATTCTGACCAGTGAGCGTATTATGCTTCTTAGACCTTCTTAATGGCCGAATTAGGATTTGATGTTTTCATGAAACTTGTAGATATGGAAATTAGCTTTAATGAGGCACCGGTTTCATCCAATTCGGATACATATAGCTCAATATATGGCCATTAGACGCTACAAAGGTTTGACTGTCAGGAGCAAAATCACGTCACCAACTTACGGATGCAATTTGACAAAGATAGAGATCGATTTCGCTGTTGACCTCTTCATTAGAGTTGCGGATATTTCTATAAGCCTTCCAACGATACCAAGATCGATGCTTTTGAATACCTAAAGCTCCAGAAATTGTTGCCAGACGCTTGCGTGTTCTGATTGTCACGAACAACATCACATCTCAAGCTTGAAGAAGGAATTTCACTCAGATCGAGATTGGTTCAGATCTCGACTTCTCTAGGAAACATGTAGGTATTTATATTATCTTTCTAAGAAAACCAATATCACTTCATTTCGACGAGCGTACTTCAAAATACGACGTTTCAGACGCTTGATTATCGGCAGCAGGCGCTTGACTTCAATCTTCAGTGTTATTGCTTATCCAGCATTTGTACTTTTGTTTTTATTCACGCTTGCCTTCTCTTTGTTCTATTACAATTGCTAAAGCTTTTGTCTTCTTCTATTACAGTACTTCATGCTTCGGGACTTTATAGAAAAGGGTACCTTATTTTCTGGTCATGCTTGGACTTTCAATATCTTAATACTTCATTCAAAATTACATCTCCAGCCTTCACAATGTTTGTATTCTGAATAGTCGCTTGATTAGATTCACCGGACGCTTCTTAAATTAGCTAAGGCGCTTGGTTATCCACTGGGCACATTCAGAAGGCTGTTTAACTCGTAGCATTCTTAGTAGTTAGCCTATTATGCTTCTTTGACCCTCTTAATGCACGAATTAGGATTCGATGTCTTCATGAAACGGGTAGATATGGATATTAGCTTTAATGAGACACTGGTTTCATCCAATTCGGACACCTACAGCTTAATATATGGTCATCAGACGCTACGAAGGTATGACTATCTAGAACAACATCACGTCACCAAATAACGGATGCAATTTGACAAAGATAGAGATCGATTTCGCTCTTGACCTCTGCACGAGAGTTGCAGATATTTCTATAAGCCTTCCAACGATACCAAGATAGATGCTTTTGAACACCTAAAGCTCCAGAAATTGTCAGCAGACGCTTGCATGTTCTAATTGTCATGAACAGTATCACATCTCAAGCTTGAAGAAGGAATTTCCCACAGATCGGGATCGGTTCAGATCTTGACTTCTCCAGGAAACATGTAGGTATTTATCTTATCTTTCTAACAAGACCAAGATCGCTTCCTTTCGACGAGCGTACCTCAAAATACGACCTTTCGGACCCATGATTATCGGCAGCAGGAGCTTGACTTCATTCTTCAGTGTTTTTGCTTTTGCAGCATTTGTACTTTTGTTTTTATTCACGCTTATCTTCTCTTTATTCCATTCGAATTGCTGAAGCTTTTATCTTCTTCTATGACAGTACTTCAGCTTCGGGACTTTATAGAAAAGGGTACCTTATTTTCTGGTCATGCTTGGACTTTGAATATCTTAATACTTCATTCAAAATTACTTCTCCAGCCTTCATAATGTTTGTATTTTGAATAGACGCTTGATTAGATTCACCGGACGCTTCTTAAATTAGCTAAGGCGCTTGGTTATCCACTGGGCACATTCACAAGGCTGTTTAACTCGTAGCATTCTTAGCAGTTAGCCTATTATGCTTCTTTGACCCTCGTAATGCACGAATTACGATTCGATGTCTGCATGAAACCTGTAGATATGGATATTAGCTTTAATGAGACACTGGTTTCATCCAATTCGGACACCTATAGCTCAATATATGGTTATCAGACGCTACGAAGGTATGACTGTCTAGAACAACATCATGTCACCAAATTACGGATGCAATTTGACAAAGATAGAGATCGATTTCGCTCTTGACCTCTTCATGGGAGTTGCGAATGTTTCTCTAAGCCTTCCAACGATACCAGGATGGATGCTTTTGAATACCTAAAGCTCCAGAGATTGTCAGCAGACGCTTGCATGTTCTGATTGTCATGAACAGTATCACATCCCAAGCTTGAAGAAGGAATTTCACTCAGATCGGGATTGGTTCAGATCTTGACTTCTCCAAGAAACATGTAGGTATTTATCTTATCCTTCAAACAAAACCAAGATCACTTCATTTTGACGAGTGTACCACAAAACACGACGTTTCGACCCATGATTATCGGCAGCAGGAGCTTGACTTCATTCTTCAGTGTTTTTGCTTTTGCAGCATTTGTACTTTTGTTTTTGTTCACGCTTGTGTTCTCTTTATTCCATTCGAATTGCTGAAGCTTTTATCTTCTTCTATGATGGTACTTCACGCTTCGGGACTTTATAGAAAAGGGTACCTTATTTTCTGGTCATGCTTGGACTTTCAATATCATAATACTTCATTCAAAATTACTTCTCCAGCCTTCATAATGTTTGTATTTTGAATAGACGCTTGATTAGATTCATCGGACGCTTCTTAAATTAGCTAAGGCGCTTGGTTATCCACTGGGCACATTCACAAGGCTGTTTAACTCGTAGCATTCTTAGCAGTTAGCCTATTATGCTTCTTTGACCCTTTTAATGCACGAATTAGGATACGATGTCTGTACGAAACGTGTAGATATTGATATTAGCTTTAATGAGACACTGGGTTAATCTAATTCGGACACCTACAACTCAATATATGGCCATCAGACGCTACAAAGGTATGACTGTCAGGAACAACATCACATCACCAACTTACGGGTGCAATTTGACGAAGATAGAAATCGATTTCGCTTTTGACCTCTTCATGAGAGTTGCAGACATTTGTCTAAGCCTTCCAACGATACCAAGATCGATGCTTTTGAACACCTAATGCTCCAGAACTTGTCAGCAGACGCTTGCATGTTCTGATTGTCACGAACATGATCACATCTCAAGCTTGAAGACGGAATTTCACTCAGATCGAGATTGGTTCAGATCTCGACTTCTCCAGGAAGCATGTAGGTATTTATATTATCTATCTAAGAAAATCAAGATCACTTCATTTCGACGAGCGAACCTCAAAATATGACGTTTCAGACGCTTGATTATCGGCAGCAAGCGCTTGACATCAATCTTCAGTGTTTTTGCATTTCCAGCATTTGTACTTTTGTTTTTATTCATGCTTATGTTCACTTTATTCCATTCGAATTGCTGAAGCTTTTGTCATCTTCTATTACAGTACTTCATGCTTCAGAACTTTATAGAAAATGGTACCATAGTTTTCTGGTCAAGCTTGGACTTGGAATATCTTAATACTTCATTCAAAATTACTTCTCCAGCCTTCATAATGTTTTATATTCTGAATAGACGCTTGATTAGCTTCACTTGATGCATCTTAAATTAGCTAAGGTGCGTGGTTATCCACTGGGCACATTCACAAGGATGTCAAACTAGTAGCATTCGTACCAGTTAGCGTATTATGCTTCTTTGATCATCTTGATGGCCGAATTAGGATTCGATGTCAGAATGAAACTTGTAGATATGGATGTTAAATTTAAGGTTACACCAGTTTCATCCAATTCAGACACCTATATCTCAATATATGGCCATCAGACACTACAAAGGTATGACTGTCAGGAGCAACATCACGTCACCAACTTACGGATGCAATTTGACAAAGATAGAGATCGATTTCGCTGTTGACCTCTTCATTAGAGTTGCAGATATTTCTATAATCCTTCCAATGATACCAAGATCGATGCTTTTGAATACCTAAAGCTCCGGAAATTGTTAGCAGACGCTTGCCTGTTCTGATTGTCACGAACAGGATCACATCTCAAGCTTGAAGAAGGAATTTCACTCAATCGAGATTGGTTCAGATCTCGACTTCTGTAGGAAACATATAGGAATTTATATTATCCTTCTAAGAAAACCAAGATCACCTCATTTCGACGAGCGTAGCTCAAAATACGACGTTTCAGACGCTTGATTATCGGAAGCAGGCGCTTGACTTCAATCTTCAGTGTTATTGCTTTTCCAGCATTTGTACTTTTGTTTTTATTCACGCTTGTCTTCTCTTTATTCTATTTAAATTGCTGAAGCTTTTGTCTAATTCTATTACAGTACTTCAGGCTTCGGGACGTTATAGAAAATGGTACCTTATTTTATGGTCAAGCTTGGACTTTCAATATCTTAATACTTCATTCAAAATTACTTCTCCCGCCTTCATAATGTTTGCATTTTGAATAGACGCTTGATTAGATTCACCGGATGCTTCTTAAATTAGCTAAGGCGCTTGGTTATCCACTGGGCACATTTACAAGGCTGTTTAACTCGAAGCATTCTTAGCAGTTAGCCTATTATGCTTCTTTGACCCTCTTAATGCACGAATTAGGATTCGATGTCTTCATGAAACGTGTAGATATGGATATTAGCTTTAATGAGATACTAATTTCATCCAATTCGGACACCTACAGCTCAATATATGGTCATCAGACGCTGCAAAGGTATGACTGCCTGGAACAACATCACGTCGCCAACTTGCGGATGCAATTTGACAAAGATAGAGATTGATTTCGCTCTTGACCTCTTCATGAGAGTTGCGGATATTTCTCTAAGCCTTCCAACGATACCAAGATCGATGCTTTTGAACACCTAAAGCTCCAGAAAATGTCAGCAGACGCTTGCATGTTCTGATTGTCTTGAACAGTATCACATCTCAAGCTTGAAGAAGGAATTTCACTCAAATCGGGATTGGTTCAGATCTTGACTTCTCCAGGAAACATGTAGGTATTTATCTTATTTTCTAAAAAAACCAAGATCACTTTATTTCGACAAGCGTACCTCAAAATATGACGTTTCGGACCCTTGATTATAGGCAGCAGGAGCTTGACTTCAATCTTCACTGTTTTTGCTTTTTGCAGCATTTGTACTTTTGTTTTTATTCACGCTTGTCTTCTCTTTATTCCATTCGAAATGCTGAATCTTTTGTCTTCTTCTA
Organism: Ammopiptanthus mongolicus; assembly: GCA_039655645.1. Taxonomy (NCBI): domain Eukaryota; kingdom Viridiplantae; phylum Streptophyta; class Magnoliopsida; order Fabales; family Fabaceae; genus Ammopiptanthus; species Ammopiptanthus mongolicus. Next base: position 54,710,725 of record CM077345.1, on the reverse strand, counting down.
TTACAGTACTTCACGCTTCGGGACTTTATTGAAAATGGTACCTTATATTTTGATCAAGCTTGGACTTTGAATATCTTCATACTTCATTCAAAATTACTTCTCCAGCCTTCGTAATGTTTTATATTCTGAATAGACGCTTGATTAGCTTCACTGGATGCCTCTTAGATTAGCTAAGGTGCGTGGTTATCCACTGGTCATATTCACAAGGCTGTCAAACTCGTAGCATTCTTACAAGTTAGCGTGTTATGCTTATTTGATCCTCTTAATGGCCGAATTAGGATTTGATGTCTTAATGAAACTTGTAGATATGGATATTAAATTTAAAGAGACACCGGTTTCATCCAATTCGGACACCTATAGCTCAATATATGTCCATCAGACGCTACAAAGGTATGACTGTCAGGAACAACATCACGTCACCAACTTACGGATGCAATTTGACAAAGATAGAGATTGATTTCGCTTTTGAACTCTTCAGGAGAGTTGTGGATATTTCTCTAATCCTTCCAAAGATACCAAGATCAATGCTTTTGAACACCTAAAGCTCCAGAAATTGACAGCAGACGCTTGCATGTTCTGATTTTCATGAACAGTATCACATCTCAAGTTTGAAAAAGGAATTTCACTCAGATCGGGATTGGTTCAGATCTTGACTTCTCCAGGAAACATGTATGTATTTATCTAATCTTTCTAAAAAAACCAAGATCACTTCATTTCGTCGAGCGTACCTCAAAATTCGACGTTTCGGACCGCTGATTACCGGCAGTAGGAGCTTGACTTCAATCTTCAGTGTTTTTGCTTTTGTAGCATTTGTACTTTTGTTTTTATTCATGCTTGTTTTCTCTTTATTCCATTTGAATTGCTGAAGCTTTTGTCTTCTTCTATTACAGTATTTCATGCTTCAAGACTTTATAGAAAATGATACCCCATTTTCTGGTCAAGCTTGGACTTTGAATATCTTAATACTCCATTCAAAATTACTTCTCCTGCCTTCATAATGTTGTATATTCTGAATAGACGCTTGATTAGATTCATTGGATGCCTCTTAAATTAGCTAAGGTGCGTGGTTATCCACTGGGCACATTCACAAGGCTGTCAAACTAATAGCATTCTGACCAGTTAGCATATTATGCTTCTATGATCCTTTTAATTGACGAATTAGGATTCGATGCCTGAATGAAACTTGTAGATATGGATATTATATTTAAATAGACACCGGTTTCATCCAATTAGGACACCTACAGCTCAATATATGGCCATTAGACGCTACAAAGGTATGACTGTCAGGAACAACATCACCTCACCGACTTACGGATGCAATTTGACAAAGATAGAGATCGCTTTCGCTTTTGACCTCTTCACGAGAGTTGCGGATATTTCTATAAGCCTTCCAACAATACCAAGATCGATGCTTTTGAACACCTAAAGCTCCAAAATTTGTCAGCAGACCCTTGCATGTTCTGATTGTCACGAACAGTACCACATCTCAAGCTTGAGGAAGGAATTTCACTCAGATCGAGATTGGTTCAGATCTTGACTTCTACAAGAAACATGTATTTATTAATCTTATCTTTCTATGAAAACCAATATCATTTCATTTTGAAGAGCGCACCTCAAAATACGACGTTTCGAACGCTTGATTATTGACAGCAGGCTCTTGATTTCAATCTTCAGTGTTTTTACTTTTGCAGCTTTTGTACTTTTGTCTTTATTCGTGCTTCTCTTCTCTTTCTTATTTTAGAGTTGCTGAAGCTTTTTCTTCTACTATTATAATACTTGATGTTTCCGAACTTTATGGAAAAGGGTACCTCGTTTTCTGGTCAAACTTGGACTTTGAATATCTTAATACTTCATTCGAAATACTTGTCCCACCATCATAATGTTCTGTATTCTGAGTAGATGCATGATTAGCTTCATCGGAGGATTCTTAAATGAGCTTAGGCGCTTGGTTATCCACTGGGCACATTCACAAGGCAATTTAACTCATTGCATTCTGACCAGTGAGCGTATTATGCTTCTTAGACCTTCCTAATGGCCGAATTCGGATTTGATGTTTTCATGAAACTTGTAGATATGGAAATTAGCTTTAATGAGGCACCAGTTTCATCCAATTCTGATACCTATAGCTCAATATAGGGCCATCAGACGCTACAAAGGTATGACTGGTGGGAGCAACATCACGTCACCAACTTACAGATGCAATTTGACAAAGATAGAGATCGATTTCGCTGTTGACCTCTTCATTAGAGTTGTGGATATTTCTATAAGCCTTCCAACGATACCAAGATCGATGCTTTTGAATACCTAAAGCTGCCGAAATTATTAGCAGACGCATGCATTTTCTGATTGTCACGAACAGGATCACATCTCAAGCTTGAAGAAGGAATTTCACTCAGATCGAGATTCGTTCAGATCTCGACTTCTCTAGGAAACATGTAGGTATTTATATTATCTTTCTAAGAAAACCAATATCACTTCATTTCGACGAGCGTAGCTCAAAATACGACGTTTCAGATGCTTGATTATTCGGCAGCAGGCGCTTGACTTCAATCTTCAGTGTTATTGCTTTTCCAGCATTTGTACTTTTGTTTTTATTCACGCTTGTCTTCTCTTTATT